>CM028360.1:36714272-37130425 GCA_016618105.1 Dendrobium huoshanense
AGATAACTGACTTGATCGTCCTATATGAACTAAGTTTGTCTCGTACGATCAGTATAAATTTTTAAAGATCTTCTTAAGTGTGTGTGTGTGTGTTTATTCACTCAATTACAATCACTCCCTCTCAAACTTAATTCAAAGAAAAGTACAAGCTTCAATTCATAAAATCTCTTATGCTAAATTAGATTTGAAGTCTTCAGTAGTCTGGAGTTTGATTTTTCTGAAATGTTAGTTCACACGAGCAAAAATAAATCTTCTAAAAAATGTTAATAGATATCAATACATAAAATAATAATACTTGGAATCATCAAAACTATACAAGTTGCAAGAATGTAAAATATGCAAATAACAACTCTCTTAACATTATCTTCACTATTAGGCCTCAGTCATTTTTCATAAATAAAAATGTGGTTGCCCAGCTCTTTGAAGGATCCCAGGTACGTATGTACAATCATTTAGATCAAAATATTAGGCGCCCCTCCATATTACTAGAAAGTCAATCCATTCGTGAAAGATGCTCAGGTGTCAGAATGGCTCCTTGATCTCTAAAGAGTGTAATCAACCTAACGGTCATCGACTTGATCTGTATAAAAATTGGGATATACTCACCCACACTATAACAAAATCTCAATCAACTCAGTAAGAGGTGAAAAGCACAAACCCACTCATAAACAGTTTCGCAGATGGTCAGATACCCGAGAGGAGGAAGGCTAGCCCGATCAAACCTCTTAGGGACTGTCATCACGAAATCGTTCGTGAAGTGAAACTTTTTATGGAGCATGATCAAGTAAATAACTATGATGGTGTACGCTGCATCATCCACTCTCGCTCCCATATTTGGCCTCTGGTCACCGTCATGAAGTGCGATAGGGTCTCCCCTGACCGTAGGATCTCTTGAAGGAAGATGGACACTCAACATTACCCCTATATATGAAGTGACCCTATAATTAGATAAGGGATTCCACCTATCCAAAGGTAGGGGAATGAACCCCATACAGTAAGAAAGAAGAAGGGGATTGGAGGAAGAGGGGGAGGATCTCCTTCTAATAGAGAGGGTCCTTGGGCCTAGACAAGGGATACCACCCATACAGGGCTAGAGAAAGGACTCAATTAAAAGAAGAGAAGGAGAAGAGAAGGTGTGAGGTTTTATACCCAAGGGGGTATTTATAGTTAGGGGAAGGGCATTTTGGGAATTATATATATATATATATATATATATATATGTCTGTGTGTGTGTGTGTGTGACATATCATTTATGTCGTGGCCACATCAACCATGACCCAACAAGTCGTGGGTGCCATGTCAGCCATGGTCCTGTGTGTCATGGCCAAGTCAGCCATGATCCTGTGTATTATGGTCAAGTCAGCCATGACCCAATAGGTCATGGGTGCCACATCAGCCACAATCCTGCTTGTCATGGTCATTTCAGCCACAAGAATGAGTATTGTGGCCGTATTAGCCATGACCCAACATGTCACGGGTGTCACGCTAGCAATCTATCTTGCATATCACTATCACATCATCAATTTATCCTGTCATGTCATTAATCTTTCCTATGTGTCACTATCACAACATAATTCCATCATGTGTTTCACTACCATAACAACAATCTGACTTGCATGTTGCTATCACGTCATCAATCCATTCTCTATGTCACTACTATGTCAGCATTCTATCATATGTGTCACTATCACGTCAATAATCCTTCATATATGTTGTTATCGTGTCAGTAATTTGTCCTATGTGTCACTGCCATGTCAGCACCAAACATGTATATTAGTGTCACATCAACTCTGATCCTGCATGTCAATGCCAAGTCAGCTCCACAATCCTGCATGTTGAGTACAGTCCAACTTAAAAAAAAAACTCTCAACTTCGACGTGCTTCGAACCCTAAACCTTGGGCAAGAAAATTTAACAACTTCTCCACTCATCCTTCAAGGAAGAAGTGATGTAATTATTACTATTTTTTATTAAAATTATAACTTTTAGGCTCATGGATGTCACACCAATGCCACATTAGCGATGATCCTACTTAGTAAGGCCATGTTATTGCCACGTCAGCTATGATCCTGTATGGTAGTTTCACGTCAGCTACGATCCCATATGTCAGTGTCACGTTAGCAATGAATATGTTTTAATGCCCAAATTTGAGCCTGAAAAGGCAAAATTGAACGTTTTTAGGGTCTCCAAAACCATTTTTTGACATTTTGAACTCCATTTTGGAGCTTTTAAAGCCTTTTAAGACCTATATGCCCAAGTTTGGATTATTTTAAAGTTCTAAATCGTACAAAAAAAAATTTCCAGGGGCAATAATGTGTATTTTTGGACTTCTGAAGTTTCGACACTCAAAAATAGAGGACAACTGATACATCATAAAAAATGATCATGATCAGGCATGAATCTCGAGGCAAAATTAGGTTGGAAACTTCAAACATTAAAATTAAAACCATCCAAACTCTAATTTCAATAAACTTATAGTCGAACTTAATGTCTCAAAAATATGAACCCAATGTCACTAAATTTTACTCAATCTGAGCCCAAATAAGTCCAAATCAAGGGCCTGAAACATTGTTAGAGAGTTCAAACTACAATTTGGATTTCAAAATGGTTTCCAAATGTGACATGCTTATAGTCGAATCAAGTGGCTCGATGAGACTAATCCAACGAGCCTAAGATCAAGGAATTCAAACATCATTAAGATCATCAAATGTCTGACGAATGGTACACAATCAAGAAATTTGGCATTGGCCGTCCATCCAAACCACTCCCCATTTACCCTTGATCATCCTCCTATTTATAGACCATGCCACTTTAGGAATTCTATAAATAGACCCCTCATTCCTCTTGGAAGGGGACCCCTAAGACAAAGGAGAAAAGAGAGAGATCAAAGATCACTCTTACCTCCTTGCCTCCTTGACCACCACCTGAGGCCCTCACTTCTGCCAGACCACCACCTAAGGCCTAGACTTTTGTCGTGTAACAACCCCAAGATCCGTGTAGCGAAAGGATTCATCTATTTTTTTTTTTTTCTATCGGTTTTCTCATCTGTTGTTCATATCAATCCATACATACATATATCCAGAGCCAGAGATAATTACATTACAAAAAGAAACTACAGCAGATACTATAATTCACAATAATACAAAAGTCAAAGTACAGTCAAAAGAAAATACTACACTAGCCATACAGGCTACAAAAGAAAAGCTATAGAACTCGGCAGAAAGATCTTCAAGCTGGAGGCCCTGCACCTGAAATCATTAACCACATATAATGAGCTTACAAAGCCCAGCAGGTCACCAAAGCCTACAACTGAAATCAAAGCACGACACTAAAAATAATATGCAGGTTAATCAAATCAAGTCAAATCAATTAGTCGAACATGATCAATGAGTCAATGCAATACAGAAATCAATAGTCAATAAAACCAATCAATGCAGCGGCAGGCAGATCGATAAATCAATTCAATCAATCAATATTCGTCAATCAAAACGATACGGTCAAATCAGTACGATCTAATCAATGAAGTCAATCGAGAAAAGCGATACGAGACAATGAATCTATAAAACAGTCCATACGGTGTAGAACAGTAGCAACAGTGAATCTATAAAATATATAGGCAGTAGTACAATGAATCTATACAACGTCCATATCAATGCTATCAATGCAATCTCTATATCTATCGATGTCCATATCAATGTTCAGTAGTCAATCGATGAAATCAATAGAATCCGTACAATAGTAAATCAATTCGATAAATAAATCCAATCAATATCAATAAATCGATCCGAAATCAATAAATCAATACAAACCAGGAAATCTATACGATGCTATATCATATACATGCAATCTCATACAATGGTGTTACTCGACAAGCCCAAACACTAGTCATGATGCTGTTGTAGTTATTAATCGTTCAATATCAATAGTGCTGTTGTAGTGGTCAATCTATATCAATAGTGCTGTTGTAGTTCGTTCAATATCAATAGTGCTGTTGTAGTTCGTTCAATATCAATAGTGCTGTTGTAGTTCGTTCAATACACGTTGGTTTCTATAACCAACGTCCAACTAGGTTTCTACTTGTCTTTCAGGATCAATCAATCAATCAATGCAATAATCGATGCAATAAGCAATATTAAAGAAATCGAGAACGATCATATCAATAGTCATAGGCAGATCAATTCAATCTATCAATTCCGGGAAAATCACAAATCATACGAAAATCGGGCAGAGTAACGGTAGTCTATCGAATTTACACAAAAATCCTGCAAAAAGACATAATTCTGAATTTCACCAAATTACAACAGAATAACCACGGCATCAATGCAAGACTATCAGTCTATAGAATCCAAATCAAATCAGGTCCTGATATTATTCTATTCAATTAAAAGCGCGTAGAATCAATTCCGACCGATAAAATCTTCGTAGAATACAGTCAAATCGTGTACAATAATCATATCTATAACATACTAGAAGTTGTGCGGTGAAAGTTGTGTCAAATCAAAATCATGTCGAAAAGTCGACTACGAAAACACAAAACAGATCACAACTCGGTCAAAACACAATATCTTCGAAAACAGAAGTAAGGTTCGGAGTCCTTACCACGAAACAAACACAATATGCAACAGCAACGAACGACGAAAATCGCTCCGCGGGCCTCGAAATCGGACTTCTTCCTTTGCTTTTCCGCTCCTTCTCTCTCCTCAGATATTTTGATTTTATAAAAAATGTTTTCTCTCTCTTCAAAACGAGCTGATTTTCTTATATCTGTGAACTGATCGGCCAGGCCGATATTCACATCGTCCCGGGACGATCAGACCAATTCTGATCATCCTGGACAGTTCCGAGGGCTATTGTCTGGCCGATCATTTCTACAGTACAGATCGGCCTGGACGATCTCAACATCGGCCCGGACGATCTGTACAGAAATCCTTCCAGAAAACACACCAAAAATCAGCTGTTTTCCATGCACTGATCGGCCTGGACGATCTCAACTTCGTCCTGGCCGATTCTGGGGAAAAATCACTTTTCCAGCAGCTACAGCAAAGGAACGAGGTCTTACATGTCGAACCACTACCTGAGACCCAAACTTCTGTCGGACCACCACCTGACGCCTTGACTTCTTCTAGACTGCTACCTGTGGCCCGGAGTTCTACCAGACAACCGCCTGACGCCCAAAGTTCTGCCATACCACCAAGTGCTCCCGGAGTTTCACCTGATTACTAATTAACACCTAAATTTCCTAGTAATGTTAGACTTTTGCCAGACCACCAAGTGACGTCGGACTATCATCCCTATTTGTCACTAGATTTCAGCTTTATAAATGATATTTGTAATCTAATTGCCCTCAAGGACGAGTCATCCTATTGTAATCAACTTGCATTCTAGTGGAATCATTTTCAACTAGGCCAGACCCCATGGTTTTTCCCCTTTACAGGGTTTTCCACGTAAAAAAATCTTGTGTTGTATGTGAGTTGGATTTTCGTGCAACGCTAAGACATAGGGCTCTAACTCTATTGTCATGTATATTCTAGCCTGCAACACTTATAAAAGTAAAACTTAATTATTATGTGCAAAACTTAAATCAAAACTTTCTTGCTAGCTAAGAATATGCTTGAGTTTATTTTCACTATAGGCTTTTCTCAAAACAAAATCTTTTCTACAAAACAATGAACTATAATAAAATTAACTAGAAATGGCAGTTAAACCCTCAATAAAAATTGAAAGCTTTAATAACTAAATATAAAACATTAAATTGGCTTGAAACATTTTTGTACCCTTCCTAGTCGAGTTGTTTGGCTTTAGTGGGTAAGTTGTAAGCCATAATTTCCATGATAAAATATCCTAGCATATCTTAAATTGCACTAAACTTTGATACATGATTTTAAAGTGATTAGGTGGGTTTAACTAACTGTCCTTTCCAAGCAAGATTGTAAATCTAATGGAGTCCGACCTTAAACCCTCGATGGGTTGAACGATAAAACCCTTGATGGTTTTAGTGGGTCATCACTTTAGTTTTATGATTTGAGATTAATAGTTTCTAGTTTGTTGCATTATAAGTCAACACAATTTTGGCATTTTATTAATCTTATGTTGATGAAATGAAGCCCTAAAGTTTTAATAGAGTTAATAGCTAAAACAACAAATTAAAATATTTTAAATTTTAAAGCCCAACACAGTTTAATTTGGAGTGCTTATGAGTTTTTCATAATCTAGTACTCCTTACTTTTCATCATTTCTCTCTTAAAAAATGGTTTTAGATTTGAATCAATTTCATTTTAAATTCAAAAAATAAAATCTTCTTCAAACTTTAAATTTATAAAAACATTTTTCACTAATTTTAATCAAGAATATTTTATGAGATCAATTCTCTTTTAATGTAACGAACCATAAAGACTTGTCTCTATGAAAAACTTGTGCCACGGAATAAAAAAAGACTCATCTTAGTCATACTAGGTAGGAATAAGTTGTTTTGGAAATGTAGATAGTTTTTAAAAACACTATTTTAAATTTTTGAATTCATTATAGAAGTTCATATCCATCTTTCGTGATAATATATTATTCTTCATATCATATTTGTTCATAAAAATAAAAATTTTAGATCTATAATTTATTTTCTTCAAAAAAAAAAAATTCCAAATATTATGGGTGTCAATATTTGACACGACCCGAAAACCTGACTTGAACCCGACCCGGAAATTTCGGGTTTGACACGACTCGAATTCAAAACGGGTCGGGTTCGGGTTCTAGAAATCGACCCGTTTGAAAAACGAGTCGGGTTCGGGTTGACCCAACAGGTTGCCTAGTCAACCTGACAACCCATTTAAAATTAGCTGCCCGCACTGCCCCCGCCTGCCCAAGCACCGCCCGCGGGTGCCTGCACCCTGCCCGCCAAGCTGTCAGCGCCGATACACCACACCCGAGCCTGCCCGTGCGCTCGCGCTCGCCAGCGTGCACCCGCCCGCACCTTCGCTCGCCCGCTCTAGCTCGCGCGCACGGCGCACCGGCGCTTGCCACGCGCACCCGCGCTCGTCGCACGCACCCGCCTGCGCGTGCCTGATCTCGCCCGCGCACTCCCGTATGTTTCGTCGTCCCGTGTATGGTCAGGTCAACCCGACAACCCGTCGTGTCGGGTCCGGTTCGGATTTCCAACCAGTTTTCCTACCCGGGTCGAGTTAGGGTTGACCCGTTTGAACCTGGGTTAGTTCCTAATTCGACTCGAACACGACCCGTAACCCGAAATTGACACCCCTACCAAATATGCTCACCCTAGCTAGTCCACTATTCGGCTCAGTGCTCAAACACATGTTGTTAATTCTAAAGTGCTTGAGTCATCTCCTCTAACACCATAATATCCAACCCACAATATTTACCTTCGTTTTTTTTTTTTTTTTTTTTTTTTCATACTGCTCGATCATAACACCAAGATTGTTTTAAATAGCTAGGAGCAAATGTAAGGGAATTAATGTAATGGATAAATTAATAATAATAACTTTAAAGTATTTAGATATAAAACTATAATTTTTTTCTCTCATATCTTAATATTTTAAGATTCTTAGATATTGAAATAAATAAATTCATCAATAATAAAATTATAGAAAGTTTTTTTAGCTTTCCGGGATATATAAGAATTTAAAATTTGGATAAGAAATGAAATGTTATGCTTAAAATATTGAGAGACGATCGGTATATCCAAAGTTAAATATTTGATTTAAGTTAAGAATGATAATTATACATTTAATTATAATTAAAATTACTAATAAAGATTAATATACTACAGGAAATTCATGGATCGCCGAAAGAAATTATGGCAGATTTTTTGGCGGACTGTCCATCGGTGATTTTTGGTAAATGACGACTAGTAAATTATTCATCTTTTTACACATATGTTTACTATTTTAACTAGATTTTCTTGCAAAAAGACATATTTGGTAGAGAGCTTACGCGGCTAGAGCTGCATACTTGAACACATCAACAACAAGTTGATCATTAGTGGATTGATCAGAAAGCAATGAAAGCTCATATGAGTACCAAATATTCAATAGTATTCATGATTAATATGCAAATTTAAATGAATTTTCATGGACTTCATCTCTTGCACAATAATTTTATGTGAATTCGGGGGAGTCAGTCTTCTACTATTGTTTGATCATCTTCATGATCGATAAAGTGCTCTAAGTACCACATGTGGTCATAGGCTATAGGAGGGAGGCAAAAGGTGAGGGTGTATGGATTAAGCTTCTAGGTATATGCATATGAGACAAACCTATCCAGCTCAGCATCATTTGATAATAGTGAAATTGAGAAGATCGTGAGCCAAAAGGTGGCTGCTCAGACAAAGGAGATAGAGGATGTAAGACAAATACAAGCTAACATATTGATGCAACAATCTGAGATACAGACAAAACTATGATTATACACAAAGAAAAATTGAAAGAAGAAGGGTCAGCAACCTGAGCCTGAGCCTGAGTTTGAGGAGAGCGAAGACACTGAAGATGATTATATTAGATTTTTACATTTATTGGAAATTTTTATCAGCTTTATGTTTAAGTCTCCAATGATGTTTGGAGAACTGATTTTGAATGTGCGTAATACATCGGTGTGAGATTTATGTTTGTGAATTGAATTATTTATGTTTACAACAATGATATTTTAACGTTTGTGAGATTTATATTTTAAATGGATATCTTCTTTATTATTATTAACATTATTCTATCATTGTTTAAAATGTTTTTTATAATATATTTGCATAAACTGTTGTAACCTATATAATATAAATTGTTTCATTTAATTGATGACGGGTTGCAATTTTTGTAAGGATGCTACACATTTTTCAATAGATTTTTGGCAAAATTTTCACTGAACTCTTTGATATGGTCACCAACAGGAGGACGGAACGCAAAACTTTGTCCGGCTGAAAGTTTCGACGACAATTTGACTCAACTTCGTTGCATTTGAAGGTGATATCTTTTGGCCTTGATCCATTGGAAATAAATATGACTTTTCCGTTAAATTTTTTATAGACTTATATTATGATTATTTCAACATGTGCATTGTTTTACATAATTTATACATAAGCATGGACTACTTATGATGTGGTTACTAATTTAAATATACATAATTTTAAGCAAAAACAATAAATTATTTACGTGCATCATTTTATTTATATACACATATTTTACAAGTGACAAAGGTATATAAATGGTTGAAATATGTGCATGGATAAAAAATGGTCAAATACATGCTTTATAGTTTGGTACATTCAATGATCTTCCCCATATGAGAGTTTTTATGAGTTTATCTAAAATGATTAAAATAGGTTATACAAAGAGCTCTTTATATGTTGTAAATTAAGGAGAATGAATGATTATGCATGAGGTTGAGTAAAGTTTATAAATAATATATATGAGATTAATATCTTTCTTAGGAGTAGTAGGATGATGATCCTATTCATAATGAAGAAAATCCCTATATTAATAAAATGATATGATACGAATAGCCAATCAAGTAATAATTTAACTATTTTTTATGTGTATTATAATTTAAATATAGTACATTTTACCATATGAAATATAAAATTTATGCATAAAAATTATTCATTAAGATTTTAAAAGAAATTATACTATTTTTCATATATCATATAATTTTATAGTTTTATTTAAATTGATAAAATAGATTAAAAAATATTATATTTTTATTTTTTATGAATTTGATAATAATGCAATTTGATATGCTTACTCTTATTTCATAGGGTTTTTGTATCCTATAGACCTTTATGCTTACTCATATCGTGTGTATATTTATTGATCATTTCAAACAAAAGAAATTAACTAATGAAATAAAATTGATATGACTATGAATATTATAAGTAATATTTTGTAAGAGCAATAATAATGTAATTATAAATATGTGAATGTTGTAGTTTCTTTTAACGTTGTATCATTATGACTTGTGTAAATAAAATATTTAAGCTCACATGCATTGTATATAATTTTGAGGTCTTATTATGAATCTTTATGGTAAACTGATGAACCTAGGGTTTGGGTGAAAAAATAATTAATACATATGATAGGATGAGCATGCTTGTCATAGTATAAATGAATGATATTTCTCTTCATCTACTTTTCTTTAATTCTTCATGATATACTATAATATGGGATTATATAGGTTCGGATTTGACGTAAATAAATTTTTATTAGTCATTTAGGCTAATGAACTAATTAGGAGTCTAGAATTTTTGGTATTCCGACAAATACTTTTAAGTATTATGGCATGAAAAAATGATATGAATAAATTTTTCCTGACTTTTATCTTTTTTTCCTCTCCCGCCACCCACCAAATTTTGAAGTTACGGCAAACTCAAACTCGTTGTTTATCAAAATCCCAACAACAAATTCACAGCACATAATAAGAAAATCCAAGCTTACTCATATAGTTAACGAGATGTAATTAGCATATCTCTTTTTTTCTAGCAATACTTTATTAAATTTGGATTCAGCACAACATTTAAGTGAACTTAAAATCAACAAGTTTAGTTTCTTAAGATACCCATTTGAATAAATTTAATCTCTAAAGACGTCAATAGCTGAGTTTGATTAGCCCAATCTAGTCCTTCCTATTCGGCCCGAGTCAACTGAGCCCATTTAGACCGCCTGTGATGGCCTTTATCCCGTTCCTGTGAAATGCCTTGCACTATAATACGCGTCGTCCAGGTTTAATCGACTAAGAATGCCCAACCCTCTGAGCGTTGAAGTGGCAGAATCGAATCCAAGAACACAAATGGGTATCGGCCTCCAACTCCAGCTCTTTAAAGCTGATGACATCTCCTTCTCGGACGCGTAACCTTAACAATGTCACATCGTCTTCTTCGTATTCCCTCCTAATCAACCGCGGCCTCTCCTTCAGCTCTCTCCCATACGCCTATGCCATTCACGCCCGCCTTCTTAAGCTCGGTCTCCACCGCAACACTTTCTTCGGTAATCGCCTCCTCCATCTCTACTCCTGCCTTGGAACCTTCTTCTCCGTTTTTCGATTCTTCAACGACATTCCCGTCAAGAACATCTTCACTTGGAACATCCTTGTTAACGCTTTATCAAATGCTGGTCAAATGACTGACGCCCGCAAGGCGTTCGATAAAATGCCTGAAAGAGATACTGTAAGCTGGAACACGATCATTTCTGGCTATGCCGGAACCGGCCACTTCGATGCTGCTTTTTCAGCTTTATACGCAATGCGGAGGCTTGGGTTGAGAGGTAACGCCTATACCATTTCTATTTCTGCATCCTGCGTATTCACCCAACTGCAAGCTAAGCAGGTTCATGGGAATGCTGTTCGTTGTGGCTTTGATTCTTCCAGTGTCGTGGTTGGAAATTCTCTTATCAAAATGTATGAAAGGGCCCACCTTGTTGACTATGCCTACTCTGTTTTCTGGAGATTGGAGAATCCGGATGCCATTTCATGGAACTCCATGATATCAGCTTTCGGCAACTCTGGCCATGGAAGCTCTGCTTTTGAATGTTTCAGAAGCATGTGGGCTTCTGGATTCTCACCTGACGAGTTTAGCATTTCAGCCATTATTAGCATCTGTGCCGACATTAAGGACTTGGGCAAGGGTGAGCAGCTCTTGTGCAGATGCTTCAAGTTCGGATCCCTTTCAAATTCTATAGTTTCTAGCGCTGTTATTGACATGTATTCCCAATGTGACAGATTGAATGATTCCATTCGGCTCTTCGAAGAAATGGAGATATGGGACTCTGCAACGCTTAACTCCATGGCATCAGCCTACGCAAAAACTGGTTTTGTCCACGAAGCACTGAAGCTCTTTGTAATGGCAGTTAGTAGGAATGTTAGGCCGACAGAGTTTACCTTTACAAGCCTTTTGAGCTCAAGTTCTTGCTTTGGATTGCCTGATCAGGGCATGCAGATCCATTGCTGTGTTCATAAATTGGGTATGGAGGCAGATTTAATCATTTCAACTGCTCTAGTTGATATGTACATGAAATTGGGCTCAGTCGGATCTGCCACCGAAATTTTCTCTTCAATGACTTTCAAGGACCTGATATCTTGGAACACAATGATTATGGGCTTGGCAAAGAACGGGCAGGCAGCAGAAAGTATGCGAAAATTTCAGCAACTGCTTGGAAGTGGTATCAAGCCAGATCGAATCACTTTACTCGGTGTATTATCTGCTTGCAGCCATGGAGGAATGGTCTGTGAAGGAAAGATGATCCTGTACTCAATGGAAGAAAAACATGGAATCAAATGTGGTCTCGAGCACTACGCTTGTGCTGTGGATATGATGGGGAGATCTGGGAGGTTGGGGGAGGCAATGAAAATTATAGAAACAATGCCTTTCAAGCCTAATGCATCTATTTTAGGCCTGCTTCTCGAAGATTCCATTATTCATGGGAACTTGAGCTTCACAGAAAAGGTTGCTGAGAAGATGATGGAGTTTGAACCTGAGTTCTCTTTACCATACCTTGTATTGGGTCGGATGTATGGGAGAAGAGGCATGTGGGAAAGCATGGCTTGGATGTGGAAGATGATGGAGGAAAGAGGAGTGAAAAGAGTAAGTGAATGCAGTTGGATTGGTATCAAGAATCAAATATTTATTTTCAGTGATGTTGACGTGTTGCATCATGGAGGAGAAGTCATGTACTCAGTTTTGCGTTTATTAATATGGGAGTTGGTGAAAGAAGGCTATATTCCTAGAGAGCATGAAGAAGGATTTGAGGAAGATGAGGATGATGAAGATTATCATGAGTGAGTAACAATGTGTTCTTGCCAGTTTAGAAGTTCAGCTTTTGAAGCTCGAAGAAATATGCAGTAATTTGCGGCAATGGTAGCCAGCCCTCAGCTTTGAATAATGTGCAGATTGGTCGAAGCAAAATTGAAGCTTTGTAAACACAAAAATTGTGAGAAACTGTAAACAAATATGAAGAAATACAAATAAATAGTGACTTTTCAAATTGTTGAAACAGAATCCTCAAAACATTGAGATGTCGAATTTTTAAAGCAAGAAATTTGAGAATAAATGAATTTCTTTCAAACTTAATAACTCAAAAATATTTCAAAAAGTATTTTAATGCTGTTTTTTTTTATTATTATTATTATCTGATTCAACTCATTAAATTTATATAGACTCATTTTAACCTTATAAAAACACCTTTGAAAATTCTAAAAATGTATATAATTAATTTAGACAGGCTGCTCTTCCATCTCTAATGGTCTTCAATTTTTGAAGTTCCCCCCAATTTGAAATCCTGAAGCTTTTGGTGCAAGGGAAAATTTTTGGCCAAATTCCAAGCACCCCTTACATATCCATCCCTTTCTTTTACGTAGAATTTTAACATCACTTATTTTTAAACCTTCCCAATTATTTTAGTATTGATAATAACACATTTTAGGGTTTAGGGTGCAAAATAGAGAGGTGTTGATCATTAAAAATAGGATTGATAGCAACAAAGATATCAACATGATTTTCATAATATGGTGTCATAGGCTAAGTTGTGAGAAAACTAAACAATCCTAAAAGAGTTCTTTCCCCATCATTTCTAACATATAGAAATAGTTAATTGAGGTATATAGGAGACTTATAGTCTAGCCAACATATCAATAATATTGCTAAAGAGAGAGAGAGAGAGAGAGAGCCATTTTCTAGAGAGAGAATATTTGAAATTCAAAATTCCTAATCATTTGGCTGCATTGCAGAGCATTGCAGGCAATGGACACTGAACGTTCGTTAGGGATGTTAGGCCCCTTATGAACTGGCCCAAGGCTAATAAAGAGGGAGGTGAATTGGAATAGAATAATCTTTAAATCAAAACACAAACCAAAACCAATATCACCACAATAAACAAGTGCGAAAAAATTAAATGCGGATAATAAAGAAAGAACACATCGGATTTATAGTGGTTCGGTCAAACCTTGACCTACGTCCACTCCTTGGAGGCACCCTCTGAGTATTACACTAAACTAAGTGTCTCTCCTTTAGCCCCCACGCCTAGGCAAAGAAGCCCTTACAAAATCACTTCCACCTTCCCCGGTGCAGCGGAGTCGTCGGTCCTTTGACATCAAAGAGATATTCTTCTATGATGAACTTCCCTTGAGACAAGCCTTGAATCCGACGGTATTCTAGTGCGAGCTTGCCGGAGTAACCTTGTGGAACCCCCTCCACACTCCCTTGAGTTCCCCCTCACGGGATCTTCTCCCTCTCTCAAACTCCACCCTTTCCTCACTCCCTTTCAAGCTCTCTCTTTAAGTCTCCCCCAAAAGAACGAAGCTACAATGCCTGCAAAGACACTTACAAAGTGCATTATCATAGCTTAAATAGAAGAGCTAAAAATGAGCTCATTAATGCAAGTTAGCGACTTTATCATCTAGGACGATACTAATATCGTCCTATACGATCAGTGCAAAATAAGCCTAATCAGCCAGGACGATCTGAGACGATCAGAAGAAATTTGTTCTTATCATCCAGGACGATAATATATCGTCCTGGTCAATCAGTATAAATCATGCAATATCGTCCTGAACATCGCCCTGAAAAAGAGCTGTTTGATGTCCAATCATCCAGCATATCATCCCAGACGATCCTTCGATCGTCCATGACGATTTGATCATCCAATCAAGTCATAATTCCTTTTCTTAAATGCCAGATTAATTTTGGAAAAAAATGTCCTGGATCATCCTGGATGATATTTTATAGTCTTGGATGATCCTCTGGACGATGTCCAAAAATAAGTAATTCCTAAATAGATCTGGCGGTAGATTTTTTCTATTTTGAGTCTATCGTCCTCGCTGATACAAAATCATCCATGATGATGTTTTTGCATAATGATGGCTGTGAAAGTTTGTTAGGGATGTTACCCTATAGAACTGGCCCAAGACTAACCAAAAGGGGGGGGGGTGAATTGGTATTTTAAAAATTTTAAGCAAAGCTCAACAAATTTCACAAACCAAAACATCACAAAACAAATAATGCAGAAATTTAAATGCGGAAGCACTAAAAATAAGAACACAAAGGTTTATAGTGGTTCGGTTAACTCGACGTACGTCCACTCCCCAGAGACGCCCTCCGAGTATTGTACTACAATCGTGACTCTCCTTTAGCCCCCACAGTTAGGCGGAGAAGCCTTTACAAATACCTCTTTTTGCTACTCTCGGCAAGGCAGAGAACCTTCCTCCTTTTGCTTCCTCTTGAAGCAGGCAGAGAACCTCGATCACTTGCTGAAACTTATCTCTCCCAACCCTTCCAAGGAGAAGAGATTCTAGGGAAGAAAAAGTGGAACAATGCTTAGACCAACCTCTTGTGAATCTCCTCACAAGCTCCCCCTCACAAGAACCTCTCTCTCTCTCCCTCTCTCTCTCTCTCCTTTAGGTTTTCTCAAGTCAAGACAGCAGCCAAGGATGTTCAAAAACATTGAACAAGAGCTCTTATAAAGAAGAGCTTCAAAGGAGCTCATTAATTGCAAGTTATCGACTATATCATCCAGGATGATATATAAATCATCCTAGCCGATCAATACAAATCTTAGAAGATCGGCCAGAGCATCGCCCTGAAAGCAAACTGGACGATTGAAAATTGGCTTGATCATCCTGGATGATCTCACGATCGTCCCGACCGATTAGTTCAAATCAGAGGAAAATTGTCCTGAGCATCGCCCTGAATTCAAGCTGGCCGATATTTATCGTCCAGGAGTAACTAAGGGTTTTTTAATAGATCGTTCTGGTCAATCCTGAGATCATCCTGGACGATGTGATCGTATAAATCATCCTTAAATACTTTCTTGATTCCTGGATTAATTTAGGCATAATTGTATGATATCATCCAGGCCGATCTTACGATCGTTCTGGGCGATTTCTAAAAATATAGAATAACTAAATTGATTATGTCGGCAAATTCTTTTTGTATTAAGCCTATCGTCCTAGTCGATACAAGTATCGTCCGGGCCGATCGGTTAATTACGGCTGCCTTAATAAGAAATTCTGTTTAGAACTTCTATTTTGAACTCGATCGTCCAGGCCGATAATAATATCGTCCTAGCCGATGTGAGTAAAAATAGAGATTCTAAATCTCTCAAGTGTGTCTGTGTGTGTAGGATTACTTAATATCAGTCACTTCAAATATTTATAATTGACTCAAGAAAAGAAAATTACAGACTTACTCAACCCTAATCTACCCAATCTGTAGCTGATTTCGATTTTCGTCTGATTCTTGGGTCATGAAAAGTCAATAGAGAAAAAGGCAGGTGTAGTAAAACAAGATTTGTTTGCTATCATCAAAATCATAATCCAAAAATAGGTTTGTAACAATCTCCCTCTTTTTTATGATGGAAAACATATCAAAAATTAATTCTAAAACAGTAATGCAAAAACTAAATAAGCTTTTAAATTTTATCAGAACAAGTACAAACATACTAAACAAGTACAAACATACTACTCCCCCTTTTGACATCTCAAAAAGGAGGAGAAAACTACAAACTAAAGCAACTAACTAAAAAAATATAATACATAAAAAGAAAGAAATCTTAAAAAAAAAAGAAATTAAAACTAAAAAATGAGGGATCCTGATCATTAGATGAAGGTGGAGGTGATGGAGCCTGCTGAAAGTAGGCAGCTAGTATAGTAAACTGAGCATTGAACCAGGCTATGTCTTGGTCGTGCTGGTGGTGGTGGTGAGTAATGTAGCTGTCAAAACGGGCTAAGTCCTCTATGCGATGCTGCTCGTAGTGGGCCATGTCCACAGAATGTTGTTGCTCCAGTGCGGCAACGTAAGCATCAAAACGGATCTCCCAACGATCAAATCTCTCCACTAACTGGTCAAACTGTGAGTGCTGGCGAAGAGGAGCAGGATCAGGAACGGGAGCGGGAGCCTCCTCCTTCTCGGCCCTCTGAGGTTCCCCATCCCCTGGGTGGATACGAGTACTGTGAAGGATATTGAAAGAGATGTTTGAGTAGAAAGGAGGCTGAAGGTCGTGACGAGCAGGATATTGAAGATTGTATTTGGTTTCAAGAATATAGGCTCTGAGATGTCCTAAAGCAAGGTTGGGTTTCCTCCTATGGCCTGGATCACGAATAGTTGTTAAATGATTAATATATCAAAACATCAAGTCAGTAGCATTAAACTCTCTCTTGGCCATGTTAAAAAAGGTAGTTAGAGAAAGCAGAGGAGTGATGTGGATACGGTCCCCGACTTTTGAAATAATGGAGGTGCGAAGGACATGCTGAATTGTCCTAGCATCTTTGACTAAAGAGCTAGTCTCTCCAACATGAAAGGGTGTGTTGGTATGGAGAAGAAAATGATTTGCCGTTGTCCAATCAAAATTAGGATCTAAGACAATTATATGCAGCTTATACGCAGTGGTGGATAGCTGTAATAGTTCATCATAGTCCTGATATGTGATCTCGACCGGGCGTCGATTTACATAGGAGGTCGGGGCTGTGAAATTAGAATTTATACGAAGATTTGCATAAAATTCTAACAGAAGTTCTGAGGAAAAAGGGACAATGAGGGTAAGAATGAAATAGAGAGAAGTGTGAGCAAAGAGATCCATTACCAGATATGAAAGGTGGACAAGATTGATAGTTCTGGAAAGGGTGCTGCCACATTCTTTATAACAATGGTAAGTTTCTTGATCCTCCACTTCCCTGAATCGAGGGACTAGAGTGGCCCTCGAGGAACTTCTAGAAGCTTGTCGGACTCGCTTCCCACCAGCCATAGCAAGAAATTAGAAAGTAAATATTAGAGAAGAAGAAGGTTGAGGTGAAAATAATGGTTGGAATGGCCTGTATTTAAAGAAATGGTCATATCGTCCAGGACGATCGCATAATCGTCCAGGATGATTTGGTTCAATTATTGCGTACAAGCCGATTGGTCAAAAAGGCGGTCTGATCGGCCTAGCCAATTAGATATCGGCCAGGACGATTAGACACATGCGATCGTCCCAAGGAGTCAAGCCGGACGACCCTTGAAAAAGTAGATCGTCCGGGCCGATTAGGTGTATCGTCTAGGACGATGCACAATAATTGATGGTACCGGCATAAGTTAAAACGTTTTAAATCTGTGCCACGTGTATCGTCCAAGAAGAACAATGGATCGGCTAGGACGATTGTCCAATAATGGATCGTCCGGGGCCAATTTTAAGGATTTAAATGTACTGGCACATGGATCATCCAAGACGATCAGGTGTATCGGCCAGGGCGATGACCATAAATGCATCGGCCAGGACAAAAATTATATCGGCCACGACGATAAAAAATGATTGTAACAGAATTCGATCGGATCGTCCAGGATGATAATGTATCGTTCGGGATGATGAGTTATCGAAAGCTCAGAAAAGGTTCAGCAGATGAAATTTTGAAGAGAAATTGTCATATCGTCCAGGACGATAGAGGTATCGGCCAGGACGATGTGAAAAGAATTTGAAAATCAAGAAAAGATGGAGATGATCAAAGAAAATCCCAAACAAAAATAAATACAAACTAAAAACAACAAAAATAGATTAAAAAGAGAAAAAAAAATGAAGTTTTTGGTTTTTAATTTTTTTTTGTTTCTAGCAAAGCAAGCATATGACAAATTTTTCAAATAATTAAATTTTAAAGATTTGAAAGATCAATAAGTTAACAATGTCACAATCTGAAAACGGTAGAAAATCTGATCCTGTTTACCCTAGCTCGGACTTCTTTCAAGATAAAAATTATCTTTCGAAAACAAGAGGTCTAACTCAGAATAAATTGAAAAAAAGAAGATCCGTTCAAAACTTGGTTACAAATAAAATATCTTATAAAATAGTATACCAAAGTAATTTATCTCTATCATGGAATTTGAAATCAAGTCTTTGAAAATATCAAATAACCCTTGAGTCCTTCTAAGTTTTAAAAGTTTTGAAAAGAGAGGATAGCTTGCATTTAGTGGGCTCATTTATGCCTCTTGTCACTTTGATTGGCTCTTTGAGCATCTTATGATTTTTGATACTCTTTCGTGTATATAGATTTCTTTTCAATTTAGCATCATTGGCCTCTTCCTTTTTTAAAAAAAAATTTTGCAAGCTAAAAAATTCTTTAAAAAGGTTCTTAGTTGTGATTATATCTTCTAGATATTAGAGAAGAGGGGCTCTCTTTCTAACATAGAGAAGAACAAGCCACAAAACGAAAATCAAAGTCTTATGATAAGTGCAACGGTAAGATTTCAATTAACTTGAAAGATATATAAGAACTTTGGATCATATATATAAGATAGACTATTGTAGCAAGAAAAAAGATCTTAATTTCAAAAACAATTTGTTAAAATGAGATAGACTTTTTATTTAGAAAAGAAAACTATATCACCAAAAGAGGTTAGATGGAGGGAAACTATCAACGGTGTTTTCTCCCTTTATCCAATTTAGAAATGCTAATCATTGGCCATAAATCTCCAAAGTTTAAGAATAAGGAAAAATAATCATAAAGAAAATAAAAGTAAAAAATGACTAGAACAACTAAACAAAAACTATGACAAAAATAAAACATAACAATAATTAAAATGCAATTCAAGAATTTGTTAAGCAACAAGTTTAAGCAGTTATGAGTTGCGAGCCTCCATTTGTCCAAGTATCCTATGCTCTCACAAGGTCTTTGGTGAGAGCAATCCTACAAGAATCAACAGCTGTCAGACTTATGAACCCAAATAGGTTTGGGTCCCTTCTCATAAAAAGTAGAGTGTAATGCATGTGTGCTATGCTGTGAATCATGCAATTTTGGTCTCCACACCCAATATGTACTTCGGTGAACAGTGCAAGTGTGTGAGATGTGTCCTAGCATGCCACATGAAAAACATCTAACTCTAGGAAAAGGATTTCTTAAATGATTAGTGTTATAACACCTCTTCCTAGATTTTGGCTTTAGATCAAAAGTGGGTGTCATCCAATTTCTCTTAATTGAATCCAATTCATCTTTAAGCCTTAAGTTAGTATCTTCCAAAGCATTATTATCAATCCTCAAGTTGCGCTCTATTTCTTTAGATTTCTTCAAATCATATTTGAGTGAGGTGTGTGAAACTTTTAATACATCATGCTCATTAATTAATTCCAAATAATTTTTATTTAAATCATCAAATTCATCAAGTAGAGCCATGTGATTTGAATTAATTGTAAAATGATCTTTGAGAATAATTTCATATTCTTTTTGTAAATTCGAAAGTTCCAACTTTAAACTAGCATGAGTCTTTTTAAATTTTTTGTATGATGCATGAATTTTCTCACAAATTTCAAACAATTGATCATAAGTTGGTTTACATACATCTTCTTCATCACTTTGATCAAGATGATCTTCTCCCATTAAGCACAAGTTTGTTGTTTCTTCTTCTGGTTCCGTCTCCGATAAATTTGATGCAGAATCCGGCCAAACGCCTTTTGGACTCTCTTCTTGTCCTTTCTTAACTTAGGTTTCTCCTCACCTTTTTCTTTGCTTGAGTGATCTTGAAGTGTAGGACAATCAGCTCTCACATGTTCGAGTTTCCTGCATTCATAATATACAACATCAGAATATCCCTTTGAATATTTATTATCCTTACCTTTTCTCCAATGATGCTTTTGCTTCTTCCTTAGAAAGCTTTTGAATTGCCTTGTGATTAAGGCAAAGTCATCACTTTCAGCCCCAGAAGATTCAGAATCTGATTTGTGTGCCTTCAGTGCCAATATTTTCTCCTTTTTCTTCTCACCTGCATTTCTTTGATTCACTCCTTGCTCGTAAGCAATGAGTGAGCCAAGTAATTTGTCAATCGAATAGGTGTTTAAATCCTTAGATTCAATTACATCAGTGATTTTAGCATCAAACGACAAAGGCAAGCATCTTAAAATCTTGTTCACTTTTTCATAGTTTGAAAGTTCTCTTCCTAAGGCATGCAAAGAAGTAACAATCTGAGTAAATCTCTTATACATTTCAAAAATTGAATCATGAGATTTCATACGAAAAAGTTCGTAGTCATGCAAAAAAATGTTCAAACGGGATTGTTTAACTTCATTAGTGCCTTCATAAGTGATACACAATTTATCACAAATTTTTTTACCAGTTTTGCAAGTGGAAACACGCATGTAGTCTTCTGATTTTAAAGGACAAAAAAAAAAAACAGTTCAAACATTTTGCATTCAATTAAGCTAAATCTCTTTCATCGAAAGTCCATTCAGTAAAAGCAACTTTCATTTTAATTCCGTTAATTTCACAAGAAGGTAGAAAATACCCTTCTTTAATAAGCAACCAAATGCGATAATCAGTAGATTGGAAAAATGTTGCGATACGGGTTTTTCAAAAATCAAAAAGTAGGTTATTAAACAAGGGAGGTCGTGTAATCGAATATCCTTCAATAGTGTTACGATTCCCAAAGTTAGCCATGGATCAAATTCAAAAAGTTTTCAAACTCAATTTTTATGAATCCCACTCTGATACCACTTGAAAGTTCGTTAGGGATGTTAAGCCCTATAGAACTGGCCCAAGACTAACCAAGAGAGGGGGGGGGGGGGTGAATTGGTATTTTAAAAACATTAAGCAAAGCTCAACAAATTTCACAAACCAAAATACCACAAAACAAACAATGCAGAAATTTAAGTGCTGAAGCAGTAAAAATAAGAACACAAAGGTTTATAATGGTTCAGTCAACTCGACCTATGTCCACTCCCCGGAGGTGCCCTCCGAGTATTGCACTACAATCGTGACTCTCCTTTAGCCCCCACAACTAGGCGCAGAAGCCTTTACAAATACCTCTTTTTGTCACACCCGGCAAGGCAGAGAACCTTCCTCCTTTTGCTTCCTCCTGAAGCAGGCAGAGAACCTCGATCACTTGCTGAAACTTACCTCTCCCAACCCTTCCAAGGACAAGAGACTCTAAGGAAGAAGAAGTGGAACAATGCTTGGAGCAACCCCTTGTGAATCCCCTCAAAAGCTCCCCCTCATGAGATCCTCTCTCTCTCTCTCTCCTTTAGGTTTTCTCAGGTTAAGACAGAAGCCAAGGATGTTCAAAAACATTGAATAAGAGCTCTTATAAAGAAGATCTTCAAAGAAGCTTATTAATTGCAAGTTGCCGACTATATCGTTCAGGATGATATATAAATTATCCTGGCCGATCAGTATAAGTCTCAGAAGATCTGCCAGAGCATCGCCCTGAAAGCAAATTAGACGATTGAAAATTGGCTTGATCATCCTGGACGATCTCACGATCATCCCGGCCGATCATGAAAGTGCTCTGATGGCACTAGAAAGTTCGTTAGGGATGTTAAGCCCTATAAAACTGGCCCGAGGCTAAATACAGAGAGTGGTGAATTGGAAAAGAAGAAACTTTAAGCAAAGTACAAACCAAAATCACCATAAATAAAACAAATGCAAAAATTAAATACGAAAGTAAATAATAAGAAAGAACACACACTAGATTTATAGTGATTCGGTCAAACCTTGACCTACGTCCACTCCAGTATTGCACTAAACTAAGTGTCTCTCCTTAAGCCCCCAAAGCTAGGCGGAGAAGCACTTACAAAATCACTTACACTTTCCCCGGTGCAGCGGAGTCAAAGAGATCTTCATTTTTGATGAACTTCCCTCGAGATGAGCCTTGAATCCGATAATATTCAGGTGCGAGCTTGCCGGAGCAACCGTGTGGAACCCCCTCTACACTCCCTTGAGTCCCCCCTCACAGGATCTTCTCCCTCTCTCAAACTCCACCCTTTCATCACTCCCTTTCAAGCTTTCTCTTCAAGTTTCCCCCAAAAGAATGAAGCTACAATGGCTGCCAAAGACACTTACAAAGTGTCATGTCATAGCTTAAATAAAAGATATCAAAACGAGCTCATTAATGCAAGTTGCCGACATTATCATCCAGGACGATATAAATATTGTCATGTACGATCAGTACAATTTAAGCCCAATCAGCCGGGACGATTTGAGACGATCATAAGAAATTTGTCGTCCAGGACGATAATATATCATCCTGGACGATCAATATAAATCATGGAATATCGTCCTGAACATCGTCCTAAAAATTAGCTTTTTGATGACCAGTCGTCCAGCATATTGGCCTGGATGACCAGGTGATCGTCCAGGCCGATTTGATCATGAAATCAAGTCATAAATAATGTCTTTAAATTTTAGAGAAATTTTGAAAAAATTGACCTGGATCGTCCTGTACGATATTTTATAGTCCTGAACGATCCACTTGGACGATGTCCAAAAATAGGTTATTTCTAAATAGATCTGGCGGTAGATTTTTTCTGAATTGAGCCTATCGTTCTAGCCGATACAAAATCATCCAAGACGATATATTTTGCATAATGACGGATGCTTTAATGAGGATGCCCTAATTAGGATTTTTGCTTTTGGACAGATCGTCCAAGACGATATAAATATCATTTCGGATGATGTTTTACCAAAGACAAAAATGTTCCCTGATCTAGTGAACAAATTTCTTAAAATGAGAAAGTTATCTCTTGGTTTTAGTCAAACTTAGTAGAATTGGATTGACAATGCATAGCCCAGAAAATGTTAGAGATTCATAATTTGATAATCTAAACTCAAGTTCTTTTAAGGCCCAAAAAACGTTTTAATCCAATATCCAAATCAAGGAATAAACAGGAAAAAGAAATATTAATTTTTCAAACTTCTTTCATAAAACATATCTAATAGAAGCACAAGTTTTTGAATCAGGAACCAAGATTTTCAAGCACAGGTTTCGAACATATCAAGGATTTTCTTAAGCTTTTAGTAGTATAAGAAAAAATAAGCATATTTTTTTGTGGGTTCATTTTATGCCCTTTATCACTTGAATGGCTCTTTGAACATCTTTTGATTTTTAATACACTTTGTGAATTATTTTTTTCAATTTGGCGTTATTGCGCATCTTTTAGTTTAACATCATTGGCCTTTTTTTTCTCAAAAAATGCTTTCTTTCTTATAGTTTTAAAACTAAAGTAAACTCAAATTATTGACAACACGAACAACTTGATTAAGAAAATTTTAAGGTGGATTCAACAATCTTGCAAAAGATTCCTCTACGATACAAAAAATGTAGGGAGATGAAAAAAAAAATCAGTTTTAAAATCCAATTTAAAATATGATGAAGATTTTAAATCAAAAGCAGAATAACCTCTTTTTGGAAACAAAGATTGAGAGTCAAAAATATGAGTTTCCTACCTTTGACTGTTTTTAGAGAAGTCAATCGCAATTTACCTAAGAATTCAAGAAAAAATAGGAAGTAGATTTTTTATTTTTAGAAATGTGAATGTGTGTGTTGATAAGAGAAAAATTTTTACAAAATCAAAAATTTCAAAGAATAAACAAAACAAAAACACAAAATAAAAATAAAAATACAACACAAAAACACGAAAGGCTTTTAACCATTATCTCTCTCCTTATTCGATGCTTCAGAAATCAGATCTGTCCATGAGATTTTTTGCCTTTCATTATTTCCCTAGTTTAAATTTTGCTTCGCCTTAGCCTTTTCTTTTGTAGTTAGAATTTTTAAATTAGGGCACTGATTTTTCATATGTCCAGGCTTGCTACATCGAAAGCAAATAACGTCAGAAGAAAGATGGACATCCTTACCACTTTTACCTTTTTTTCACTTTTGTTTATGCTTTGGTGAGCTTTGTGATTTGCTTGACAAGTCATTGCATTCGTCACCAACTAAGCAATCTATTTTCGTATCTTCAGTTTTTAGAACAATCGTTTCACCTGCATCCAAAAGTCTTTGACCCAAACCTTGCTTGTAGGCAATGAGTGAGACAATCAAATCATCAATAGAATAATAATTCAAATCTTTTGATTCATAAATAGCAACAACTTTGGCCTCAACTTTTCAAGTAAACAATGAAGAATTTTATTAACTTTTTCAAAATTTGAAAACTCTTTTCCTAAGGCATGCAATGATGTTATAATTTGAATGAACCTAGTGTACATGTCTAAGATCGTCTCATAAGGTTTCATGGAAAATAATTCAAAATCATGCATTAATAAATTCAACTTGGATTGCTTGATTTCACTAGTGCCTTCGTATATGGTGTGTAGTTTATCCCAAAATTCCTTACTAGTAGTGCACATGGATATTAACATAAAATCTTCAGAATTTAAAGCACAGAAAAAATAGTTTAAAGATTTTGCATTCAATTGAGCATTTACTTGTTCTTCCCTATTCCATTGATTAAAAGGAATATCAATTTTAACTCCATTAACAATACGTGACGGGTGATGAATAACCAGTTAAAATCATATGCCACATACGAAAATCAATCGATTGCAAGAAAATAGACATGCGAGTTTTTTAAAAATCAAATGACATATTTTCAAATAAAGGAGGTTTGGTGATTGAATAACCTTCCGCAACATTTTAATTTGAAAAATTAGCCATGGATCAAAATTCAAAAACTTTTAAAAACTTATTTTATGAATACGGCTCTGATACCACTTAAAAGTGCTCTGATGGCACTAGAAAGTTCGTTAGGGATGTTAAGCCCTATAGAACTAGCCCCAAGGCTAAATACTGAGAGTGGTGAATTGGAAAAAAAGAAACTTTAAGCAAAATATAAACCAAAATCACCACAAATAAAATAAATGCGGAAATTAAATACGGAAGTAAATAATAAAAAAGAACACACTAGATTTATAGTGGTTCGGTTAAACCATGACCTACATCCACTCCTTAGAGGCACCCTCCAAGTATTGCACTAAACTAAGTGTCTCTTCTTAAGCCCCCACAGCTAGGCGGAGAAGCCCTTACAAAATCACTTCCACCTTCCCCGGTGCGGCGGAGTCGCCGGGTCCTTTGACACCAAAGAGATCTTCTTCTTTGGTGAACTTCCCTCGAGACAAGCCTTGAATTCAATGGTATTCAGGTGTGAGCTTATCGGAGCAACCGTGTGGAACCTCCTCCACACTCCCTTGAGTCCCCCCTCAAAGGATCTTCTCCCTCTCTCAAACTCCACCCTTTCCTCACTTCCTTTCAAGCTTTCTCTTCAAGTTTACCCCAAAAGAATGAAGCTACAATGGCTACCAAAGACACTTATAAAGTGTCATGTCATAGCTTAAATAGAAGATCTTAAAATGAGCTCATTAATGCAAGTTGCCGACATTATCATCCAGGACGATTCTAATATCATCTTGTACGATCAGTACAATTTAAGCCCAATCAGCCGGGATGATTTGAGACGATCATAAAAAATTTATTCATTTCATCCAGGACGATAATATATCGTCCTGAACGATCAGTATAAATCATGGAATATCGTCTAGAACATCACCTTGAAAAATAGCTATCCGATGACCAATCGTCCAGTGTATCATCCCAGATGATCCTGCGATCGTCCAGGACGATTTAATCATCCAATCAAGTCATAATTGCTTTCCTTAAATGCCATATTAATTTTGGAAAAAATATCTTGGATCGTCCTGGATAATATTTTATAGTCCTGGATGATCCTCTAGACGATGTCCAAAAATAAGTAATTCCTAAATAGATCTGGTGGCAGATTCTTTCTATTTTGAGCCTATCATCCTGGCCGATACAAAATCATCCAGGACGATGTTTTTGCATAATGACAAGTGCTTTAATGAGGATGCCCTTATCAAGGTTTCTACTTTTGAACTGATCGTCCCGAATGACGTTACAAAAAATAGTAAACACTAGGGAACAGTCAAAAATCTTCCAAGTTACAAAGCATCAGGAGCCACACCAAATACAATAGACTCAAGAAAAGAAAAATGGTACAAACTAACTCAAACCTAGTCTACCCAATCTTGAGCTAGTTCCAAGTTGCAGTCTGATCGTATGGACTTAAAATGTTAGTAGATAAGGCAGTCATAGAGAAATAAGAGTGTTTGCTATCATCAAAATTATAAATCATGAAAATAGATCCGCAACAGACACAAGCAAGTCGCCTACCAGTACTAGTGGCTGGACTACAGCCAAGTTGAATCATGGTACTGCAAAACCACATCCTGAATAGTCTATTTCGGATTATTCGATAAATTAAAATGCTACCTCCAATAGGCCTTTGGTGATCAAAGAACCTAGCATGGTTCAAATTCAAATTCTGTCTCTAGTTGTGGGAAAAAGCAAGAAATTGGTAATTGATTCTAGTTCTAAGTCTCAAAACTCGATGATGAATATCAAATCGAAGGATGTTGAATTATCATCATCTGGTATGAATATTTTTGTAAAGAGATTTGGAAATACATCCAAATTGGATGGATTTACTAAGGGAGACCCTTCAGTTCAAAAAATAGTTGAATGCACACCTGTTATTTGTGAGAATGACAAAGTGAATGAAGAAGGAATGGTATTTGATTGGAGAAAGCCAATTCAAAATAATCTGTGGACTAAACGTCCATATATAAAGCTAAATATGCTAACAGAAGAAGCTTTCATGTCAGAAGATGGGAAGGCTATCAAATTACTTGAACCAATTATGAAGGAGAATACGGCTAAGCTACAAAAATCCATTGTGGTGAAAGTTTTTGGCAAAGAAATTTTGGTGCAGATTATAGAAGCTGAGCTGAGAAGACAATGGGATCATTTGGGAAAATTTCATCTAACAATCCTTGGCTCAGGATGGTTGTTGTGTTCTTTCTTTTCAAAAGAAGTAATGGATAATGTGATTTCAGGAGGTACTTGGTTTGTAAATGGACACATAATTGGGTTGGACAAGTGGAATCCAAAATTTTATAGTACATCCTTGAAGGGGCTAACATCTCCAGTGTGGGTAAGAATGCCAAATCTCTCTCTCTCTCTCTCTATTACTGGGATGAAATTAATGTTGCCAAAATTTCTTCAATAATTGGAACACCTCTTATGATTGACAGTGATATGTTCCAATGGAGAAGTAGAGAATTTTCTAGAGTATGCATCCTTCTGGAGTTAGACAAACAAGTGCCATTGGGAATTTGGGTGGATGGACTTGAAGGTATTTTTTTTTCAAAAAGTAGAATATGAAAAAATCTCATCTCTATGTTTCAATTGTTGAAAGATTGGTCACTTGAGTAATTATTGCAAATCAAAAGAATTTAGTCATGCTTCTTCGGCATTACCTGAAACTGCAGGAAAAGATCTAGGATTACCTTTGAGTAGTAATCTGGAGGAAGAAATTAAGTATGGCCCTTGGGTTCATGTGAATAATAGGAGAAGAAAAAGAGTTGTGGCATATTTTCAGAAGAAAAGTGTGGTGATTGTCAACAAGGTTCAAGTTGCTAGAGCGGTTGCTGATCAAATTAATAACAAGAAAGATTTTTTACCCTTTACGGGTAGGCTAGAAGATCATGATGATGTGAAAAAATTACAATTGGAGGAAAAAAACATAGATGGGGTAGCTGTTAATACTATTGAAATTGAAGCTAATTGATTAAAGATGGGGTGAATACTGATTATTCTGAAGATATATCAAGGAGCCCATCATTGGAGAATGGTATGAATTCCTCCTCTATTATCTCTAAAATTCCTATACAAGAGAATATGTTTAAGCTATTGGATACGGAAGCTGAAGAAACAAATTTAAATTATGTATCTACGGCTTGGGTGGAGTCTGAGTTGGAAGATGGAGAATTCATTAAAAATGATGTAATGAGTAATGATTTAATATCTTCTACGAGTTGTACTAATAGTAAGATGGAAGTTTTTCAAAATTAATTGGAGTTGGTTAGCATGGGGAACAATAATATGGAGGCTATCAACTCTAATTCTTACAAATCAAAATTGTCTAAAGAAATTAGGACTCTTGGGCCTCTGAGCATTTCAACTAAATCTAAAAAAATATGAGGGAATGAAGAGAGGTAAGAGCGGGGGACCTACCTCCCTATATCTAAATGACTTCCCTAGCATTTTGGAATTGTAGAGGGGTGAACAAAAGGAAGCCTGTCGTTATTTAAAAGAGTTTATTAGGAAATGGGATGTGTTTTTTGTGGGAATTGTTGAAACAAAATATCTTCTTTCGCTAAATATGAGATTAATAAGTTTATGGGAGAGGATTGGGATTGCTATTTATATCCTTCTGACAATTCTTCTGGAGGGATCATGGTTTAGTGGAAGACAAATTTGGTTTATTTTTCATTATTGTAATCTTCTCCCCAATGTGCCAATGGGGATGTGAACATTATCAATAAAGGTGTTTGGAGGATTTCTACGGTATATGGCAATAAAAATTTGTACATAAGAAGGAATTTGTGGGATTGTTTAGAGTCTAATTGTGACATGAATACTCCTATGGTGGTGGGTGGAGATTTCAATTGCATTTTGTCACAAGAAGAGAAGAGGGGAGGTAGGACCTAAAGGGCTCTTTCATGTCCAAAAATGATTTTCATGATATTGGGTTGGTAGGACCTAAATTCACTTGGTGCAACAACAAAATCAGAAGTACTCACATTCTGGAAAGGCTAGATATGAGTATTTTGAATAGCAAGGCTTTGAATGATATTCATAATGCTTTGGTCAAACATTTTCCTAGAATTGCATCTAACCATTATCCTATTCTTATTAAAATTTTCAAAGACTCTGCCCATAAAAATAGAATTTTGAGATATGAAGATTTATGGGCTTTATATCTGGCTTCAATGGCAATTGTGTCGAAATCATGGAGCAAATCGGTGGCAGGAAATGCAATGGAAGTTATAAATGTTAAATTTAGAAGGGTATTGAGAGAATTACATTTTTGGAGCAAAGCAAAATTAAAAAACTTTTTGAGGATGAAGGTGAAAGTTCGTTATGGATGTTAAGCAGTTATGAACTAGCCCAAGTTGACCAAGAAGGGGGGTGAATTAGTATTTTAAAAAATCTTTCATGATCAAAACAAAACTTAAATAAACCAAAATTCACCACAAGGAAATTCAATGTGCAGAAATTAAAAGTACAAAAAAGTAGTAGAAAAGAAACACAAAAAATTATAGTGGTTTGGTCAACTCGACCTACGTCCACTCCGTGGAGGCACCCTCCGAATATTGCACTAAACTCAGTGACTCTCCTTTTGCTCCCACAACAAGGCGAAGAAACCTGTACAAAACCTCCTTTTCACCGACACTGGTGAGGCAGAGAACCCAACTCCTTTTACTTCCTCCTGAAGTAGGCAGAGAACCTTGATTGATTGTTGAAGTGAACCTCTCTCGAACCTTTAAGAACAAGGGATGACGATCGAAGAGGATGACTTGGATCCTTGCTTGGAGCAACCTTTATAAAATCCCTCATAATCTCTCCCTCACAATATCCTCTCTCTCTCTCTCTCTCTCTCTCCCTCTCCTCTAGACTCTCTCAGGTCTAGACAACAGCAAAAGCTAAGCTCTTGGGTAGAACAAGAGCTCTTAAATAGAAGAGTTCTGGAATAGCTCTTATTTTATACAAACCAACTTTATCATCCAAGATGATATAAATATCATCCTGGAAGATCAATATAAATTTTGTTGAATCAGTCCAAACATTTTGGGACGATCAAAATATTTTTGTTGATATCATCTAGGACAATAGGATATCGTCATGTACGATCAGTATAAATCCTTGAATATCGTCCAAACAATCGTGCTGAATGGATGTATGGATGATGAAAAAATAGCTTGATCGTCCAGGCCGATCTCACAATTATCCCAAATGATTAGTTCAAATCTGTGAAAATCGTCCAAACCATCGCCCTGAAGGTAGCTGGCCGATGAAGACTATCCAGAAACAACTAAGGTTTTTTTAACTGATAGTCCCAACTAATCCTACGATCGTCCAGGATGATTGGATCAAGTAATCAATACCTTAATTGTATTTCTTAATAAGCAAATTAATTTAGATGATGTCCAAGATTATGTCCTAAAATAAATAATACCTAAAAAGATCTGGCAACCAATTCTTTCTGATTTGAGCCTATCGTCCTAGCAAATACAAATATCATCTAAGATGATGTGCTTAATGATGGCTGCCTTAACCAGGAAACCCTAATTAGGGTTTCTATTTTTAATAGATCGTCCAAAATGATTTGTGGATCATCCTAAATGATATAACTAAAAATAGAGAACTCTAAAATAGATAGAAATTTTCTCATGTGTGTGTGCAAGGTTACCTAGCATAAAGAACCCCATCGTTTATAATTGACTCAAGAAAGGGAAAAGTTATATAAACTAACTCAAACCTAATCTATCCTAATCTTGAGTTGGTTCAAATTGCAGTTTAATATTATAGACCTGAAATATTAGTAGTCAAGACAGTCGTAGAGAAATAGAAGTGTTTGTTATCATCAAAATCATATTAGCTGAAAACAGATTTACAATAATCTCACCCTTTTTTATGATGGCTAAACATAAAAAAAATTAAAGTAGTTCAAAGCAGTTTTAAAGGAAACATGTGAATATTTCAACTAATCAACATAAAAACATAACAAACTATAACAGTGAAATCAGACTAGAATAAAATAAACTAGTATAGCTACTCCCCCTTTTGACATCATAAAAAAGGAGGGAAAAAGAAACACAACAAAAAAAAACAAAAAAAAAAAAGGAAAAAACAACATCACACAAAAACAAGCAAACTAAAAGAAGGATGGCCCCTGATCGTTAGAAGGAGGAGGTGGTGGAGGTGGATGTTGCTGAAAGTAACTCAAAAGAGTGGTGAACTTCTCTCAAAATTAGGCCATATCCTGGTCATGCTTGTGCTATAGGCGAATAATGTTCTCAGTATGTTGTTGCTCCTACGCAGCAATGTAGTTCTCAAATCGTGCCTCCCACTGGTTGAATCACTCCACCATATGATCTAGCTGAGAGTACTGGCGAAGCAAAACTAGTGCAGGAACGAGTGTAGCAGCCTCCTCCTCCTTTGCTCCCTTAGCTTCTCCATCTCTTGGGTGGAGACAAGTACTGTGAAAAACATGGAAGTAATTGTTTGAGTAGAAGGTAGGCTGATAGTTGGCTGGGGCAGGATATTGAATGTTGTATTTTGATTCTAGAATATATGCAATGATATGTCTTAAGGAAAGATTAGGTTTTCTCCTATGTCATGGATCTCAAATAATAGTCAAATGCTTGATATAACGAAAGATCAGGTCAGTGGCATTGAATTCGTGATGGGCCAAAATGTAGAAGGTGGTGCTTGACATAAGTGAAGTAATATGAATGTGATCACCAGCTTCTGGGAGGATAGAGGTGCGAATGACATGTTGGATTGTCCAGCATCTTTGAGTAAGGTGCTTGTCTCTCCAACGTGAAAGTGAGCATTGGTGTTCCTTAAAAAGTGGTTGGCTGGAGCCCAACCATAGTTAGGATCAAAACATAGGGTATGGAGTTTATCCCCTGTAGTGAAAAGGTGTAAAAGCTCCTAACAGTCCTGATATGAGATTTCGACGGGACATCGATTCATATAGGACCCAAGAGAGGTGGAAGAGAAATTTATGCAGAGGCTAGCAAAAAATTCAAAAAGAAGCTCGGAGTTGAAAGGAATAGTAAGAGTAAGGAGAAAACACATGAAGGTGTGAGCAAATAGATCAAGTACTGAATATGAGAGAATGTTCAGGTTGACAGACCCAGAGACTGTGATTCCGACCATCTTGTATCTTTGGTAGGCGGCTTAATTATTCACCTCAATAAATTGAGAGTCCAGAGTCACCCTTGAGGAACTCCTAGAAGGATGACGAGATCTATTTCCACTGGTCATTATCAGAAAATAGAGCACAAGGGGATTTGAGAAGGTTTAAGTGAAAAAAAATGTCTGAAAGGCTTGGTTTATAAAGAATCAGCCTGATCATCCAAGATGATCGTAGAATCGTCTAGGATGATATGGTGCAATAATAACATCAGGGACGATTGGTCAAAAAGATGGTAAAATCATCTGGGATGATCAAATATTGTCTGGTATGATAAGACACAAGCGATCGTCCCAAGGAGTCATTCTGGATGATCGATAAAAAAGTAGACCATCCTGGATGATTAGGTGGATCGTCTAGGACGATAAATAATAATGGATCATACCGGTCGAATTAAAGTTGAGTGCCAAAATTTTGCCATATGGATCATCTAGGACGAACAGGGGTATTGTCCAGGATGATAACTAATAATTGAGCAGAGGTTGTGAAGATCATCCAGGATGAGGAGGATCGTCTAGGATGATCATAAATAATTAAAATAGATAACGATTAGATCATTCAAGACGATAAGAAGCAGAAGAGTCAAAATAGCCGTCGAATGGAATTCAAAGAGGGAATTAATCAGATTGTTTAGGACGATATCAATATCATCCGGGATGATGTGAGAAAAATTATAAAATCAAAGAATGGACGGAGATAATCAAAGAAGGCCCAAACACATGAAAAATCAATTTAAAAGAAAAAATTAAAACATAAAAAAGACAAGAACACAAAAAAACAAAGGTTTTTTTAATCAAAGGTTGAATAAAAATAAGTTTTCCATATGATTGAATTAGAAAGCTTGTAAGAATCAATGAGTTAACATTGTCAAAATTCAAGAAAATTGTAGAACAACCAATCCTATTAGCCCTAACTCGGACTTCTCCCAAGGGAAATTATCTTTTGAAAATAAGGATCAAAATCAGAAAAAATCAATTAGATGAGAAAAAGAGACTCATTCAAGACTTGGTTTTAGAAAAATATTTTATAGAAATAATATATCAAAGTAATTAGCTACAATCATGAATTTCTAAAATCAAGTCTTTGAAAAAATCAAATGACACATGAACTCTTTTAAGATTTAAAATTTTTGAAAGAGAAGAAGCTTAATTTTTGTGAGCTCATTTTATGCCTCTTGTCAATTTGATTGTCACTCTTTGCGCATCTTTTGATTTTTGATACACTTTGCGCGCGCACTTGTGAGTAATATATATATATATATATATATATATATATATATATATATATATATATATATATATATATATATATATATATATATTTATTTATTTATTTATTTGACGTCAGTGCCCATCTTTTAATTTTGGCATCATTAGCCACTTTTGTTTTTCATTTATTTTTTAGAAGCTAGATCCCTTTTTCAAAATTCTTAAAAATTCTTAGTTAGGATTATATCTTCCAGATTTTAGAGAAGAAAAACTCACTCTCTAACGTAAGGAAGAATGAATCACAAAATAGAATAAAAAATCATATAATAAATTCAAAGACTAGATTATAAAAATCTGAAGGTAAAATAAAGACTTTGAATATTATATATATAAGATAGATTATTGTAGCAAGATTAAAAAGATCTCAATTTCAAAATTCAGTTGTTAATGTGAGATAGATTTTTGTTTAGAAAAGAAAATTCCACCACTAAAAGAAGTTAGAGAGAAGGAAATAATCAACGATGTTTTTTCCTTTAAACTAATTTTAGAGATGTCAATCATTAACTACTAATTTTTAAAAAACAAAAATATGGCATAAGATATCAACTCATAAGTGATTAAAAAAAACAACGAAGAAAATCAGATCAACAAAAAATGAAGTAGATGAAAAGTAAAAAAAATAAGAAAGGAAAAAAACTACAAAAAAAATAACAATCAACAGATAAATGATCAGAAATCAAGTTCATGCATTTATGTCATTCACACCTAATTTGGTTCTTAAAGTGCTGAAAGTGTCAAAGGCCAGTGGTTTAGTAAAGATGTCAGCTAGTTGATTCTAAGTTGCCACATGGCGTAACTTAATGTCTCCTTTGGTCACATGGCCTATAATAAAGTGATGTCTTATATCTATGTACTTGGTTCTTGAATGTTGGATAGGATTCTTAGAAATACAGATGGTACTAGTGTTGTCACAAAGGATTAAAATTGTGCCTCTAGGAAATCTTAAATCCAGAACTTGCTACTTCAACCAAAGGACTTGGGCCACATAACTTCCTAAAGCAATGTACACAGCTTCAGTAGTGGAAAGTATAATAGAGTTTTGCTTCCTACTGGAACAGGAGACTAAAGAATTTCCTATGAATTGGTAAGTCCTAGAAGTGCTCTTTCTATCCACCTTACAACCTGCAAAATTAGAATCAAAATATCCAATAATCTTAAAAGAAGTATTGTGCCTAGGATACCAGATTCTTAAGTTTTGGGTTCCTAAGAGGTATCTAAAAATCCTTTTAACTGCATAAAGATGGGATTCTTTAGTATCAGCTTGAAATCTAGCACATAGACAAACAAAAAACATTATATCAGGTTGGCTAGCAGTCATGTAAAGTAAAGATCCAATCATCCATCTATACTTCTTTTGATCAACAGACTTTTCATTTGGGCCCTTATCCAACTGAATACTGGAGGTCATGGGAGTGTTAATTAGCTTGGCTTTATCCATTTTATACTTCTTTAAGATGTTCTTAATATATTTTATTTGATTTAAAAAGGTTCCATCATTTAGTTGTCTTATGCTAGATCCCAAAAAGTAGGATAACTCTCCCATCATACACATCTCAAACTCCCTACTCATTATTTTAAAACAATTATCACATAGCCTTTTATCAGAAGATCCAAAAAGTATATCATCGACATAGATCTGAACAATGAGTAAATGATATCCTACTTTCCTTAGAAAAAGGGTGGTGTCTATACTCCCATTGATAAAACTCTCTCTAGTAAGAATGTGATAAGCCTCTCATACCAAGCTCTGGGTGCCTGCTTTAATCCATATAAGGCCTTTTTTAATTTGAAAACATGATTTAAAAATTGGGAACTCTCAAAACTTGAGGGTTGCTCTACAAAAATTTCCTCTTTTATTACCCCATTTAAAAAGGCACTCTTAACGTCTATTTCAAAAGCTTAAATCTCTTATAACAAGCATAGGCCAATAGCACTCTAATGACTTTCAATCTAGCTACAGGGGCAAAGATCTCCACAAAATTAATCCCTTCTATTTGGTTGTACCCCTTGGCCACTAATCTTGCCTTATTCCTAACCACCACACCATAATCATTCATCTTATTCTCAAAGACCAATTTGGTTCTAACTACACTTTGTCCCTTTGGTCCTTTTACAAGCTCCCAAACATCATTTCAAACAAATTATTTTGATTCGTCTAATATGGTTATGATTCAAAAATCATCAGATAGGGCTTGGTTGATGTTGGTGGATTCAATCATTTAGATAAAGGCAGAGTGGTTCACTTCCTTCCTATGCCCATACCTAGTCCTAACACCTTCAGAAGGGTCTCCTAAGACCAATTATTTATGATGACATAAAGAATATCTCCAATCTCTAAGCAATGTGTGTATAGGTTCAGCCCTTTCCTTAAGATTTATATTTTTTACTCCATAGGTAATATCACCTACTCCTTCAGTGTTTTGGGGCTCTATCCTCTTCTCCAAATTTTCAACTCAGTGGTATTCTCTCCAACTTCATCTTCCTCCTCAAATCTAGACTTTTTAGGATCAGATTCATCAAACACTATATGAGTTGTCTCCTCCACCACCAATATCCTCTTATTAAACACCCTAAAGGATTTCCCCACACTTGAATATCCTAAGAACACTACATCAGATTTTGGGTTAAATTTCCCTAAGTGTGACTTCCCATTATTATGAATGAAAACCTTACAACTAAAGACATTGAAGTGGGAAAGATTGGGTGTCCTACCCTTAAGGATCTCATAGGATGTCTTATCTAATTTGACTCTATCATTCACCCTATTCAACACATAATAAGTTGTGTTTATCGCATCAGCCCAAAAGTATTTTGGAAGTGAATACTCAGTAAGCATGGCTCTAGGGGCATCAACTAAGGTCTGGTTCTTCCTTTTAGCTATCCTATTCTGCTGAGGGGTCCTAGGAGCTGAGAAGTTGTGACTAATCTACTTATCCTCACAGAAGTCTCCAAATCTCTCATTTTCAAACTCTCCCCCAAGGTCACTATGGATGGTCAAAATCTCACAACCTATTTTTTTTTTTTTTTTTTTAAATCTAAGTGAAGAAAGATCTAAACACAACAAAAGACTCATTCTTATGTGATAGAAATCTAATCCAAGTAAATCTCGAGTAGTCATCGACAACCATAAAACCATAAAATTTCCCTCATAAGCTGTTAATTTTAATGGGTCCTAACAAATCCATGTGAAGAACTTCTAAAGGTCTAGATGTGATAATGTCCTTAATGGAGTGAAAAGAGGAATATACTTGCTTCCCTAATTAGCAGGCATCAAAAAGGTGGTCTTTTAAGAATTTAAGCTTGGGGACACCTCTAACTAGGTCTTTCTGGGTCACTCTTCTAAGGGTTTTCATATTGGTATAACATAATCTCCTGTGCCATAACCATGATTCATCAATAGCAATTTTTAAGCAAAAATAAAATAGCACTTTCAATATTATTTAATTCAAGAATGTAAACATTATTGATCTGCATTCCCTGCAAAACATAAGCATATAAAGCAAGCATTTGCCAATAATTTTATGATGAAGCCCTTGTCACAAAGTTAGCTGATGCTGAGAAAGTTGTGTTTCAGTCCATCTACAAGCAAAACATTTTCAATCAAAATGTTCTTGGAGTTTCTAATTATACCTGTGCCCATTACCTTCCTGGTGGTGTTATCTCCCAGAGTAACCTTGCCTTCTATCCTAGTCTCCAATAAAAAGAATTGATTGTCATCTCTAGTTATGTGTCGTGAGCATCCACTATCTAGGTACCACATGCTTTCATGAGGCCTTTTGTAAGAGTAAGCCTGCAAAATCACCGTCAGATTTAAGAACCCAAACATGATTAGGTCACTTCTTATATAAAGTAGAATACAATGCATGTGTGTTATATTATGAATTATGTAATTTGGGTCTCCACACCCAATGTGTACTACGGTGAATGGTGCAAGTGTGTGCAATATGTCCTAACATGCCACATGAAAAATATCTAACACCAGGAAAAGGATGTACTAATCTACTCAGGTGGTGATGCTTCTTTTTAAAGTTATGTGATGTATAAAATGATGATTTATTATTTTTAAAAGCTTTGAAATTTGCTAATTTCTTAAACTCCTTTTCTAACTCAGCATGGGATGACTTCAAGGAATCATGTGCATTAGATAATTCAGTATATTTTTTGTTTAATACATCAAACTCATCAAGTAATGACATATGATTACTATCAATTATAGAATGATCTTTAAGAAGAATTTCATACTCTTTTTGTAAATTTAGAAACTCCAATTTTAAGCTAGCATGTGATTTTTTAAGTTTCTTATATGATGCATGAATTTGTTCAGAAATATCAAGTAGTTGCTCATAGTTTAGTTCATATACCTCTTCTTGGTCACTTTGGCCAAGATGTTCATCTGCCATCAAGCACAAGTTTATAGTCTCCTCTTCAGCTTCAGTCTTAGAGGAGTTAGATGCAGAATCTGCCCAGAACGCCTTTTGGAACTTCTTCTTATCCTTTTTAAACTTGGTTTTCTCCTCACCCTTCTCCTTGCTAGGATGAGTTTTAAGTATAGGACAATCAGCTTTAACATATCCTGGCTTTCTGCATTCAAAATAAATAGTATCATTAGAACACTTAAAATTTTTGTTATCCTTACATTTATTCCACTTATGATGGTTCATATGCTTCTTCCTTAGAAAGATTTTGAATTACCTCGTGATTAAGGAAACATCATTGCTTTCAGACCTAGAAGCATTAATGTCCGTGTTATTGTCTTTCAGCGCCATAAATTTTTCTTTCTTTTTCTCTCTTGCATTAAGATTTCTTTGTTTCACCCCTTGCTTGTAAGCAATGAGTGGTCCAAGTACGTTGTCAATCGAATAAATATTCAAATCTTTAGATTCAGTAATTACAGTAATCTTAGCATTAAAAGTGGAAGAAAAATATCTTAAAATTTTATTCACTTTTTCATAGTTAGCAAGTTCTCATCCTAAGGCATGCAAAGAGGTAACAATTTGAGTAAACCTTGTATATATTCAGAAATTCATTCCGAAGGTTTTATACAAAAAAGTTTGTAAACATGTAATAAAATATTCAATCGAGATTGCTTAACTTCATTTATTCATTCATAAGTAATACACAATCTATCCCAAATCTCTTTATCAATAGCACAAGTTGAAACATACATGTAGTCTTCAAATTTTAAAGCACAAAAAAAATAGTTCAAATATTTTGCATTAAGTTGTGCTAAATTCCTATCATCAAAAGTCCATTCAGTAAAAAAAGTTCAGTTTTAATGCCATTAATTTCATGTGAAGGAGGTGAATATCATTCTTTAACAAGCATTCACATGCGATAATCAATTTATTGTAAGAACATAAACATGCAAATTTTTCAAAAATCAAAAGAAATATTATGCAACAAAGGTGGTCAGGTAAGAGAATACCCTTCCGCAATATTATGATTACTGGATTTAGCCATGGATCAAAATTCAAAAGTTTTTAAAAACTCATTTTTATGAATCACGCTCTGATACCACTTAAAAGTTTGTTAGGGATGCTAAGCCCTTATGAAGTAGCCTAAGCTAACCAAGAGTGGGGTGAATTGGTATTTTAAAAAATCTTTCACTATCAAAATAAAACTTAAACAAACCAAAATTTACCACAAGGAAATTCAACCTGCAGAAATTAAATATGGAAAAAAGTAGTAGAAAAGAAACACAAAATTTATAGTGGTTCGGTCAACTCGACCTACGTTCACTCCCCGAGTATTGCACTAAGCTCGGTGACTCTCCTTTGGTTCCCACAACAAGGCAAAGAAGCATGTATAAAACCTCCTTTCCACCGACACCGGTGAGGAAGAGAACCCAACTCTTTTTGCTCCCTCCTGAAGCAGGAAGAGAACCTTGATCAATTGCTGAAGTGAACCTCTGTCGAACTTTCAAGAATAAGTGACGACGATCGAAGAGGATGACTTGGATCCTTTCTAGGAGCAACCTTTATGAAACCCCTCACCAACTCCCCCTCACAATATGCTCTCTCCTCTCTCTCTCTCTCTCTCTCTCTCTCTCTCTCTCTCTCTCTCTCTCTCTCTCTCTCTCTCTCTCTCTCTCTCTCTCCTATAGGCTCAAGTAGAGACAACAACAAAAGATAAGTTCTTGGATAGAATAAAAGCTCTTAAATAGAAGAGTTTAAGAATAGCTCTTATTTTATACAAATTTAATTTATCATCCAGGATTATATAAATATAGTCCTGGACGATCAACATAAATTTTGCTCAATCAACCCTAACAGTTTGGGACAATCAGAAGATTTTTGTTCATAACGTCTAGGCCAATAGGATATAATCTTGTATGATCAGTACAAATCCTTGAATATCATCCAGACAATCACACTGAATGGATGTCTAGATGATAAAAAAATAGCTTGATTGTTCAGATCGATCACACGATCGTTCCAGATGATTAGTTCAAATCTGTAAAAATCATCCCGACCATCGTCTTGAAGGTAGCTGGCCGATAAAGACCATCTAAGAACAACTAAGGTTTTTTTAACTGATCGTCCCGACCGATCCTACGATCGTTCAAGATGATTGGATTGAGTAATCAGAACCTTAATTTCTTTCCTTAATAAGCAGATTAATTTAGGCATAATTATGTTGCATCGTCCAGGATGATGCCCTGGATGATGTCCAAAAATAAACAATACCTAAATAGATCTGACGGCTGATTCTTTCTGATTTGAGCCTATCGTCTCGGCCGATACAAATATCGTCCAGGATGATGTGCTTAATGACGGGTGCCTTAACTAGGATGCCCTAATTAGGGTTTCTATTTTTAATAAATCATCCAGGATGATTTGTGGATGGTCTCGGACGATGTGACTAAAAATAGAGAACTCTAAAAATAGAAAAACAAATTTCCATGTGTATGTATGCAAGGTTACTTAACATCAGGAACCTCATCGTTTACAATAGACTCAAGAAAGAAAAAAAGTTTTACAAACTGACTCACACCTAGTCTACACTAATCTTGAGCTGGTTCAAATTATAGTTTGATCTTGTGGACCTGAAATATTAGTAGTCAAGGTAGTTGTAGAGAAACAAAAGTATTTGCTATCATCAAAATCATATTCCCTTAAAACATATTTGTAACAGAAGGAGTCCCTATGACATTTCAAAGCTATAGCTAGAAGAAGTGGAAGGGCAAGGATTATCTAGTGAAAAACCTATTTTATTGAGATCCAAAACTCATGAATTCAATGTCACACTGGCTCAGCTTAACACTTGGTGGAGACAAAGAGTGAAGGTAAAATGGGTATAGGAGAATGATATGAATTTGAAGTTCTTCTACGCTTTTGCTAATGGTAGAAGGATGGGCAACTTGGTTCATCAGCTAAAAAATAAAGAGGGAGATCTGGTTGAGGAGCATAATGAAATTTAAAAATTTTTCTATGATTTTTTCAGTATGAAATGGAGAACTAGAAACTGCTGCTTGGAAAATTGGCCATCGGTATTGAAAACTATAATAGAGATGGATTTTAAACATTTGGAGGCTGAGTTATCCTTTAAAGAATTGGATTTGGTGGTGAAAAGTCTTGGCAACAACATCTCTCCCGTTGTATATGGAGTCACTTATTTGTTTATTAAAAATTATTGGAAAATAATTGGCAACGATGTATGGCTTGCTATCCGTTAATTTCTGAACACAGGGAAGCTCTGTTCGAAATGGAAGGAATTATTAGTAATACTAATTCCTAAAGTTATGAATCCAATCTCTCCTACTAACTTTCACCCTATCAGTCTATGTGTTTCAACATATAAAAATATTGCAAAGATGTTGCTTAATAGGCTTTTGAATGTCTTTCCTGGATTGATCTCGAAAAAACAAGCAGCTTTTATTAAAGGTAGATCATATCAAATCATGTTCTTCTGGCTCAATAACTTTTTAATAAGTTGAGATTTTCAAAAATAAAAAAAAGGAATGGCTACAATCAAATGTGATATGGAGCAAGTGTACGATAGTATGGCTTGGGATACACTAAGGAAGGTGTTGGGATACTTTGGGTTTCCAACAAAGTTTTTAAATCTTCTTTTGGAATGTTTGGAAAATCCATAATTTTTTATTATGATCAATGGTAACATTTTGAATGGGATTAAAATAAAATATGGATTTAGATAAGGATGTCCATTATCTTCTTATTTATTCATCCTTTGCTCTCAACTCTTGTCTAACACTTTAAGCCATAAAGGAAGGAATTTGAGAATCAAGGTCGCTTCAAATATTCCTAGAATTTTGCATTTACTTTATGTGGATGATATTCTCCTATTTTCAGAAGCAAAGATTAGAAGTATGAAGAAGTTGAGAAGAATTATTCTGGCTTATTGTAGCTGGACAGGGAAAAATGTGAAAAAGCAAAAATCTACAATCTTATTTGGGAAATCACTTAACCGAAAAAAGATTAAAGTGATTTCAAACTTATGGGGCTACAAAGTGAGCAATGAACTGAACTATCTTTGGATCAAATTGGTTTTGAGAACGCTAGTTACATCAGACTTTAATAGCCTAATGGAGAAAGCTGCTAACAAACTCAATATATGGGGAAACTGGTTTATTTCTTTACCTGGAAGAATTTTATTGGTGAAAACTGTCATGCTATCTCTCCCAATATTCTTCTCATATCACCCTTTAATACGTCTCAGCGTGTAAAAATAGTTGGATAAGGCTTGTAGGAATTATATATGGGACAAGCAAGGTGAGAGTCACGGATTACATTATATTGCTTGGGAAAATCTGTATAAAGCATGGAAAAAAGGAGGACAAGGCATTCATTCGGCGGTATCTATGGTTGAGCCATTGAGAGCAAAATTTGCTTGGAGTTATTTAAATAAAGAATATTCATTGCTCAATAAATTTTTGATTGCAAAATATGGAGCTGATTTGGGAAATATGGCTTACAAGAGAAATAGATCATCCACTTGGAAGATCTTATCAAGTGGAGCTAATTCTCTTCATCATATCACTAGATGGAAAATTGCTTTAGGTACATCCATTAATACCTTGAAAGATGTATGGATTCTAGATAAAATTTTGGTTAAATGGCCTACTTTTATTGTGGTTGGGGATTATGAGTTTCCATCAGTTGATTACTTCATAAGTGATGGAAATTGGAATAAGGATTATCTAAAAGATTAGTTTGGTATTGCCTTAGTTGATGTTATCTTGCAAATACAAATTTTTCCTGATCTTGAATGTGATCGGTTGGAATTTGTAAAGAAGTTCTCAGGCAAAAGTATAGCATCTTTGGCATCTAATTATCATGAGGATGATTGTTGTGTTGTAGATTATTCAAATTGGAAAAAAAAATTGCACCTTGCTCCGAGAGTGGAATGCTTTTGGTGGCACCTATTTAATGATGCTATTCCAACTAACGATTTTTTGATGTACAGAAGATTGTTGGGACATAATTTATGTCCTAAAGGATGTAATGAAGTGGAAAATATTGAGCATGTAATGGTGAGCTGTGCAAAAATCAAACAATTTACTGAACTGCTGAATAACTGGGGATTTTCGGTGACAAGTTTCTTGTCAACCAATGATTGCAAAACAAAGTTGGAGCTGATGTCTTCGAGGAATTCGTTTATGGCAAAGATATATTGTGCTATGGTGTAATTTTCATTGAAAAGAAGGAATAAAAGCAAGCATGGTGATAACGAATTCAGTCTAAGTTTTATTGCTTCTAATGCTATCAGTTATGCATTCAATTTCTAATGCTAATCTATTCATGGACCACTGGGGTGCTAACCAGCCTAATCAGCTGCCTCTTTATTGGCACCCCCCCCCCCCCCCCCCCCCAAAGGACGGATTAAGGTCAACATTGATGCATCTTTATCAGAAGGTAATAATGGTTGAATCGGTGGAGTATTCAGAGATTCAAAAGGTAGTTTCTTACTTGCTTTTGGGTTTAATTACATCCATTGGGATAGCGGATTACTAGAATTGATGGATTTTCGTTCATTGAAGAAAATTATCATCGAGTGGATGTTGGATGCTAAAGGGATTATTATTGAAGGAGATAACTCCAATATCATTAATCATTTTCAAAGTTTAGTTCATAAGGCTGGCCGAAATGTATATAATGAAGAATGGGAAGACTTTTCATTCTTGGAGGGATTTGGAAATTTTATTTTTCATTTTGTTAATAAGAAATGTAATAAGTTAGCCAATTATTGTGCTAACCTTGCCTTATAAGGAGATTTCTTTTGGGATTATTTGACTTGTAATAATGTTTCTCCTTCTTTTATTTTCTTGTTAAAGGAGGATTGTGATAGAATTACTATCACTTAGTAGGTTGAAATAAGTTCTCTTTCTTACAATTTGCATTTTTCTTCAAAAAAAACATATCGGTAATATTTTTTAGTACAAGAGTATACAAAAAAGATTCAGAAAAAAAAAAAAACATGATTAGTCAGTTTATCAGTAAGTTGGAAGAAATGAACAAAATAAATACATGACACCAAAAAATCCTAGGAGGAAGAGAAAATAAGGATTATTTTCAATACAAAGCGAAGAAAAGGTGATATTATAAAGTACAAAATAGGAGATACGATCAATAATGTTCATATAGTCAAAAATACATTCACCCAAAGGCATCAAGGAAAATTCTTATGAAACATCAAAGTCCATAGAGCATTAATAAAAGGGTGAAGCTTTAGTTCAATAAAACCATTTTATTAACATGTACGAGAAAATTGTGTCTAGTGAAAAATTCCTCTATCAGCGCTGTAGAAAAGTTGGGAAATACATGGATTCTAGATTATTATAAATATGAAGAGTTTAAATAAAAAAAATGAAATAACTTTAATTTTTTTATATAGAAAGATTTAAATTTAGATGATACTTTTGATGGCATTTAAGTAGATAAGCCCATGTAAAATGAGAATAATCATCCATAAAAGTGACTAATTTTATATACCCTCGACTGATAAAAAATAGATTGAGACCCTATATGTCAGAATGAACAAGATTAAAAAGATAATGTGATGTGTGACACCCAAGGATTTAACAGAAATAATTGAAATCTTTAAACCTATAATTAAATAACTTAACCACAGTAGAGACAACCTGAGCTACTAAAACCCCAATAATAAAAATCATAACATATTTCATTCAATCAAAATATATACATTAATCTAGCATATCAATCATCTATACATCAGAATAATTAAAACAAGGATTACAAAATAATACATTAGTCACTTATACTTAGAAGATCCTACCTCTACACCTTTAGACTCTACTAAGCTTTTACCTTTCCCTATAATATTAGAAAAAATAGAATGAGTACAATCAACTTAATAGACTTCTTTTCTTGACCCATCATAGAAATTAATATCCAAATTAAATTGAAATATAATTAAAAGTGTAGTAACTTATAAGAAATAAATGAAGTACTAATAAAATACAAATTCCCAAGATTTCAGTGTATACTTGATTTCAAAGTTATCACTTATACTTGTAAATCCACATTCATAGAGATTTTTAGATACCTCAATGAACATTTACCATCATAGATTCACTTACATTTGGCCTTCTGGTTTTCTCAGAGTTCATACTAAAATTTAGGGATTTCTAACATTTAGTTTAGAATATTATTTATACTTAATTCATTAATACATATGCAATGCAATGATTATAATGCACATATCCCAATGCATACTTATAACTCAACTTTCACTTAAGTGTGCCTTTAACCTCCCACACTTGCTTATAGAAAGTGCTGCTAGAATACAAATAGATTAGTGTCACATAACCTCGTACACTCGCTTTCAGTAAGTGAGGCCAAAATCTCTTCCACATGCACACTAGGGGGATGGGGCCAAAATAGAATATATAGGGCCCTTCTAACATATCAAAGAATATTTTTTTAAATATATCAAATCATCTCTAATGCCATGCTATGAATAATGCAAATGCAATAGCAATTAATTTGTATTTCGCAATGCAGAACTCATATAATGCATGAATTGGCAATAAAGAGCCACATTGCATATATAACATTATACCCACCAAACTTTTCCTGGTCAACATCTAACTTCAGAGGAATATTCATATGAATACTTTAAAACTTTTATATAATTGTTATAACTACTAGAAAAGTACCAATCAACTTACGTACATAGAAATTTATATAGGAAAAATCAACCAGTGAAAATTTAATTTCTTATAGTGAAATTGTTCGGAGTAAAGCGTACAACAATATGTTAAAAGTTATGCAATAAAAATATAATAAAATCAAAGAAAAATATACTTTTATCTATAGTTTTTTTATAAAACTTATGTAATTTAAATTAGAGATAGGATTTCAAAACTCTAACTTAAGCTCTACGAAATCCCCAACTTGTCCTACAAAATCTTTTTAAACATAGAGCACGACAATGCAGCGATGCCACTCAGCACCATAGCACAAAAAACACATTTTCCCATTGGAGAGCTCAATATCACGGCGTTGCCTAACTAGCACTGCAACATTCTCAGAGAATATTTTATGAATTAAAATTTTATTTTTTCGATCTACTTCCTAACTTACTTAAGAGTTCATCAAACACTCCATGACCCATTATTATCATTCAAATCAAAATTAAATAACATAATAATAAACTATTTATTTTTTACCAACGGTCGCTACACAAAAAGTTGTCATATATGATAAAAATGCATAATAAGAAGAGACCATAGGTGTGAAGTAGTAAACACCATTAGCTTCTACATTTCTACCAACCATCTTTTTCATATTAAGATCCTAAAATGTATAATAATAATATAAATAACAAGAAAATTTATTTAGGAATATATAAAACATCTAAAAAAATAAACTATGAACAAATATGTAAAGCATTTGCCATATATATGAGAGTAGATCCATTCAAAATAAGGACCAATTTAAGGAAAGGACAAATGGATAGGTGACGTTAACTAATGAGTGTTTGTCATATATGAGAAAACACCACATAGGACATATTAGAGGAACTGACAATTATAGAAACAAAGGATAAAAAATGTGGAAAAATATAAGCAATGATGTCTAAGAGTGTAGAATAATACATAATCCTCTTAAAATGAAGTAATAGATTTAGATGAGGTAGGTAGAACTAGTAATGATCAATGATTGAATGATTAACAAACATAGATATTATATTCTAGGAGAGAAAACTTGTATATCTTTGTGATTACATTTGACTTTATATAAGTAGGCACAGAGGAGAGTGCAAAAGTGGAAACAAAAAAATAGATTTTATCCCTAATAATATGAAAAGTATATATCTCATAACATAATACAAAAATATTCTAATATAACAACCTACTTAGTATGTTAATAGAAATAATAAAAAGAGAGATGAAATAAAGCAATTTTTGCACAAGAAATCTTGTAGGTTAATTTATAAAAGAATTTACAATCATGGACATTTGATTATCTGATCCATCACAAATAGGGAAAGCTCAAACTTATGTTTGTTTATACAAATGAAGCAACATTAAAAAAAGATAATTTTGACTTCATATGCCTCTCATAATAATCTTTAATTGATTAAATATGCCATTTGTCTATATTTGGGTAAATATGCTAAAAAGCCCATTTCATTCTAAATTTTATTTCTTACGCACATATCCCTATTATTCAGCTAAAATGACTTCCAACCTTTAACATTTCAACTTTCTTCATTATTAATTTCATCATTATTTCATTTGAGATATTTGCTCAATAAAATAAGATTACATATATCATATGATGCAAGTTAATAGGGCATTTTGATAGAGTTCTAATGTAGAGCTAGATAATGGATCAAAGAATAATGTGTTAGAGCCATATTCAAGCAAGGTTAAAATGTATATCAGAGCCTTGCATTGGGTAACCATACCCACACCCACCTATGTACCCACACATACCCATTGGGTACAGGTGGGTATGGGTATGCCTATGGCCTTGTGGGTGGGTATGGGTGGGTACTCAACATTGAAGGATAAATCAATTTACATTGCTAATCAATGTATATATTATATTACTGTAATCCTAACTACGTAATGTGCAGCACTTAACCACGCTGCGACTATGATAAATTCTGATATGCAGCTTGATAGTTTACAATCATAGTAAAGAGCAATAAGCCTCAAGGCCATCAGTCCATGGAAGACTGCGTTCAAAAAGCATGAAAAGTGGGTGGGTATAAGTGGATACGACATCCCGAAAGTCACCATGGGTGGGCGTGGGTGGGCAAAGCTTATTCGAGTAAAGCATGGGTACACAATGGGTACCCAACCAGGACCCCTTGTGGGGCTTTGATGTATATTCAAAATATTTTTGAACAAAGTTTGAACAATATTTGAATATTATTTGACAACATATTCGAGTAATTTCAAACATTTGTTTGAACCATGTTTGAACATTGTTCAAGTATAGTTCTCTTATGGTTCAAACACATCACCATTCATACCATGTGCATACATCCAAATTATTTATTTCTTAAAAGTAAAGAAAGTATCAACATTCATGAGCTTTGTGGAGGAGATAAACTAAGATAATAAAGTTAGTTGAACATTTATTAAAAATAAAGCAAAGGATTAATGGTTCAAGTAAATCTTTACTTAGAAGATCTCATAGATCTTATATACAAAGTTATATAGGCTGATAAGAACTGATATGGTTTTAAAATGAAGGTGATGTACCACCTTGATAGATCAAACAAAATATGATCTTGCTTTCTTCTTGTATAAGATATTTATATACATCCAACACTAGTTCCCCATATGTGTTCATGTTGCTCTCAAAATGATTTCAAATACAAACTATCATACAAATGAGGATGATACATAGTCAATCAGTTCATTATCTTCAGCTAAGGAAGCTGAGTTATGGACATACATAATGTAAAAATCGATGTGCTATAAACATAATGAATGTAGAAGTAGATGATATTTTGCACATATAGAATGTAGATGATCCTGATTCCATGGATGTGTTAATGTTAGAGTGTTTATTAGAGATTACAATCCCACTTAATGATTCACCTAAATAAGTGAGATATTCTAATTTATCTTATACCTTGGGGATGAGAGAAACAAATTAAAATATGGAGAACATATAGATAATTATTTCATATAATGCAAATTAAATTGATGTTATTATAATGACCTCATGCTGGAATTTTATCTTCAACTCATATAGTAGTTGGGCTTGGGAACACTTTGAGATCAAAAAAGAGTTAAAGAAGATGTTACATCCATACACAATGAGAAAAACTTTCAAAAGTAAAAATATTTAGTATATCCATTGCATTTTTGCAAAAATTTTATGGAGCTTTAAAGCTAAGATATTAGCACAATCAAACATATTTGAGATCAAGAAACATAAATTAAAATACACTTGTACATTGGATGCAAATTTAAAAACTATTGGCAAGTTGAACCAAGATTTATTATTTATATAATTCATCTCATATGACCATAATTTGAGGCAGAAGATGATTATTTCATATGTGAAGAAAAAAAATAATATTGATTTTATCTTCCAAGATGGCTTGACATTATCATGAGCAAGCTACACAAAAATAAGATCCTTTCAATAAATCTTATGGTGAAGTTAAAAAACTAATGTGTTATAGAAAATATCACTTAGCTTCAAAAAATTACAGAAGTGTGGAGTTCTAATTGATCTTTAACAAAATATTAGTGAGAGACCAACCATAACAACCCATACAGAGAATAAAGTTGGCCTTGACAAGGTGGTTCGTGCTTCCCTTCTCTCAATAAAATTTTTTAAATAATGTTACGAAGAGTGCACACTTCTATTAAATGATTTCTTTATAATATTTTTTTTTTAGGCATAAAATATAAAAAAAATTCTTTAAAAGACATCATTTTAACAAATACAATTATTTTGGCCAAAATAATAATAATAATAATAATATTATTAATAATAATATTAATAATAATAATAATAATAATAATAATAATAAAGAATCACTAAGAAAATACTTGAATAAAGCTCAATTTGATTGTCAACCAAATTAATCAATTTGAACTGCATTTATTTAAAGATGATCTTTATGATGTTAATGACTTATCTAAGATGATATATACATATAAAAAATTTGATGTGATTGATCTCCTATGTAAGCATTCATTGATTGTAGCTCAAGATTATGTGCCATTTACTATAGCTTTTATATGCATGAGGAATGGTGAAGGGCATATGCTTAAAAATATATATCTAATTTAAAATAAAAACATTTGAGATGCTTCAAATGAAATAAAAAATGATGTCATGCTAACTCCAATTATGAAATTGAACAATGATTGCCCAAAGAAAAATAAAAGACCTATCGTTGTGGAATAAAAGCCTTAACCAAATTGATCTTAGGAAGAAATGCCCATCACCTTCATGACACTTTTTTGTCATTATAAGAACATTGAAGTCACTTGTTTGATATAATTCTTTAATGCCTTTGACTGATTACACAATGATGTAATACTGGTCATTCTAATGATATAATGCTTATTATGTCAAATTACGATAGATCAAAGTGGCTGATTGATTACTCTCAATAACCAAATTCAAACTTTATTTGAACTTGATTCAAGTTCCAACTAATTTGAACCTAATTTGAGCTGGTCGTTTGAACCAATTTAGGGCAATTGTTTAATTACAAACCAATTTGAACTAATTTCATTCATTTTGGACTCCAAATAAGTAGTCCACCATAAAAAGTGAGGTCATTTTGATTCAAAATATACTTTCAATCATATTGCTTCAAGATAAAAAAAATGATTAATATATTAAAGTTAGGTTCATAGGCAGATTCATACTATAAAACCTCAACCTTTTGGGAATATAATCCCAACTTTCTAAAAAAATTGACAACTCAAATTAAATCTCTTTCAATCCAAAATTTAAGCCAAATATATAAGACAGGCTGGAGTGCTTCTAGAATGTTTTATAATCCCAAAGCACCTCCTACGTTTCATCCCTTGACCTCCAAAAATAGTTGTTCAATCTTGTTTCAATCCCATTTGAAATTCAAACTTCAATCCTTTGATATCACACCTTGAAAATTCCATATAAATTTTCTACCATTATGTTAATTGAGAGATTTCGTAGAAAACTATGGTTTCGTACAATGTAATTAACTATAGGGGCTTGCGCTTGTAAGAGATTTAGAACCTAGATCTATTTTTAATACTCAATTAATTTCATTTGAGAAAATTCAAGTCAAAATCAACGATCATTATCGTTATATTCAAATGACTGATAATAAACGATATCTTCTTTCCTTATGAAGATATATCGATATATTATCATGACTTTACTTATGAAATTATGATCCCTTATCAAGATTATTATAGTCAAACACTTGGTCAAACATTATTATGATCATCCGGGATCATATGTTGTCCTTCCCTGAGTTTGACAAGATAACGAGGATAAATTCAAAGTTTTGAAATATGAACTTATTAGGGAATAATATTCTCGCCTCCCAAGGCGGTATATCTTTCATAATGATGTATTCAATTTCAAAACTAAAATTTTAAAAATTAAATTTTCCAAAGAAAAATATCTTTTCAAAACTATTAATTTTTCAATCAAACAACATCTCCTTAGATAAATATTCATCCTAAGTATATAAGGTACCCTTGGATGATCAACCCATGGATGTTGACAAGGATCCTTCTGTCAGGTTGAGTCGACTACCTCCTCTGACTAAGTAGACCAGGGACCATGATGACCTGGGATGACAAAACCATGGGATCTTAATCGGGCTTATCATCACTTCCCCCCATTATCCAACTTTAAGTGCAAGACGATGAAATTTTTAATTTTAAATATCAAACTCTTAACACCTAAACTCGTGTTGCTACTATACGCCAGATAACACATATCTCTATATATCTAATTGATGACTCTCCTTAACCAAAATTTCTCTCTCGTTATCGAGAGGGGTAATTAACTATAGGGTCTTGCGCCTATAAGAAACTAGAACTCATATTAAAAAGTCCTCAAAAAATAAGAGCAAAATTTGAAGCGCTAAAAATCCTCGAGAGCTAGGGAGGCCGAGTCGCAAATTTTCATAGCCCGCAAATTTTTGGTGACTCCACTAGGGCTGATTTTTCTTTCCATCTATGGTTAGTCATTTAAGCGTTATAATAACAGCTCATCGATATATGCTAAAAAATATAGAATTTCTCATAACGATCATTTAACGAATCAAAATTTTAAATATTCTAAAATGATCACCCAATAAATTTATCCAAAATTTTATTAAGTAGAGTTTTAAATTTATTTTAATTGCTTACTTGCATTAAACATTACCGTTGCCAGGTCTCAAGTACTGGATGAGAAAAGTGGAGGGTTGCATTAGGTAGTCGACAACCAGCGTAAAACTTGTCGAATAATAATGACATGAATCCTTTAAGAAATTATGTTAATGCTAGGGCATCCCTTGGAAGCGACATGCTGTATGGTCTTAATACAGTGATAAGTGTGCAAGGGCCACTACACCGGCGCCCGGGTGCAGTGTTAAATAGGCAAGGGTTCCCACATCAAGAACGGATGTGGGCAAATAAGCTAGTCCATGAAACTAAAATTAGGATAGGAACTTGGAATATAGGTTCCCTTACATAAAAATTAATGGAACTAATATATATTATGATTCATAGGAAGATAAATATTTTGTGCATTCACGAAACTAAATGAGTTAGAGAGAAGGCTAAGGAAGTTGATAGTTTATGATTTAAACTTTGGTATTCGGGTAGGAGTCGTACTAGAAATGGTGTAGGAGTTATTATAGATAAGAGTTTGAAGGATAATATTATAAAAATTAATAGGTTTGGAGATAAAATTATAGCTTTAAAGATTGTTATTGATGTTAAAATTGTTAATATTATAAGTGCTTATGCTCCTCAAGTAGGTTTGGATATGAGTTCTAAACTAAAATTTTTGAATGACTTAGAAGAATTATTATAAAAGATACCTCTAGAAGAAAGAGTTTTTATTGGAGGAGATTTTAATGGACATGTTGGTAGAGAGGTTGATGATTTTAAAAGCATTCATGATGGCTATAATTTTGGAACAACAAATGAAGGTGGCAAAACCATATTAGATTTTTGTTTAGCTTATAATTTTTCAATTGCTAATACCTATTTAAGAAAAGGAATGAGCATCTCATCTATAAAAATGGATATAGTACAACCCAAATTGACTATTTTCTTATAAGAAAATTAGATCGTTTAGATTGCAAAGATTGTAAAGTTATTCTGAGTGAAAATTTATGTACCTAACATCGATTATTAGTTTTGAACTTTAAGATAAAGGGACAGATAATAAAAAATAAAGTAAAATGATATTCTAGGATTAGATGGGGACTTTTAAAGAATATTAACAAAAATATTTTTGAGAGTAAGATTTTAGATCTTAAGATTCTGTCTGTGCATGAGGATGACAATATTATGTGAGAAAAAATGGCTTGTGATATTAAGAATATTTGCAAAAGATGTGCTTGGAGTTTCAAAGGGAAAAGCTCCTAATAGTAAAAAAAGTTAATGGTGAAATCCAAATGTGCAAGCAAAGATAAAAAATAAGAAGATTTTTTATAAAAATTGGTTTAGATGTAAAACTTATGATAATTGGGAAAGCTTTATAGAGGCTGGTAAGGAATTGAAGCAAGCTATTTACGATGCAAATAGGTTAGCTTTCAATGATTTATATAATAGATTAGATACTAAGGAGGGAGAAAGATATATGTATAAGTTAGCCAAATAAAGAGATAAGAGTAGTAAGGATTTAGTTCAAGTGAAGTGTATTAAGGAAGAAGATCAAAAAGTACTTTTCTTATAAGATGATATTCAACAAAGGTGGATGGGGTATTTTGCTAAAAATTTTAATGAAGAATGTGAAAATATGATTAACTTTAGTGACTTTATCACCTTAAATGAAAATAAAGATTTTTTTTTTATCAGCTTATAAGTAAAACCATAGTTAGAAAGGATTTAAAGAAAATGAAGTGTGGAAAAGCTGTTGGACCTGATGATATTCCAATAGAGATGTGGAAATGCTTAGGAGATGAAGGAATTTCTTGGCTTACTAAACCTTTTAATACTATTTTGAAGACTAAAAAGATGCCAGATGAGTGTGTTAATTCCTATTTTTAAGAATAAAGGTGATGCACAGGAGTGTGTGAATTATAGAGGAATTAAGTTAACGTGTCATACTTCAAAACTATGGGAGCGAGTTATGGAGCATAGGTTGAGGCATGATACTAATGTTTCTCAAAATCAATTTGGATTCTTGCCGGGTAGGTCTACTATGGAAGCCATACATTTATTGAGAGGTTTGATGGAGAAATATAGAGATAATAAAAAGGATCTACATATGATATTTATTGATTTAGAGAGCATATGATAAAGTTCCAAGAGAAGTGCTATAGAGAGTTCTTGAAAATAAAAGAGTTAATAATGCTTATATTCAAATCATTAAAGATATGTATGCAAGATCTATTACTTGTGTTCAAACACAAGGTGGTTTGACCAAGTATTTTCCTATTTCGGTTGGATTACATCAAGGATCAGCCTTAAGTCCATATCTTTTTTCTTTAGTCATGGATGTTCTCACTAGACATTTGCAAGAGGATGTACCTTGGTGCATGCTTTTTGCTTATGATATTCTTCTTCTTGATAAGACTAGAGAGGGAGTTAAAGGTAAACTTGAATTATGGAGGTCAACTTTAGAGTCTAAAGGTTTTCACTTGAGTAGATCTAAAACTGAATATATTGAGTGTAAATTTAGTGGAAATAGACCTAGTGAGGGGATTCTGACTTTGGGCGATCAAGGCATTAGTAAGAGTACACATTTTAGATATATTAGATCTATTGTTCAGAGTGATGGTGAAATTGATGGGGATATTATCAGTAGAATTCAAGTTGGATGGTTGAAGTGAAAGAATGCATCGGGCTTATTGTGCTATAGGAATGTCCCCCTCAAACTTAAGGGACAATTCTATAAGATGGTGGTGAGACCTGCAATGCTTTATGGTGCCGAATGTTGGCCATTAAAATAGAAGCATAATACTAAGTTAAGTTTTGCATAGATGACGATGCTTAGGTGGATGAGTGGCTTGACCCTTAGAGATAGGATACAAAATGAGCATGTACGTGAAAAGGTTAGAGTAGCTCCAGTGGAAGATAAGATTAGAGAGAGTCGCCTTAGATGGTTTGGTCACATTAATGGAGGCCTTCTGATGACTCGGTTAAGAAAGTTGAGGTATTAGATTTGGCTTATGTTAAGAAAGGTAGAGGTAGACCTAAAAATACTTGGTTAGAAAATATTAGAAATGGTCTTTCTTTATTAGGTTTAAATGAGAATTTGACTTTTAATCAGACACAATGGCGAAAAAGGATTCATGTAGCCGACCCCAAGTAGTGGGTCAAAGGCTTGTTGTTGTTGTTGTTGTTGTTGTTGTTGTTGCTTACTTGCATTACATAATTTTATTTTGTGTTGTCTCAACATTTTGATAATGTGGGGTGAAATATTTAATGCTGATTACTAACACTTGTCTTTCATTTGTGCAAATGGATATGCAAAAGACATCCTTCACCGTCCAGCTGAGACGTGGTGCTAACATCCAGCTAGTGAACACCATCATTAACATTAGGAATACTTGAGCCATCATACAGTTCGATCGGCTACAATTTCCTGTGGCTACTATAATGGATGTTGTTGTTCCTGTGAATGTCATGAACTTTAAAGGGTTCATTAGAAGGCCCCATTCTACTGAAATTGTTGCACGTCGCACGCATTTGCCAGCATCATGAGTTGCTGCCGCTATTGCTAGAAATCATCACAAGAGGAGTTTTGTATTTGAATAGCTGTCTCAGCCAGAAGCCCCAGCTTGAAAGGGTTGTAGCTAGAGGAAGAATCTCAGGGGTGACCACTAACACCACGTCTCCGCTGATTGGGTTACCTACACCCGAAAAGTATGATGCTTGAAGACTCCTCATCTGGAGGAAGGCATATAAGGAGGTAGAGGATAAAGAAGAATGTTTAGCTTCGATCTCAGTAATAACTATTGCATGTGCACCCATTAAACCTGCCTGCTTAGAAACCCTAAGTTATTGTTCCCACTCGAACAGATTTATCGACTTAAGATGGGTGAAAAGAAATATCTTATCTAGGGAGCTCAAGATATCTTTTTGGGACTAGTGGCGTGAGACCCCAATTCCTTTGAAAAGAAAAGAACCTGAGACCCTACCGGCCTACGTATACAGAGTTCTAAAGACCTCCAAGGATAAGGGACTGAAAAAGAACAAAGTTCAATGGACATTGACGATTGAGGCCATAACGACCCCACCAAGAGAGCACCTATCTATTGTATCAGTAAAGAAGAAGCAAAGATAAGTTCCTCTTGGTGAGCATCAGTATGCGACACCTAAACCGCATGTTCAAGGATCAACCACCAAAAGGAAAATAGATATGGAGGCCAAAGCCTCATAAAGAAGAAAGAAAAAAAAGAAGAAGAATAAATCTAGGCATGACATCTGATGCAGCTTCCCATAGATCAGCCCCCACCACTAAATAATACCATAAGTGGGTTCTAGTAAAGGACCACATTCATAGTTGCATCGACAGTCGACAACCTGGAGAATCCTCCAAGGGATCCTGCCATGCACCAGCTCCATCCAAGCAGGTGACCAACTTTGACCACAACCCGCGAGTCAAGTAAATCTTCTTAACAAATCAAAAACCGAAAATCTAGTGGCACCGTCGCTCGAAGATCTGAATCTAGGAGAATGAAAAAGAAGACGCCATGAACATCAAAGTGATCTACATGGTGAGGAATGATAACACTGATTATGATGATGATGAAGACAACAACAATTGATGGCCACCGCTTAGACAAGTACATTGATGCCACCATGAGATTGGGTCTGTCATCGACAGAGATGGTCACTCCTCAGAAGGAGGAGAAGAAGAGACCGGTGGAATCCCTTCAATGCTGAAGATGTCACACTCGTGGACGTGTGAAGACAAATGAGATGAAAAATGAGGGTTAAGGATAGAGGAATCTCAAAGCTAAAAGATAAAATAACAGAGATGATTACCTAAATGACGACAATGATGTAGATGATGCAGAGAATTTTTTCCATAGGACCTGTACCCACTCCTCTTATTGATCCTCCAAATCTCCAAGCACCTCAAGTTCGAGGAGCACAGACACTCTTGAAGGTGATAATGAAGTTAACAACACCACCCGCCAGCCTACCCTGCAGAATGTAGCAAGTACCTTCAAGCTAGTGATAGTTGCACAACTTGAGGTAATAATTACAAGGAAAATCAAGGCTATTTAAAACCAGTGATCAGGCATAGATGTTGAAAGAAAAATATCGCCCGTATCTCACAGAATATGACCAAGTGTGAGCAACATTTAGAAGAAGAACATGTCGTTCAGTTGTTAATGAGAAATATTAATGATCATTCCTATGCATGGCTACTATCATCACATTTGAAGATCTACTAGACATAGTGGCAAAGGTCAAAAACTGAATTTATTGAGATCAGAAGGCCACTCTTACAAACACAATCCATGTATGCATTAATATTAGTGCTTATTTGAGAATACAACCCCACTTAATCATCCAACTAAATAAGTGAGATATTCTAATTTGTCTTATACCTTGGGGATGAGAGAAATAATTTAAAATATGGAGAACATATATATAATGTTTATCCTATAATGCCACTTAAATTGATGTTGTTATAATGATCTAATGGTGGAACTTTATCTTCAACTCATATAGTAGTTGGGAACACTTTGAGAGCAAAAACGAGTTAAAAAAAGATGTTAAATCCATACATAATAAAAAAAAAAAAACTTTAAAAATTAAAAATATTTAGTATAACCATTGCATTTTTGCAAAATATTTATGGAGCTTTAAAGCTAAGTTATTAGCACAATCAAACATGTTTGAGATAAAGAAATATAAATTAAAATACATTTGCACATTGGATGCAAATTAAGAAACTATTGGCAAGTTAAACCAAGATTTATTATTTATATAATCATGTAGATGCTCATTAATATGGACATTATTTGAGGCAGAAGATGATTATTTCATATGTGAAGAAAAACAATGATATTAATTTTATCTTCCAAGAAAGCTTGACATTATCATGAGCAAGCTACACCAATATAAGAGTGTTCCTTAACATCCTTTCAAATGTTAACACTTAGATTTACCAAGTGGCATTTGTCATTGTTGAATCATAAAATAACAATTTATGAACGCATTTCATAATTAGAGTGAGAGAGTTAATAAATACGATGAAAAAAATTTATGTTTACCTCTGATAGGTATAAGAACACCATCAACGCTTTATTTATATTACTTTAAGAGGCATGCCATAGAGCTTGCAGAAATCATGCTTCAATAAATATTATGGTGAAGTAAAAAAATAAATGTGTTATAGAAAATATCACTTAGCTTCCAAAAATTACAAAAGTGTGGAGTTCAAATTGCACTTTAACAAAATATAAGTGAGGCCGAACCATAGCAACCTATCCAGAGAATAAAGTTAACATTGACAGGGTGGCTCATGCTTCCCATCTCTCAATAAAATTTGATGAAAACTAATACTTCAAAAAGTTTTAATAATATTACGAAGAGTGCACACTCCTATTAAATGATTTCTTTATTATATTTTTTGAGGCACAAAATATAAAAATAATAATTCAATAGACATATCATTTTAATAAATAAAACTATTTGGGCCAAAAGAATAATAATTATAATAAAGAAACACTCAGAAAATCTTTGAATAAAGCTAAAAATTTGATTGTCAACCCTATTAATCAATTTGAACTGCATTTATTTAAAGATGATCTTTACGATGATATTGATTTATTTAAGATGATATATACATATAAAAAATTTGATGTGATGTAGCATTTACCATAGCTTTGATATGCATGAGGAATGGTGGAGTGCATATGCTTAAAAATATATTTCTAATTTAAAATAAAAATACTTGAGATGCTCCAAATGAAATAAAAAATGATGTCATGCTAACTCCAATTGTGAAATTGAACAATGATTGTCCAAAGAAAAATAAAAGACCTACCGTTGTGAAATGAAAAACTTAACCAAATTGCTCGTAGGAAGAAATGCCCATCACCTTAATGACACTTTTTTGTCATTATAAGAACATTCAAATAAAAGAGCAACCTGCCTTGGCTTGGGAGGGCTCTTATAATCCTAAATTTAAGGATTTCATGAAAACTTATTATTCCAATTTGGTGGAGGTGACTTGGCATAAGAATTACTCTCTCAGATATTCTATATTCACTTGGATGGCTATTTTGCAGAAGCTGAAGGTTGTTGATTTGCTGATTAGAAGGGCAATTCATATGAAACCGGAATGTTTCCTTTATTTCATGGCTCAGGAAGATCATAACCATCTCTTCTTTTATTGTGACTTTCCAATAGTGTGATTAATAACTTGCTTCCCTCTTTAAATTCTTTCTTATTGAGACCAATTTTGTTACAGATTTGTGACCACTTAGAAAACACTCCGCAGTGGACCAAGTGGGAGAAGAACTTCAGCTTTCTTATAGTATGCTGCTCTGTATATCATATTTGGACGGAAAGGAATAATCGCCGGTTTGTCAACATTTGGAGTAATACTAATTCTGTCACTATCAATATTAAGAAAGCTATTTCTCACAAAACATTCAGCTGGAAGCATATTGATCATATTAAAAGGAAATTCCCTCACTGCTTCAGTACAGTAACTATGCATATTTAGCTTGATCCTGAAGCATGGCGTGGACTTGCAGTTTTTCTGAAGATTTTCTATGATGTTTTGTATTTGTTCTAGCCTTTACATGTTTCCTCCAACATTTTGACTTTTGAGTGTTGTTTTCTTCTGTTTTCTTTCTTTTTAGACTTTATTTTCTTCCTTGTTTTTTGTTCATGTTCTTCTTCACAGGATTTTTGTACCCCTTTTAGTTTTTAATAAATGGGCTTTGCTCCGATTTACCCAATAAAAAACATTGAAATCACTTGTTTGATATAATTCTTTAATGTCATTGATTGATTACACAATGACGTAACACTTGTTATTCTAATGATTTATTGGTTATTATGTCAAATTACGATAGATCAAAGCAGCCAATTGATTATTTTCAATAACCAAAATTGAACTTGATTCATGTCCCAACTAATGGTTCAAACCAATTTAGTACAATATCTAAACCAGGTTCAAACAATTGTTCAATTACAGACTAATTCGAACTAATTTCTTTCATTTTGGACTCCAAATAAGTAGTCTGCCATATATAAACGGTGTCATTTTGATTAAAAATAGACTTTCAAACCAGTTGCTTCAAGATTATTTTTTGTATTGATATATTTGTCCAACAAACCCTTCGATGTACTTTTATTCATGGTGTATTGCAACATAAGAAATTTAGTACTTTCTGAAGAGGTTTTCTCCGATTCGATTTTGGAGGTTCCTGTAAATGCAAAACCTCAGAATAATTTGGTTATCAGAGAAGGTTTTCGACTCAACAAAATGAGGTAGTTGGAGGTAAAGGCAAGAAGGTGCTGACTGTCCAAGAGAGCATTCCAGATTTTCATATTTTTGTATCGGAGTCGCTGAATACTCCAGGTAAATTTGATCGTGAAGCGTTTCTTCTTCTGGTTTGGTTATAAAAGTCAATAATTTTTTTGGTAATCAAGATGAAAATGATATGAATCAAACTAATCGCAATCTTGCGGTTAATTTTGAAAGTGATGAAGTTGATGTGATGAAATGAAATATTAACATTGATCATGAAGGAGCTAGAGAGGAATTTGTCAATGCTTGGAAGAAACCGCAACATATCAGATTATCTTTTAAAAGTGGACCAAATGATATGTCAGATGATGGCATAGCAGTATAACTAAATTCTGAATTGGAATAATCTAACTCACAAAATTTGAAGCACTCACTGGTTGTGAAGATTCTAGGCTACAAAGTTCCTTTTCCGGTTTCTAGCTTAAAACTTAGAAGACAATGGAGCAGGTTTGGTAATTTCCATTTAACTACACTCGGGATGAACTGGACCCTTTGTTCCTCTAAAAATTCTGAAGCTATGGAAGAAGTGTTGAGTGGGGGACCATGATATGTTGGAGGACACATTGTTGATATAGATAAATGGTCTCCTTCATTTTCTCCTACTTCGTTTAAAGGTCTTACTTCATCTGTTTGGATTCGTCTTCCATTGTTGTCTTTGTTCTGTTGGGATGAAGAAAACATTTCAAGAATTGCTTCAGTAGTTGGAGTACCAATGTATCTTGATTGTAATTCATTTAAGTGGGGGAGAAGAGAATTTGCTCGAGTATGTGTTTGGATTAATTTGGAAAACAAGCTTCCAAAGGGAGTTTGGGTGGATGGTTTATCTGGCAGATTCTTTCAAAAAATAGATTATGAGAAGACTGCCTCACTTTGTTTCCATTGTGGAAAACTTGGTCATGATAAGTCGGATTGTCCTGAAGATGAAAGTTTAACTCAAAAGAAGAATTCGATGATGACGTCTACTGTGGTGAATGAGGGAAATGACACATTTGAAGAGCATAGTTCTTCTCAACAACATGATGAATATGATCCACGGTTCCATGTCAAGTTTAAGAATAAAAGATTAAAAAATGTAAGAATTAAAGGCGTAGCAAGAGGTGAGAAAATTGTGAAGCAAGTGAACAAAGTTATGTCGGAATCTAAAGCTCTCGGCGAGGAGGTACAGTTGCAATCCAGAACAGATAATGTGGCAATTTTAAAAGTCCCTGTAGCAAATCAAATTGAAGTTAATGAAGCAAAAGAAGATATTGTGGCAGAACAAGTGATTTCTGGTGTTGATTATGAAATCTATTTGGCCAATAAATTCAACATTCTGATTGAGGAGAATGAAGAAACATAAGTTGTTGTTCAGCTATCGGGTAAAGAAAATGTTCAGCAATCTGAAAACAGAGGGGAATTTATAGAAGCAGCCGGTGATACATACATTGAAGTTAAAGTTGCTGATGAAACTTTGGTATGTACTAATAAGGGAAATAGTGGTTTGACTAAACACAAACTAGCTAAAGAACTTAAATCTTTGGGACCAGTTGAAGCTGGTCATAGAAAAAGGAAAAAGGATGGGAAAGGAATCAAGTTAGGTGGGGACTATTCTTCTTTGGGTGAATAATGTCTTCCTTTGTGTTTTGAAATTGTAGAGGGGCTAGGAAGAGGGAAGCCTCTCTTTATTTTAAAGAGATTGTAAGAGATCATGATGTGTTCTTTATAGGGTTGACTGAAACTAAAGTAGCAAATATTGACAGGAGTGAAATTAATAGTATCATTGAGGTTGACTGAGATTTTTTCCATCATCCTGCTAAGGGCTTCTAGTGAAATTTTGATTGTTTGGAATAGGACTGTTGTGTCCTTTGAGGTGGTTGATCACTCTTCTCAAGTGGTGTTAGGGAGTCTTAATACTCCGATTATGGGTGTTTGGAATGTTGCTAGTGTATGGGAAGAAGTCTTATCATGAGAGGAGTTTGTGGAATTTGATTGAAAGGAATGCGGTGGATAGTACTCCCTCTATTTTGGGAGGTGATTTCAATTGCATTTTATCCAAGGAGGATAAGAGGGAAGGCAAGAGGTTTATCTTTTCCCAAGGGCCAAAAGAAATGAAGATGTTTATGACTAACAATGATCTTCATGATGTAGGGATTGTTGGACCAAAATAAACTTGGTGTAACAATAAGGAATGTGCCAATATAATTTTGGAAAGACTTGATAAATGCTTTGTAAACTCTACTGCTTTACAGATGGTACCATTGGCAAGGACTGGACATCTTGCAAGGGTGACGTATGATCATAGCTCTATTGTTTCCAAGTTGGGTGAAAAACATTACAAAGTACAAACAGTCCAAGATTATCAGGTTTGAAGACACTTGGAGATCTTATCCGGCGTTTTGGAATACTGTGCTTAAGTCTTGGAAAAAACCTGATTTTGGTGATGATGTTGAAGTTTTGCATAGGAAGCTTCATAGAACATTGAAGGCACTCTTTTATTGGAATAGAAATAAGTGCCAAAACTTTTGTTTATTGAAGGAGGAACTAATGAAGGAAATTTTGGAGCTACAACTAGAGGAAGCATTGGATGGAGGCTTTACCATGAAAAAGCTGATTTACTTCGTAGCAAGGTTCAAGAGCTGAATATTACACTGAAACGGTTATCTACATGGTGGAATCAAAGGGCTAAGGCAAGGTGGTTTGATGAAGGTGATAATAATTCAAATTTTTTTCACAACTTTGCTTCAACTAGGAGGAATGGGAATGTTATTAAAATCATTAAGGATGAAGAAAGCAATGTGGTGGGGGAATTTGAACAAATTGAATCTGTTTTTATGAAATTTTTTATTAATAAATGGAGATCAAGAGAGTGCTATTTAGCTGATTGGCCTTTGTTTACAGAGAACCAGAGAGTTACACATGAAGATACGGAGACGTTGAATGCTGAATTCAATTTTAAAGAATTGGTTGCTACTGTATTTCAACAAGGGAACAATAAATCGCCGGGTATGGATGGTATAACTTCTTCTTTTTTTTAATTTTATTGGAGCATGATAAAAGAAACTACTTTGAAAGCAATTGATAGTTTCTTCAAATATGGTTCTATGCATGAAAAGTGGAAATATACTTTGATTGTGTTGATTCCTAAGATGGAGAACCTGATTGTACCTTCCAATTATAGACCAACTAGTCTATGTCAAACCATTTACAAATTGGTTGCATTTATGATGGTAAATAGATTGAAAATTTGCATTTCTAAGTTAATTTCTTAAGAAAAAGTGTTTTTATGCCGGGCAGATCCATGTCTGAGCATTGTTTGTTAGCTCATGAGATCTTCCATAAGTTTAGGATCTCTAAGAACAAGAAAGGCATGATGGCGGTGAAACTTGATATGGAGCAAACTTATGATAGCATGGGATGACCAACCTTAAATCAAGTTTTAGATCGGTTTGGATTTCCTTATAAGTTTTCAAAACTCATCATGGAATGTGTAATGAATGTCAGATTTTCTATCATTTTGAATGACAAATATTCAAAATGGATTAATGCAAAGAGTGGTTTTCGGCAGGGATGTCCTCTTTCTCCATATTTTTATATTATGTGTGCTTAATTATTATCAAATGCAATAAATAAAAAAGGTATTGAGTTGGATATTCAGATTTCTCCTAAATCCAATAGGATTACACATCTTCTATTTGCCGATGATGTGTTAGTTTTTGCCGAGCTTCTACAAGAGTTGTTAAAGTTTTAAAAGATATTGTTGCTGATTTCTGTGGATGGACGAGACAATGGGTGAACAATAACAAGTCTTTCATCATGTTTGTTAAAGCAGTTAAACGGCCAAGACAGAACAAAATTGTTAAGAAGTTGGGATTCAAAGTGGTGAAGGAAATGCAGTATTTTGGAATTAAAATTGCTTTAAGGAGACTTGGAATGGCATATTTCCAAGGTTATGGAGCATGTCATGGAAAGACTTAATTCTTGGGGAAATAAGAATTTATATTTGGTAGGGAAGATTACTCTTATCAAGTATTCTTTTTTATCTTTGCCAAATTTTTTATCAACACATTCTTTGGTTTCCAAAAGGTTATTGCATGAAATGGATAAACTTAGTAGGGATTTTATATGGCATAAATCAAATGGAAAGAAGAGTTTGCATTATGTTGCTTGGGGAGAAATATGCAAATCGAAAAGTACTGGCGGTTTGGGCAGGCACTCGACTGTTCTTAAAATTGGTCCTCTTAGAGCGAGATTGGCGTGGAGATTAATTCAAATCCTGATTCTTTGTGTCACAGGAATATCATTGCTACATATTGAAATAATTTATTGAAGTTGGAAAGTAAGAAAGGAGCTACTGCATATCAAATTTTGTTAGATGGCAACAAATATCTCAAACCCATTATTAAGTGGAAAGTGGGTAATGGTGAAAGTATTAATGTGTTGAAAGATATTTGGCTTCTTGATAGATGTCTTAATTCCTGGCCAGTACTAGCTGATTGTGTGGGAATGGAGGATATGATGCTGCATCAATTCATATCTACCAAAGGTAACTATAATATAGATGAGCTTCAACGTTACTTTCCATAATGATCTTATAATGTTGATTTTACAAGTTAAAATCAATCATGATATTCATAATGACCAAGTGGAACCTATGTTTCGTTATTCTGGAAAATCGATATCTGCTTTGGCTTATGATGAAGCAACGAAAGGCAGCATTATAGATGATGATCTTGGCTTTTCAAGGTGGCTTAAGAAACTGAAATTGAATCCAAGAGTGGAATTGTTTTTGTGGAGACTAAGTAAGCTTGTTATTCCTACAAACCTCTTTCTTAAATATAGAAAACTTTATTATGATGATTTATGTGCGAGAGGATGCCATGAAATAGAAAGTTATGCTCATATTGTGGTGATTATTCATAAATTAAGAGACTAGGGATTTAACATTCCAATGTTTGAATCATTGGAATATTGTTTGGATGAACTTAGAAGACTCTCTTTTCAACATTCCAACACGATTAAGGTATATTGTATAGCAGTTTTTCTAGCTTGATCGGACTGACTTCAAAATTGGTAAAAGTGTTCTTCCAAGTGCGGTGGTGGCTTCTAATGTGCAGTATACATCCATGAATCATTATAATCCAATGCTAGATAGCTAGGGTGTTAATCTCCTATGGGAGTTTCAAAATTTTTGGCACCCTCCACTGCTAGATTGGATTAAAATAAATGTGGACGCTTCGCTTTTGGAATCTAATCTTGCAGGGATAGCAGGAGTGTTTAGAGATCATAAAAGAAGACTTCTTGCTTTTGGAAAAAGAAGAATTCATTGGGATGCAACTAAATTGGAGTTGGATGCGGTTGTTGCAATAAGGGAGGTTATATAAAGTTGTATGATGGACAGCAAAGGTTTAATAATTGAAGGTTATAATCTCAACATTATCAACTTCATTAAAGATTCTTTGAAGAAATCTAATTGGCAATTGGATATTGGTTTGTGAAAGGAGCTTCTCTTTTCTTAATGATTTCAATAAGGTTATTTTTAACCATGTTAATAGAGATTGTAATAAAGTAGCCGATTATGTGCTACTTTGGCTTTGGAAGGTAGCTTTTTTGTTGATAGTTTTTCTTTTAGCAACATTCATTCTTCTCTGCTTACTTTGTTAAAGAAGGAATGTGATTCTTTTATGTCCTGTAATTAGTTCTCCTTTTAATGCAATTTGTAATTTTTCACACACAAAAAAAAAAGAATGACGGCCGTTTATCTAGCTAGTGTGTGAAAAGTGGAAGACAAAACTCCAATTTAGTCCGCAACAAAATATAAATCAAAATGTCTATACGGCCGCTTCAGGATCAACTTTTATAAAGATTTCTATCTGGGAGCTAAAGAGGTAAACTTGAACACAGTAATTATTTTCTTAAAGACAAGCAGAGCTCAAACAGAAACAAAACAGGGTCTCCTGCTTAACAATTTCCATTCTAATCTCAATGGAAAATGGAAAAAAAAAAAAACTAAACTAACGTGTTAATGTTGTACATAAGCATAATAATCACCAGCAATAATCGATGAGCATGACAATAGAGACAGCTTGGATTACAAATAATATCTGCAATACTTCAAATCTAACATATTTTTTTTCCTTTTTATATTTTATTCTTTTGCACCAAATGCATTCAAATAAATTAAGCTATTATTCAATTTTGATGTAAAGGCATAACCTGTTGTTGATTATTCTGCACATATACTCCTTATTGTCCAAACCCAGCGTTCAGCAAATCTACAATGTCTATTTTCCATCATCATCCTCATTATCTTGCAAAGAAACACCTCTTGCTTTTGCTCTGTAAAAGAAGCAAAAATGAAAACAAAGAAAAAGCAAAAAAAACATGAGATACTGAACTCACCGGCGATGTGCAGGTACAGCCCTCTGGCTTCCTTTCAAGAGTTGAGCATCTTTTGATGGTGGTTTGTCCACACTAGTGGTGTTAGCTAGATGTAAGACAAAGCGTTAGTTGTATCCAAATAGTTCCAAATTCAAGACAAATAGTGAAGATTAGTGGGGATTCCTAAGTGGATCTCAGTCAGGAAAACAAGTTACTAGTAATTTGTAGTGAAAGCCCCACAGACGCGTATAAAGATCTATATACCCGTTTTTCCAATGATGTAGGTGAAAGATTCAACTGCAACGAGTGAAATAAGAAACTACGATGGCCAAGAATATCCACCAGCCCTTCAGCTTCAGAAGAAATATCAATAAGCTTGTCCAACACATGGGGTGTCAAAATGAATTTTCAGGTTAGGTTTGGGTCAAACTCGAAATGACCCACCTTTTTAGACCTGACCCGAACCCGACTCGATTTGGATTTCAGGTAAACTTCCCTAACATGAACCCGGCCCGATTCTATTTTGGGTCAACCTGACACAACCCAGCAACCTAAATTTAAAATATATAAATATATATATATATATATATATATATATATATATATATATATATATATATATATATATATATATATATATTTCAAAATAAATTATTTAGTATTTTTAAAAATCAAATTTAAGTAGGATTTACATTAAAATAAGTGTCATTTCAAAGATATAATTTTAAATTCAGGTAATTTTACTATTTGAGATTCAGGTAATTTGAGCCAAGTAAAACTATGCAAATTTCACCAAACATTATCAGCCAACAGCTAACGAGTAACAAATTAAAGAAGTATTTGTAATTTTGCATTAATTTTTAGCAACACTGCAATAGCCAATAATTACACTTACAATTACACGTTAGGGTCACAGGTCACTTGCTCATCTTCATTACAGTTTAAATTCAGTAATAGCTAACGGTCCAACATTTACAGTTAATAGAAAGATTTATACTAATTGCCAAGAAAATTTAATAAACAAATTATTTATTCACTGCTTGTATTATTATGACCATAGCTTAATAGACATCAGCACTTAGCCAGTCAGTAGAGATTAAATCATGAGAAGGTTTGAAGCATTTACCATTTTAAACTAGACTACAAGAGAAGCATAAATGCATAATAATAATAATAATAATAATAATAATAATAATAATACAATAACAGTCAGCACAATTGAGATCTGAGAAGAACATAAGCATTCGCCATTTCACACTAAACCCTAAACCAGACTGCTAGACAAACTGAGAAAGCATATTGTACATCTTTGCAAGAAAGCATTTACCATTTTAAACTGAGAAAGATTCTTTCCTACAACTTGAAGAAGGAGAGAGAAGCTCCACAAATTGAGGAAGGAATTTGAAGAAGCTTTCGGCTGCATCTTTGAAGATGGAAGGTGGCCGGTCATCCTTGGATGACCGGAACACCAAATCCTTTAGATCTATCACGCGTCCAACTATGTTGGATACAAAAGGTAGATTTTCATTCAATCGCAGCTTTTCTTGTTTTTCAAACTCTCCTCTGGTGATTAGAGAGGGAGGTTTTGTCTCTAAGAAAAAATCTTTGTCGGAGATTGGCAAAGGAAAAGAAGTAAGGAAGTTTTGAAAAGTAAGTCTATTTCACCCTAGCCGGATTTGATCCCAAGAGCAAATGATATGGAGGCTACCCCTTCAGGTTGCATTGATAATAATTTGGACTATTTTAATGTGTGGATTAGAAAACCACATATTAAAATAAATTTGAATGAAGTTCATAATGGAAATAAAGATGCTAATGTGGTAAAACTTGACTTGGAAAATGAAAAATCCAATGTTCATGTTTTGAGGAATTCATTGGTGGTCAAGATCCTTTGTAAAAATTTGCCTTTCTCAAGTTGTGCTTTTGAATTAAGGAAGCAATGGGTTAAATTTGGAGGATTTCATATAACCTCACTTGGTTTAGATTGGTTTTTGTGCTCTTTTCAGTCACATGAAGCAATGGAGGAAGTTCTTAATGGAGGTCCTTGGTATGTGGGTGGATTTGTCATTGGTCTAGATAAATGGTCTCCCAATTTTTCTCCTTATTCCTTGGATGGGATTTCTTCTCCTATTTGGGTTCGTCTTCCTCACTTACCATTACATTGCTGGGACGAAACCAATATTACTAGAATTGTTTCTAGTATCGGGACTCCTTTATTATTGGATGGCAACATGTTTAGATGGGGGTGAAGAGAATTCGCTAGAGCTTGTATTCGGGTTAAATTGAACTCGAAACTCTCTAGTGGTACGTGGGTTGAAGGTTGAAAATGATAGATTTTTTCAAAAATTTGAATTTGAAAATTTATCATCCATTTGTTTCAAACGCGGAAGAATTGGACACAAAGATTTGGCATGTCCAAATGGTTCTCAAAATCTGGATTTGATTGATAAGGAAGTTCCCAAAGATCCACTTCTTGTTGAAGATAGTTCGTATGGACCTTGGATGCATGTGAAATTCAAATCTAAAAAAAGGCATAAAATTGTTAAGAAGAATTCGTTTAAAAGCCATGATGAAGTTTCACCTCCAGATCTTCTAAATTCCAATAAACATAGTGGATTATCTCTTGATAAAAATAATATTCTGGATGCTGATTTTGATAAAAAATTTATTAAGGATGCAGATTATCCTATTGATCGAAATCTGGATGAAATTCAGTTGGAAGAAACTTCATTAATCAATCACCGGATTATCTCTGATGGCTCAAATTCAGTTCATGCTTGTCTTCCTATGGAGACCGTTCAAAATTCAAAAATCGAATTCAAAGCTGTTAGTATTATGGAAGAAAATGAGGTAACTGATTATGTTGAGTCAGAGTTGGTTGTTGATCCTGTGGAAAGTTCAAAATTTGAATTCAAACATTCTCAATTGCTGGAAGGAATAGAGGGTGCAATTAGTTCTAAAACAGAAGTTGTTACTAAACCAATAAGACCTCTTATTTCAGCTTTTCCCGTGAAAGCATTGGATGCTGTTACGGTGGATAATCCAGAATTCAAACTTCCTCTTTTGCTGGAAGGAATACAGGAAGACGTTACAAAAGCTTTTTCCGAGAAAGCATTGAATATTGATATGGTGGATTATTCAAAAATCAAACATTCTCATTTGTTGGAGGGAATAGAGGAATCTGTTACAGAAGGTATAACTGAACCAGCTCTTACTTCAGTTAAGCCCGTAAAAGCTCCTAATGATATGGAAGTTTCAAATGGATCCTATTCTTTGGAAATACCTGAGATAGTCACGCCATCTTCAGAAGTTAACTTGAATTTTAAAAAGTCTGTTTTAGTAAAAGGTAAATCAAATTCTTTTAAATTAGATCATTCTTCATGTTCTAAGCAAAAACTATCCAAAGAACTACCAGCTTTGGGGCCGGTGGAAGAATTTTCTAGAAGAAGAATGGCAGTTTTAAGCACTAAGAAGTTCGTGAGGGGTTATTCCCCTCATTAGTGCATTCTTACTCTGACATGGGATACTACATCATGGAGGTTTGGAAGTGGCAACAGAGGATATTACTAAAAGTTTTTTTATTTGATTCTCAGTTTATGATAGAGAATTGTAATTACTTTCTATGGTCTTTATTTAGTTTCCTTTACTTTCTTTTAGTTTTATATTTGTTTTCTAAATCGATTATAATTGGTTATGGGATCGTTACTACGTCTTATTTTTTAACCAGTTGAGAACTCTGGGATACTAATCAACCTTTTAGGTTATTTTTTATTTTTGGTATCCCCTCCACCCCAAGGGTTTTTAAATGGGAAATAGTGGGTCTCATTTCAATTATGATAAATTTAGTTTTAACAAATATATTTTCAATAAGGTTTCTTTCCCTGTTGGATCAAGAAACCATTAGCTTCTTTTTGCTCTAGTTTGTAATAGGTTGTTCCTTTTTTTTTCTCTTAATGCAAATTTGCATTTCTTCCAAAAAAAAAAGTTGCAATAATCCAACAACCGTTTCTAGAGTAAAGAGCATAATATGAAACCTAAAATTGCAAAATAAATAAATAAATAAATAAAACACTAAATTAAAAATGCTAAAATTCTTAAAAGATGTAGGCATCAAAATGTTTGTGAAAACTGAGGTTAAAAACATTGAATCCCAGTAAACTCCAAAACCATCGACACGAAAATAGTCAAAATCCTAAAATATGAAATACGCAAAGTGATATAAACAAATGTAAAATCTATTGGGCCTGAAAGTTTGCTGGAGATGGCAAGTGGCGACAAACTCTGGAGGCTACAAGATGTAGCTTGCAGGCATCGATAGCTACTGGAGAACCGACCATAGAAAATGAGCAAGAGCCAAAAAGAAATAGGAAGGAAACAGACGAAGTCAAGAAGAGAACGAGAAAGAACGACAGCACGAGCCAGCCCGACCACAAAAGTACACAATTTAAACCTAGGTTTTAATAAAAATGGGTTGGATTAGGGTCACTTTAGGTTTTTTGGGTTAACTCGAACCCGATTTAATTTTAGAAATGAGTCATGAACCTGACATATTTGGCAAATGGGTTAACCCAAACTCAAAATTTTCCAGTCGGGTCAAGTATTGACACCCCTACTAGCACAATCGGGTTATAAATGTAATTGAAGCCCGACTAGCTATATAAGCAAAAAAACAACTTTTGTAAGGTTTATTGCTGAATAATTATGGCACCCTACTATGGACACTATTGTTCTCATTATCCAATTATTTTAATTCATTCCCTTAAAGGCCGTTTAGGATCACTTAGGTTTTTGGTTTTTCAATTTTTGTTTTTATTTTTTTGTCATGTTTTGACATGAAATATAATATGTTTGTATCTTAAAGGTATCTTATTTTAATTTATTAACTGAACATCCATAGTGATAATTGTCGTCGGCAGGACAATAGTGATAGCCAGCAAGACGATGTTGATGGTGGCAGTAGCCGACAAATAAAGATAAATATTTTTTAAATCTCAAGAAATCAAAGTTATTTTGAGTATTTTTTTGTCCTTTCCAATATCAAAAAAATTATATGAGGATCCTTTTATATATATATATATATATATATATATATATATATATATATATATATATATATATATATATATTACCTAAACACAAAATTCACTTCCCTAATATATCTTCTTGGCATGAAATGCAAATTGATTATCCAAAACCAACATAATTTTTATTGGGTTTGTTTTCATTACTCTCACCCATTACTTCACTATATGACTCATAAGTTATATTTCAACTTAACTTCAACAATCTTCAATATATTGTACATTCTTAAATATTGGCATCGAAATACTTTTTCTCCAATCATTTGGTATCTGCTATAGTAACATCCGGCCCAATATTGGCACTCTTGGACTTCACTAGGGTATTTTAAGTTGGTTGTGATGCTTCTAATATAAGTATAGGAGCTGTACTAAGCCATGGAGTACACCCTATGACATACTTTAGTGAAAAACTCAATGATGCCCTCCAAAAGTATTCTACCTACAACAAGGAACTCTAAGCCATTATACAAGCATTACAAAACTGGAGTCATTATTTGTTAACACAAGATTTTGTAATTTTTTCTAATCATGAAGCTTTCAAGCATTTACAAAAACAAGACAAACTCAAGGGCAAACACATCAAATGGATGGAATATTTAGCCTCATTTCACTATTCCCTCAAGCATACATCAGGGAAACTCAATCAAGTGGAAGACACATTAAGCCGAAGGTTATTAATACTCAACACCTTGCAACTCAAAACAATGGGATTTAAATCCATACAAGAGTTATATGAGCAAGATCCTGATTTTTAGAAAATATGGAATCTTTAAACGTTTTCATATTAACCAAGGTTATCTATTCTTTGTTAGCAGGCTTTGCATACCTCAGTGCTCCTTTAGCGGACTAGCAAGTCATTTTGGTAGAGACAAAACCTTGAAATTGTCCGAGACAAATTTTATTGGCCCTCACTCAATGAGGACATAGCCCAGTATGTAAAGAAATGTTGAAGATGCCATCAAGCCAAAACTTGTCAACCTAGAGCAGCCCCCTACTTGCCATTATTTGTTCCCGAATTACCATGGACTGACATTCGTATGGATTTCGTTGTGGGGCTACCAAATGCACAGTGCCCAAAAGATTCCATCATGATAGTTATAGACAGATTTTCAAAAATATCATACTTTGTACCCTGTCCTATGACATTAGATGCAACCCACATTATCAACCTTTATTTTCAAGAGATCGTTAAATTATATGGCATTCCCAAGATCAGCACATCCAATCGAGGAAGACACTATGAGGTAAGTTGGGAACAAAGTATTAATTTAGCTCCACCGCACATCCGGAAACAGATGGATAGGCAGAAGCTGCCAATAGAAGTTTAGGCATTCTCTGGAGGTGTTTAGTAGGTCAAAATATCTGCCAATGGCATCTAATACTGTCGCAAGTAGAATTTTATTATAATAGATCACACAGCCAAACCATGGGATGAAGCCCCTTTGAAGTTGTGTACAATCAAAATCCCATATCACCGGTTGATTTGATACCTTCCGTTGCCCTAACAATTTGTCAACCCTATGCTGAATGACGAATTCAAGAAATAAGAAAACTGCATGCTCAAGTACATGACCACATCAACAAACAAAATCTCAAATATCAATCTCATGGCGAAAAAATAAAAAACCTAGAGCATTTAAAGTGGGAGATTTGGTCTAGATTAAACTATGAAATGAAAGATTTGCACCAGGCCCTTAAAATAAATTAAAATTCAAGACAGATGGACCTTTCCATATTATCAAATGCATCGACGACTATAATTATAAACAAGAACAAGCGGGTGATTATCACATTTCAGATACCTTCTACATCTCAGATTTAACACCTCATTATTCTAATGTAGCATCTTCCAAAGATGAAGAAGCCGCTCCAAACAGGGGAGAATGACGCACGTGCTAATAGAGGGGGTATGGTCCAACCAACCAGTTCCCCAACCCACATCCTTTTATTTTTATTATTATTTTTATTATTAATATTATTATTATTTCTTTTTGTATTTCTTTATTTTGTTATTTGACATTATTTTTCTATTTACTCTTTTTCCCTTAAAGAAATCTTATAAATAGAGGATGCCTTAACAATAGAGAGCCGATTTTTGTGTTTGGTAAAAAACCATAGCTCTTGTTCTCTGTATCTAGGAAAGTTTTAGGTGATGGCCGACCGCCCTTCCTCTTCCCTCGGCCTATCAGCTCTTCCAGCCAACCGTTGGGATCCCCTCTCCCTCCTCCCTCTTCTAGCTTCCAGCCAGCCAACTGTCAGCACTTCTTCTTCCTCTTCCTCCTCTCCGCTGGATTGCATCCCTGTCTCTGGAACTCCCTCTTCTAACCAGCCAACTAGCAGAACATCTTTCTTCCTCTTCATCACCGGCCTGCTATCCTACTGCTGGGAGGTTTCTTTCCAGCCAACCGGCCTTCTTCCAACCAGTAAACAATGCAGAATTCCCTCCCAAGAATAGCCTGTAGTTGCTATTCATCTCACCAGGAATCAAGAAATTGCCGTCCATCCATTCAAGCTGCCATGAACAGCAAAATTCTTGGTTCTTGGCCATATCTTCCTGGTTTTTTCTCATATCTCCAGTGTCAACCGATCCACACCCACAAGGCCACACATCCCCACACGCACATGCTACACTAGCATTCGCATGCCTACACCCATGCACATGCACTCACCCATACACACCCCACACGAAGTGTGCTGGACAAACATGCAAATGCATCTATGATTGAGAACATCAGCAAATCAAGTGATCAACACGTGCAAACAACTACCCGTCTGCCCACCTGCATGCGTGTGTGTGTGTTGTGGGGGGGAGGGGGGGGGGGGTTGTATATACATATATATATAAAGAAAAAGAGATTGTCGATTTAAAAAGTGTAGGATTATTTAACCTCATGCATCTTTCACCATTCATAACAAATTTTAAATGCATAAATTTAAAGTTGCTAAAATATAAAAGGTAAATAAATCTTGTCTTATGGCTACTTTGAAATCATCTCTCTCTCTCTCTCTCTCTCTCTCTCTCTCTCTCTCTCTATGGACTATTTTTAATTCATCAGGTGCTATCAATTTGGCATGCAATATAAACAAGAAATAAAAATCCATCATGTTCAAATTTTTAATGTTCCTTAAACAAGGTCCGACTATTCAATGGTATAGCAATTCTATATTCACTGCTCCTAATAAGAATGCTAATTCAAAGGTCAAATAAAGAAAAGCAGATATAATTTAGACACCCATTCACCTGTTTGTTCTGCTTCAGAAATCACCAATTCTTTAGTTCCTATGTTGTCATAAGCAAGGGATACTTTTTCTGGACCCTTCGCCTTGGACACCTTTCTTTTGCTTGAAAATGAAAGCGCATCAAGCTGCTGCTGTAAATTATTGTTCCTATCCTGATAAATGTGAAAAAGTCAAACAATAAAACACCACAATCTGCAAACTGCGTCATTTCAGCAATTTATGCAATTCCTTTTGCTAAACATTATCAGACCCCTAAATAGCAGCAAGGTTCAAGCATAATCAAAACTGCACAAAGAAAAAAGGAAAGAAACAGGACGGAGTTATTGTGAATGGTGGAATATATCAATGGCCTATGTGGGAGAAGACCTCAAATGAAACTAACTGCAAGGCACCATAAAATTATATCCCATAAAAACTAAAGTTTTTGAAGCATATTAAGGCTTCATTTCGGACGGCTTTTATACTGCTTCTTAAAGCTGCTTTCTAGTAAAAAAAAAAATAATTTTTGTACTAAAAAGTTGCTTCAAGAAGCAATAAAAAAGCCGTCCCAAACGAAACCTAAGGATGAAGTGAGAACGGAGTATTATACGCACATGATTTCACTCAAACCAAAAGCAGTTTTCTCCTTCCAAATAACTGCAAAATTTTGTCAGCAACAGACAGAAGAACACGTAAAAGCTAGAATCCGATGTCAACAAACTTTAGACAATAACAAATATTAATGAAGCTACAGACAGCAACCTTATTACACAAGATGCAGTGGTAGAGGAAGAAAGCATCATGTGATGAACGAAATGGGTATCCTCCTGGCAAAAAATGAGAAATGGAAAGCCTTGGTCCAGCTTGATGACAATGGTCAAAAGACACCACTATTTCTTTATTGAGAAGACATTCTATCACTAGAACCAAACTAATGGTCCATTTGGGACAGAATTCTCACGGTTTTGTTTTACGATATCTGCAGTAGGCTTGGTTGGCAATAACGTTTTTGCTGCTTTACAAAAATTTCTATAGTAAAAAACAGCATTTTCAAACAAAATCTGCGAAATTGATGATAGCTGTATGTAAATCGTTGTCCAACTTTTTTAATGAGGAAAAATTTTATAGCACCCATAGCAGTTTTTAAAAAATGTATTTTTCCGACAACAGTTCTAAATTAGCTTTTACATATAGTTTTAGTCACTTCAAACAGAACTGAAGAGAGAGTTAGACAAACAGCCCATCTTTCTGAACATGACATCCAACTTTTATATAGCTCTGTCCTGTTATCTGTGTCATATATTTAGCCAAGCGGAACTGTGGAAGTTGCTGTAAAATTAAGTTACGAAAAAACTGCCGAATACACCCTTCAAAAAAAGCCTATGGTGCAAATAACTATCTAGCAGGGGAAAACTAGTTTAATCTGTGTGGGAAGATGAAAGCTGAGAATTTAAGTAACATCTGCTAGATATAAAACCCGTAAGGGGAAAAACGTTTTATAATCCTCTTAATTACTGAATGGGGTGCAATCCCCTCTTCATATGTAAATAGAAGTCCAGATATGTTTAAAGTCAAAAACTAAAGATCTTGGAGCATCATGCAGTAAGTATTGCTCAACCAGGAATGACTACAACAACTGGAATGTATCTGAGGATACTGGTTTGAACATTTAGAAAAGGCGCAGGTCTCAGAATTAAAGTTTTTTCGACGTATATTAGAAAAAAATAGATCTCAGTATAAAACAAATTAAGTGCCATCATAGTTCCTCTTGTATTTTTTTTTTTTTCTTTTTCTGCGGAATTGTTCCTTTCTTGCACTTCTCAATAAGGTTTTCATGTGATTCTTTATAGGACAGAGAAGTACGTTGCTAAGCATATTAATAATATAAACTAAACAGTAAAACAAGCATGTGCCACGTTCTGTTTTCTTCTTTAGCAAAATGTATTGCATACTCTTCAATATACAGAACTATATGTTCATGCATATTGCAAGCATCAAAATAGAACAGCAAGAAACTGAAAGGAAATCGCTGCATGAGTACCTTTTCAAAAGATAGCATCTCCTCCAACCTTGACAACTGTTCTTTCCCTGGAGAAAAGCAGCTCAAAGCGCATGACAATAATTCTTTAATGACTCTATAAGAAGAAAATTGAGACTTTGGGGGAAAAAAACAGCATTTTTTTTTTAGCTGCTTCCAGGACAAGGATATTTAAAAAGACATTATACACAAGATCCAGGAATAAAAATGAAAATTGTGAAAAGAATAGTTCTTTAAGTAGACTTAATCGTTTAATGGAGAAGATAAGAGAGAGAAGGGACAAAAGAAGAGGAAAGAGAGAAAAATAGCCAATGTGTTAGAAAGTGGAAACATAAATCTTTCAATTTTATTCAGCAGTAAATTAATTTCATTAAAGTGCCCTAATACAAGACTAATGTTTTTTATATATACTATGGCTGGTTATAATAATTGCTTAAAATTAACATGTTTCAACAAAAACATAATACACACGATTATTACAGTTTTAGAACACCTTTCTTGTTGCACGCTATTTCAAACCAGGATAGGAATGTCCTCACTGTCTATTCCATATAGCATCCACCACCATCATCATTGGCCTTTATCCAAACAATTTTGGGTAGGCTTTTAAGGAGGCCAATAAATTGTTCTCCAATAGATGGTTAGTAGCAAGTATGCATAACATTCTTTTCGCTCTTAGTTGGTTTATTAAATTGCCAAGAGCAATCTTTCAAAAAATTATCAAGCAAATTTGTAATAGATGTCATTCATTCATTCACTTGAGGGAAAGTGTGAAAACATCCTGGGATTCCCACTCACCTATGGAATCCACTCTATCTAGTCTCAACTCCATGACTTTATGCTTTGCCTCAGTTTGAGGTGTACGGAGTAATTAATGAAGTTTTTATTGGAGAAGGTTTAAATGACATGTTAGTAGAGTGATAGAAGATTTTACACGCATTCATGATGGCTATGGGATTGGAGTGACAAATGAAGGTAGTGGGCCTATATTAGATTTTGTTGTAGCTTATGATTTTGTAATTGTTAATACTTATTTAAGAAAAGAGATAAGCAACTCCTCACTCAAAAGAATAAATATAGTAAAACTCACATGGACTACTTTCTTATCATAAAAATAAATCATTTAGATTGCAAATATTCTAAAGTTATTCTGAGTGAAAGTTTACATATCCAGCATAACTTATTAGCTTTGAACTTTAAGAAGAATGAGCAAAATATAGAATAATAAAGTAAAATGTTGTCCTAGAATTAGATGGGGCATTCAAAGAATCCTAAAAAATATATTTTGAAAATAAGATTAAAGATCTTAAGATTTGAACAGTGCATAAGAAAACTAATATTATGTTGAAAAAAATACCTACTAATACTCAACCAACAACAACAGAACATTGATATGCTAGATGGTGAAATAGAAAGGGCGATCACAAACTTCAAAGTGCAGGTTGACAGTCCCGCCATTCTAGGTCGTTTGCTGACAGAGCTTTCTATTACCAATAGGCTATGATGGTTATGTTAATGTCGTTAGTCAACTAGGAGGTGCATCATCTTAACAAGATTGCCAATTATGTTATTCAGATGCCAACATACTGAATGGGTTACCTTTTATAATGGGAGGTGATAATTTCCACAACCAAATTCTCTTCCAATTTCCACTAACTTTCTAGGGGAAAATTTCATAGCTTATGTACCAACAAAAAGTTGAATTTTTGGATCATAAAGTACAAGCTAAATACTACAGAAAAAAGAACACGATGATGCAAAAGGTCAAAACATAACAATTTTCCATCACGACAACTGCTAATGAAGATATATTAAACTATACAGGAACCCTAACTGCATCTTCGTTCATGTTGCAAGACTAAATTTGTCAACTAGATTTAAAGCATATTGATCAATTGAATCTTGACTTCATTATGTAATCTAAAAGCCATCTTATTTGCACAAAAAATAAATATTCATAAATCACCCGTTCTACCAAATGGAAGTCCCAATGAGTCTGAAAGATTGAAATATTTCAAAAGAGCTTGAATGCAAGAACAAAAAAAAATTGTTGAAAAATCAAAAGAACGCATGCATATATTTAAAAAGTAAAAAAAAATAGAGAAAGAAAATTGATTATATATATATATTTTAATTTATTTATTTATTTTAACAAAAATTAACTAGCTCCGAAATTAAAACACTCTAATTAAATTTATAAAAAGTTGAGAGCATCCGCTCCAAAAGCCTTTGGGCACGTACTCTTGCAAGCACCAAAATGGGGCCAATGGGCCCCCAACTTTATAATATAAAAAATTAAAAAGTCGTTCCTCAATTACCATTTCAGTTTTGCTGGGTGAACCGGCCTAAGGTCGACTCAGGTTTACAGGAGGTAGAACCTATTTGCCTCCCTTGCTCTTGCCTGCCCACATTGTGGGCCCTACAAGTCTAATTGAATTCAAATTAAAAAGGAGGGGGTGGCTAGGGCTTGGGAGGGAAATTAGATTAGAAAAGTTTTTGTATTAAGAGCATGAGATGTTTTGGGAGGGCTTATATTTTGATTTGATCTCAATTAGGGTTCTTTGGCGATTTGGGCTCTAGACACTCTTGTAGATTTGGGAGAGACGATCCTCCTCTTGAATTAAGAATCTCTTATATCATGTTTTATTATTGTTTGACTTTGATTTTCCTACCGCAATATATTGCTTTGGGGCTGTTTTCAACCAGATTTCGATTATTCTTGTTGTTCTTCACCAATTGGTGATAGGTTTGTTTGTGAACTCAAGTATTACTCTTAGAGTTACTTGCGAACTCAAGTATTTCCTATCAAATTGGAATCAGAGCAAGTCTTGGGACTATTCGTGGGCTGATTTGGGCAAATTACTGCGGCTGATTTTTGGCCGGGAAAGAAGAAAGTTGTTGTTTTTGTAATCCAAAACCTGAATTTTTGGATCTACAAAAATCCGGATCGAGATGGCGGCCAAGAAAGTAGATGTGCTTGAAGGGGAGATGAATCAAATCAAGACAACGATAGAGGAAAGGAGTTCTTCCATCGAAGGACAAGTAGCCGATCTCCGGGACATGATGAAGAAAATGTTGAAAATCAACAACCAAACGACAGCTTCCATGGCAAAAGGGGTGGAAGGGAAAATCATGAATTCAAAAATCTGTAGGGATGAAGATGAGGAGGAAATCATTGAAGGAAAAGAAGAAGACCCCATCTGGAGCCTTTCTAGAGGGAAGAAAGAGGTGGATATGGGGAATGCCAGGAGGGATACTATGGCCACCAAGGATTTTGAAGAAATGAGGGAATTTGAAGGGGGTTTGGGCTATGGCATGGAAGGGAAGATCGGGAGATGTGGGGAGGGCCAAGCACTTGGGAGAGGGGAGGCTATGGAAGAATAGGGGGAATGGTGGAGATCAGAAGGTGACGAAGCTGAAAATGCCCATATTCAAATGGGAGGATGCTTATGAGTGGATTTATAAGGTGGAGGGGTACTTCGCCGTCAATGGGCTGACGGAGGAGGAGAAGCTGACAGCGGCAGGCTTGTGCTTGGAAGGGAATGCTCTGTCATGGTACCAGTGAACAGACCAGAGGAGACATATCAAGATTTGGAGGGAATTCAAGGACTGCATAATATAACATTTCCAAACCGATCGGGAAGAAGATTTCTATGAGCAGTTCTTTGCTCTGATATAGGAGGGATCAATAGCAGACTACCGGGAGCGGTTTGAGCACCTAGCCAGTAGGGTGAAGCGATTATCAGATATTGTATTAGAGAGAAACTTCATGAAGGGGTTGAAGGAAGAGATCCGAGCAACAGTGAAGGTTCTGATGCCTTATAACTTGGGGGAGGCCATGAATTTGGCACTAGTTGAAAATCAGAGAAATCTAGAGAGGGGAGCTAAGAGTAAAAGCACAAGGAGCACTTACAGAATGACAACCACCCATCTAACACCTAAAGGTCTAGCAATAAGAGGAAGTCGAGAGGCCACCAGGGAGAAGACATGAGGAGGGAGTGGGGGAAATTTCAAGCGGCTGACAGAGAGGAGATGTAGGAGAAGAGGGATAAAGGGTTGTGCTTCAGGTGCAATGAGAAGTATTCGTCAGGGCATCGGTGCAAGGACCGAACTCTTCAGGTTCTCACCATCTGTGATGACGAGGAAACTGAGGAGTGAGGTGAGGGGTCAGAAAAGGAGATGGAGGAGAAACTACATTTGGATCTGGCCGAGGTTTCCCTAAACTCGATAGTATGATTCACTACGAATTATACTATGAAGCTGAATGGGGAGATAAAGGACAGAGAGGTGGTGGTGTTAATTGATAGTGGGGCTACTCACAATTTTATTTCCACTCATGTCATAGACCAATTGGAAGTGAGATTGGTGGATACCGGTTATTACGGGGTGATGATGGGTATGGGAAAGGTGGAGAAAGGCCAGGGGATCTGCAGAGTGCTATTGACTAACCAGGGGATTCATGTTAGGGAAGATTTTCTTCCACTGGAGTTGGGGAGTACATATGTCATCCTATGGATGAATCGTTACAAACTTTGGGAGACACCAAGGTGAATTGGGGAGCACTCACTATGGAGTTGATAGTAGATGGAATGAAGGTAGTGATTAAGGGAGATGCAGGGCTATCCAAATCCATGGTTTCTCTTAAAACTATGGTGGGCGATATACAGTTGGTGGGCGGAGGATATTTGGTGGAGCTGCACAGTTTGGAGGCAGCTAGATTGGAAGGAGGGGGCATACCCCTCTCTATATGGCTGCTGATTCAGCAATTCCAAGAAGTGTTTCAACCACCTTAGGGATTGCCACCGCAAAGGGAGCAGGAGCACGTCATCATTTTGAGGGAGGGTGTGTCACCCATCAGCGTACGGCCTTATCGCTACCCTTAGTTTCAGAAAGATGAAATTGAAAAGTTAATTAGAGAGATGCTGGAGATAAGAATCATAAGACCCAGCATTAGTCACTTCTTTAGTCCAGTTATATTGGTGAAGAAGAAAGATGACAGCAGGCGATTCTGTGTGAACTACGGGGCGCTCAACAAGGAAAATTGTATCTGACAAGTTTCTCATACTAGTTATTGACGAGCTGTTAGATGAATTGAGTGGAATTGTGATTTTTAGCAAGATAGATATGAAATCAGGATACCGTCAAATCCGAATGAAGGAGGATGTGCCCAAGACTGCCTTCAGAATATGAGTTCCTAGTGATGTCTTTTGGTCTCACCAATGCTCTAACCACTTTCCAGGCACTTATAAATAAGATTTTCAAACTTTATCTCAGACGATTTATATTAGTATTCTTCGATGACAACCTAGTCTACAGCAGGACTGTGGGCTCCGAAATTCGACCCCGTCCTCCGCTCGCACTGATTGCTTTTTCTTCGACGAGGGAGTTTTAACGGAATAAGTTCCGGGGTAAATTTTGGAAGGCCGATGGGTTTGTAGATAAGACACTACCCAGAGATTTCGCCCTCATTTTGTGAGGACTTTATGATCTGAGTTCTGGTTTCCTATAGGCGTAAGCCCCTATAGTTAATTATCCCTCTCGATCACGAGAGAGAACTTTTGATTAAGGCTAGTCGTCAATCAAACACGAGAATATACGTGTTATTTGGCATATAGTAGCAGCATGGATTTGAATTTTGAAATATTTGAAAGTTTGGAAAATTGGGAAGATTTGATATTTAAAATAGAAACTTCACCAACTCATACTTAAAGCGGATGGTGGGGGAATGGATAATGGACCCGATCAAGATCCCATGGTTCTGTCGTCCTGGGCCATCGTGATCTCTGGTCTTCTTAGTCAGAGGAGGTAGTCGACCCAACCTGATAGAAGGATCCTTGTCGACAACCAAGGATTGCTTCGTCCAAGGGAACCTTGTAGACCTGGGATGGCCATTTGTCTAAGGAGACAAATTTAAATCCACCTTAGCTAACAAAGGGCTTTGTGCCCTATCGATCATATCCTATTGATTCATATCTCAAGGATTTGATGCCAATAAGGAACGTATTGGCTGTGACCATAACTAGTATTTCGTGGTGCCATTTGGTGGCAAAACCACTTAGTTGAGAGGGCCCAGGGTCATAACCGTTTATCCTACGATGCTATTTGGTGGCAAAACCGCCGGTTAGATAACACGTACCACGTCTTTACGGGCAAAAGATTATTTGAGAATGGATTCCAGTGATGTTTTCGACTAGGCATTTAGCTCAACGTGAGCTGAAGTTATATTTGAATTTGTCCGCCTCGGCAAACTGTTGCGGAGGGTAGATGAATTTTGCTTTAAGCGTTGATGGATAAATTTCAATTTAATATCTTGGAATTTAGGATTTGTTAGATTTTGAACTTTGTGGAGTTTTAGATTTTGAATGGACTTTTGAGAGGCATTTGAAAATATTTGTGAACCCCTCCGGTTGAGATTAGCATTCAAATACAGCCATCATCAGAGTGTTTGGATTCATTTCCATTTGAAGTGTGCCTTTATTAGTGAATTCTCTTGATTATAGGCCTTGAATGCCTAATATGAATGTATTAAAATAAATAAACCGGTCCCCACAACTGTGTATTTGTTTAAAGGTTCGAACCTTGTCGACTCCTATTGATCTGCATAGAATGATTGGGTTCAAACTTGAATTCACTTATCGACCCGCGCAGCATCCCTAGGCGTCATGTGTGCACCAATAACACGCTCACCGGGGCCCATGCAGGTTGAGATTGTATTTTCCCCTTTAGTGTACCTATGTGTATACAAATTATGGTGCACGTGCAGGGATATTTTGAAAGTATTTGTAGACGCCTTCTGTCCGCTTGCAAGGATGTTGCGGATCCGATGGCGGAAAGTAGCAGCTTCTGAATTGAGTTGTTCGTTGCTTTGTACAAGTAGAATATCATGCACTACTTGCATGATTTGTGCAGGTAGATTGAAGTGCACTAACTAATCTCCTACTTTTGGCTCGTAGGAGCTTGCCCTTGTTGAAGTTCTTCTTCATTTGTTTGAGGGTAGCACTCTGAGGACATGACGGGTCCCTTATGAAAGTTTGTAGTATTTGCATTCGTCATAGTTATTTGACATTTTGCTTATGATCAATACATTGGGTGTATGACGAGTTTTCCTCAGCAGATCGTAAGTGCTCACATTCGTTGTACTCATATAAATTTTTTTGTGCATAGATGACATTTTGCACACATGACGGGTCTCCTACAACCCTGCAGACATTTATATTTATTGCTTATTGTATCTTGTATGTTTGAGTTCATCACATGTCACCTATTAAATTCTTCCGCCCGTAGGCGTCACACTTTTAGTGGTTTTGAGTAATGTGCCTACTTTAATTAGGGGTCGTACAACCCGTGAGACATAAGAGTGCGCTATTTTGTTTCTTTTTGAAGACATATGTTCACGAGCTATACGAGCCACCTAATTTTAACAGCTGGCATGCATGTTATTTAGAGCACCTGTGACTTGCAATGTGACGGATATTTTTTATCACAAAGAGTTCAATCAAAAAATTACAGGGGATGTGCGGGAATTCCTACGTGTTTACGATGAACACAAAAGTATTTTGTATGAAAGGTAATTTTTTTTTACTTTTTTATTTACCCCCTCCCTTTTTTAACAAAATTACCAACCGTATTCATGTATATTTACGCTCGTATTTCACCTGCTGGTGAATCCTCTAATAAGAATCTAAGGCTAAAGCCTTGAAATAGCATCTTAGGATTTTAAGCTGGTGGGGCTCGCATGAGTACCTTCCCTATCTTGTAGCAAGGGGATCCTAGGCTGGTGGGGCCCACAGGTGAACCTTCCCTGTCTTGTAACAAGGGGATCCTAGGCTGGTGGGGCCCACAGGTAAACATTCCCTGTCTTGTAATAAGGGGATCTTAGGCTGGTGAGGCCCACGAATAATTCAAGTTCAATGTTATAAATAGAAAGGATTTCAATTCATTTCTTTCCATCCCATTTCTGTAAGGAGCTTTTGGTGAGGGACATAGGTTTGTACAAGTCAGACGCTAGGAGGAAGAGATTTGATTCCTACTCGTCGGTGAACGACTGATTCTCTTAAAGGTTCACTGTATGTTGCATTTCACATTGATTTGTGTTTCTTTTATATTTGTTTTCTAGTGTCGGGAGCTTAGGGTGTCGTGTGTTTTATTTTTTGTTGAGTTAGAATTTTAGGTGGATTTTAAATCTTTCTGAAATTTTCTAAGTGATGGGTTCTTGTTGAAAAATTTGGCAGCACTCCGACGTTATCCCCGCGTAGGGGGATGCATCGGAGTAAGGCCTTCCTGCCTGCTAAGAAAGGCAGTCACAGTATGTGTCAAATGACACCGCGGCCGCAGTCTCATTCCTTGCTCGCTAACAAAAGCGGTCACAGGGTCTTTAAGTATATGTCTAAAGCATAGCATTTTCCCCGCCTAAAAGCAGTGACGGGTACTTAATTAAACAATTCTTCTACAAATAACAAATTTCCCCGCTCGCTAAAAAAAAGCGGTCACGGGTACTTATATTTCATGCATACAAATTTCTCCGCTCGCTGATAAGAGCGGTCACGAGTACTTAAGTTTCCTCGCTCGCTAATAAAAGCAGTCATAAGTACTTATTTCATGCATAGAAATGTAAAATGCTAGTGTCATACTTTTTACCTTGGGTGTGTAGTAATCGAGGCGACGACGGCAAATGACGGCAACAGTGGAAAACCTGCGATGCACAATTTAAATTTTTTTTATTATTATTTGTGCAATAAAAATAATTATATATGCATTTTTTAAACTTAAAACAAAGGCTAGAGAAAGAAAAAAATAGAGAGAGCTCTCATTCTAGAGAGAGAAAGAGAGGGAAAGAGAGGAAAAGAGAGGATTTGATGGGAATTTGCATGAAGAAGGATTTAGGAGGTGTAAGGAAATGTGGGGAGAGGTTTAGAGAGAGAAAACCCCTCTCTTTCCAATTTTGGAGAAAGAAAGAGAGTGAATTTTTTTTCTCTCTAGGAAGGAAATTTGGAGGCATGGTAGAGAGGAGAGATGCTTGGGATGGAAAGGGAGCCATACATGAAGAAATTTCTTTCTCGTTCTAGAGAAAATTTTCTCTCTCTAGGTTAGAGAAAGTGATGGATGATAGAGATTTTAATAGGAAATGTGTAGGATGTGTAGGGAAATATTTTTTGTGAAGGGGTATGGGTGGTTTGGTGAGTGGATGTGGAGAAATAAAAAATTAGGGTTTAGGGTTTTTGTAGGTTTGGAGAAAATGTGATGGAGGAAGAAGAAGAAGAAGAAGATGAATGAGAGGAAGGAGAAGAGAGGAGAGGAGAAAAATGGAAGAAAATGATGAGAAATATGGAGGGATGAAGAGGGAAGTAAGAAAATGGAGAAGAATAAGAAGAGAGAAGGAAGAAGAAGAAGAAGAAGAAGGAGAATGGAGAATGGAGGAAGAAGGAGGAGAAGGAGAAGGAGAAGGAGAAGGAGAGATTTTACCTTGGAGAGCTTGGAGGGAGGAGGGAGGCCGGCGGTGGAAATAGAGAGGGAGAGGGAGTTCGGCGGCTTCCTTGCGTGAAAATGATTGTGAGATGAGGAGAGGGGGGCGGTTAGGAGATATGAGGGATTGAGGGTTTAAGTGAGGGGCATTTTGGGTATTTTTGTTATTTTTATTTAAAGAAAATTTATTTTCTTATTTAAAAAGCTCTTTCTCTCCCTCTCTTTCTATTTTTTTTTAATTATATTGCACAAAATAAAAAAAAAATAATTTTGTATCAAGTTGGTCGCCGCGTCGCTGCTCGCACACGGCGTTGCCTCGATTCACGCACCCAAAATTTAAATTTTTGCCGATCGACGAACCCCATCAATATGGGTGTTGCAGGAGCACCAGCTGAGAGCCAACTTGAAGAAGTGCTGTTTCGCACAAGCTAGTGTAGAGTACTTGGGCCATGTTGTATCAAAAGAAGGGGAGGCAATAGATCGGTACAAAATTGAGGCAATACTGAAATGGTCGGTGCCTAAAAATCTGAAGGAGTTGAGGGAATTCCTAGGCAGGTTACTACAGAAGGTTTGTAAAGGGCTACAGCAAAATAACATGACCACTCACTAAGCAGTTGAAGAAAGAAGATTTTCTATGGGGGGAGGCGGCCACATCAGCGTTTGGGAGCCTGAAGAAGGCCATGACTACGGTATTGGTCCTAGTTTTGCCAGATTTCTCTCAGATCTTCATAGTGGAGATAGATGCATCCGGGTACGGGTTGGGTGCAGTGCTTATGCAGACTCATAGGCCCATTGCTCATTTCAGCCAAGTGTTGACTGCAAGACCCAAGCTGAAGTCAATCTATGAGGAAGGCATTTCATTGTCAAGACAGATCAGCGGAGCTTGAAATACCTGCTGGAATAACGGATGGTGATATAGGAGCATCAGAGGTGGCTGTCCAAGTTGTTGGGGTACGATTTTGAGGTTTGGTACAGGCTAGGAGTGGAGAACAAGGCGGTAGATGCCTTTTCCAAGTGTATGGGGGAACTGCAGAAAGTGGCACTATTTGTTCCTTTGATGCTAGATTTGCGAGGCCATCAAAGAGGAAAGTGCTAGGGATGAGGATTTGAGAAAGATCAAGGGAGATTTATTGAAGAGAGTAGCCACCCAGGGTACTCATTAGACGGGTAGATTGCTATATCAGGGGAGGTTTGTGATGCCCCGGACTTCGATCCACATCCCAAACTTACTCTAGGAGTTTCATGAAAGCATTGTTGGGAACCATTCATGAGTGTAGAAGACATACAGGAGGCTAGCTTCAGAGCTTTACTGGAAGGGGATGCATAAATATATAGAGGAGATGATGGCCAGATGTGAGCTCTATCAAAGGAACAAATAACTGGCTATATCACTAGGAGGACTACTACAACTGTTGGCTCAACCGGGACGAGTATGGGAGGAGATATCCAAGGACTTCATAGATGGGCTGCCCCGTTCAGAAGGTTTCACGATGCTTTTAGTGGTGGTGGACATATTGAGCAAGTATGCTCATTTCATCCCCCTCCGACACCCTTACAGTGCAATGACAGTGGCTTTAACTTTCATTTGAGAGGTGGTCATATTATATGGAGTACCACAGGCGATAGTATTAGATAGAGATAAGTTGTTCATCAGCCACTTTTGGAGGGAGTTGTTCAAATTACAAAGGATAGTTCTAAAAAAACGCACAGCTTACCACCCACAGACGGATGGCCAAACGGATGTAGTCAACATGAGCTTGAAGACTTACCCGAAATACTTTGTGTCAGAGACACCCAAGCTATAGGCCAAGTGATTATTATGGGCTGAGTACTGGTACAACACATCTTTTTATTCTGCTTCTCAGATGACCATATTCAAGGTGTTGTACGGACGGGATCCTCCCCACTTTGTGCACTTTGGGAGTAGCAATACTCCAAAGTACTTGGATTAGAGGGATAGAGTGCTAGGGGAGTTGAAGAGACATTTACTGAGAGCTCAATAGATTATGAAAAAATAAGCTGATGGGCATAGGAAGGACATCCAGTTCGAAGTGGTGGAGAGGGTGTTCTTAAAGCTCCGACCATACAGATAGAAGAAAGTCATCAACAAGAGGAATGAGAAGCTTGCTCCAAGGTACTTTGGACCTTATGAAGTGCTGGAGAAGGTCGGAGCAGTAGCATATTGGCTGAAACTACCACAAACGGCGACTATACATCTGGTTTTTCATGTATCTCAGTTGAGAAGATTCATTGGTGACTATACAGCCAGCCCCGAGTTACCGGCGACTCTTTTTGAGAAATTAGAGATGGTTCTGGAACCCTTGGGGTTCACTAGAAAGAAGATAGAACTAAGAAAGTGTTGATCAAGTAAAAGAACCTTTCTGATTATGAGGTCACGTGGGAGCCATATGAGAGGGTGAAACATTAGTTTCCTTGTTTTTACCTTGAGGACAAGGTGATTCTTTGGGAGGGCAGTATTGTTAGGCATGTTCATCCTAAACCAGCCCAGCCGGCCCTTGGGCCGGCTCAAGTTTACAAGAGGCAGAACCTGTCCGCCTCCCTTACTCTTGTCCACCCACATTGTGGGCGCCACTAGTCTAATTGAATTCAAATTGAAAAGGAGGGGGTAGCTAGGGCTTGGAAGGAAAATTATATTATGAAAGTTTTTGTATTAAAAGCATGAGATGTTTTGAGAGGGATGATGTTTTGATTTGTTCTCAATTAGGGTTCTTTGGTGATTTGGGCTCTAGACTCTCATGTCTAGAGATTTGGGAGAGACGATCCTCGTCTCGAATTGAGGATCTCTTGTATCTTATTTTTATTATTATTTGGCTTTGATTTTCCTACTGCAATATATTGTTTTGGGGCTGTTTTCACCCAGATTTCGCATTATTCTCGTTGTTTTTCACCAATTGTGATAGGTTTGCTTGTAAACTCAAGTATTACCCTTAGTGTTGCTTGCGAACACAAGTATTTCCTATCATTTTCTTCGTCCCTAGCCACAAATTTTCTTTCCGAGTCTATCCCTCCATAAAAAAATTTCCCATTAGCTGACAATCTTCCTCTTCCGCATTCACTATCTTGCTTATTCTCTTGTGAATAACTCAATTATGCCTTTTTGATGCAATGGGGATTATGTTTTTTTAGGTAAAATTTAGGTGATGTTGTGCCCAAAAATCCAACATAAATGCCCGTAATTAACTTTATTAATATAGTAGAATGTATTTCAAATACCTCCAAATACCTTTCTCAGTGTAATAGATATAACTTTTGGGTCACATTGCCTCATGCACTAGACCCACACATATTTAGTGGCATGGTTAGATGGCCTACTACTACTATGCCCTCACGAGGTTGATGCAAAAACATTTCCTAAATTTACTATATATATAATTTTCAGATAACTTGTCCCGCACAAGGCAAAACACAAGAGAACATGAGGAAGGAAATAAACACAAAGATGCACCTAAACGTGTTTAAAGCATCATTTCAGAAAGCGTATGGCATGACAAATTTTAGTGTGATGCAGTGCATCAAAAAGCATGTAAAGTATTGCAGCACATACTAAGTGGTTCATCTAAAATTGTGCATCATATTTGAACACATTTCTATAAAATACAAATCATTAAAAAGTTAATGAAATTTTAAACCGGAAATAACTTTAAAATACTGCACATACCTTACAATTAAAATTTTCACACAGTTGAATTGTGAAGTGTGCGATGCGTTTTCTATGTGAGCATAGCACGGACTCACTTGTTATGAAAGATGTGTAAACTCATCTTCTGGTTCAATTACTCATCTACATTAGACTTGAATGAATCTATGTCATCATGCTTTGAACTTGATTGAGAAGTTTGCAATGAGACACGTGGCATTTTTTGGAGCAAAAGAATATGAAAATTACTGAAAAAAAAATAAAAAACAAGAAAATCCGAAGAAAATTAAAGAAAATCATTGGAAAAATATGTTGAAACAGTACAAAATACTCTAGAAAATTTAAATTTAGGGAAATAAAAAAACCTAATTAAAGAAAAAATAAAAGAAATTCTAAGCAGCTTCAAAAACAAATGTAATGGATCCAATAGCCATTTTTAGTGCTCTAGATCATTACAAGATTGTATCGAAGCTCGCAATCCTATATTTTTCCTCCAATACAAAATATATAAATACCCAAAATTCTAAAGAAAATAAAAAATAAAAAATGGGTTGTAAATAGTAAGATAATATGAAGTCCACCAGGGTATGATCTTCCACATGTGAGATGGAGTTGAAGAGGCTTGCATTACAATAGCTATCCAAATTGCAAGAAAAAATAATAATAAACAAACAATTACAAATCATATGCAATCCTACTTGTAGAGCAAAGTCATGAGTCTCAATTTATAGGCCTTTCCATCAACAAAGTGGTCTCATTTTAAGGCCTAATCTTCCATATGTTGTGGTACAATAAACAAATCAATATTTCAATAATGAGTAAAAGCTCAAAATAGTCTCTCGATTATGGATAAATATCCAATTTAACCCAAAAGTTTAGCATTTCCCCCATTTACTCAGTAAGTGTCAAAAACCTAATTTCTTTCCATCAAAAACCTAATTTAGCCCAAGAGCCTGAAACAAGAGTTAAACATGTAGGGTATTCTAGATATTATAAGTGAATATGATATTGCATAGCTTACATTGCTCAATTTTATCATTTAATATACATGAGCAATGTTAGATTTCACTTGAAAAAAATATAAATTTTTTCACTATTTATTCACTCTTATTATGAACTAGATTAGCTATATACTATAATTTATTAAATGATAAAATAGAGCAATGTTAGACAAAGCACCTAAACTGACTTCAAGTGAAAGCTCAAATATAAAAGGTCATTAATACTGAAAGAAAATTTAAAAAAATGCAAAAATATAAAGATGGTTTATGCCACCAATGCAAGCACTTGATGCCTCAATTTGCATGACATATTCAGCTCTTCAATGTCACGCCCCAGAATCTAAATTAGAAGTAATTATATCTTATTATAGTAATAATCATATATGTCTAATTTCTTTCAATTATAAAATATCAACAAAAATGCATCCTATTGATCAAAACATCAACATACATCTGTGCTCATTTCTCAAAAATCATATACAATAGTTATGAGTTATATAAATACAACATACTGTCCACCCACTCCTAACTATAAAAGAATAACTAAAAGATAAAACAACGGTAAAATCTTAAGAATCTTGTATCTAATCAATCTCGCACTCTTGATTCTCATCCCTGGACTGAAATTATTAAACCACATATAATGAGCTAAAAAGCTCAGCATGTCACAAAATCCTACAACTGAACTCAAAGCATGAAAAAAAATATTATACATGAAATCAGTTAATTCATATCTGTAATAGTCACAATGATTAAGAATTTGTGCAAAAAGAGTAAAACACATGCAATAATAGTGAAGCTTGTGAACCAGTAAGGTATAAAGGCTAGTAAACAGTACAATATAATACAGATTCAAAGGAGTAAAGCAGTAAACCCTTATTATAAAATCATGCATCATATCAGTACTATCCAAAAAAAGAATTCATTAAACCAATAAAAAGGTGGAAATACTACCAAAAAACTGTTAAAATCTATAACAATACAGTACAATACTATCCAAAAATCATACAGGAGTGCACACATGATGTTCAATTATATCAATATCATTGTCAATCAGTTGCTTATATCACATGCTCAGTAAGATAAATTACATGTTCAGTGATAGAAATCACGTGCTCAGTAACAATAAATCAATATAGTAACAGTAGATCGACAGTGACAGCATAATAAATCAGTAATAGTATATTAGTAGCAGTGAAGCAGTATAGTAAATCATATCTAACCAATCATACCAAATAAGCATTGGGTTCTGGCCTATGAGGAGTTTTCCAATAATCAGTAAATCAGTAACCATTGGCTCAATAAACAGAGTTGTCACTCTTGCTAATCGGCACAATAATTAACTCCTCATAACTCCCAATCAGTGAATAAATAGATGATAACATCAAACCATCATATTTAAAAGAAAACTCATAGGTCCACCATCTTGTACATGTATAAATAAGCCTCCAGCCAATGTAAGTAAATCACTAGCCTTTACTTATCTTCACACATTTTAATACAATATTATAAAAGTAATAGCAAATAGCTATTACCCAATTACATACTCATATTCATACACAATGTTTGCATTACTAATAAAATCATATCAAAATATCAAAATCTGTATTATGTGCAATTTTTACAAAATTCAAAAACTTTAACTGGCGTAATTATGAAACCAACCGGTCAAAATGTCCAGAATAATCAATAATACGATATACAAGTTACGCGGTAGAAATTCACTAACTTCGTAGAAAATTGAATAAAAAATCAAGTTGGGAAAATTAAATGGCCGAAAAAAAATAGAAAAGAAGTCGCCTAGAAAGATCTAAAGAATTTTCATAAAAGCAAAGTGAACTAACGGCTAAAAACCCAGTTTCCTCTTTCCTACTTTTCCTTCTCCTCTCCTCCTTCCTTACCCAACAAGCCAAAAACAAGAAAAAGAGAGTGGCTGAGTGGAGTGAACATATATATATATATATATATATATATATATATATATATATATATATATATATATATATATATATTCATTTCAATTTGCAGTGTCGTTGCGCTATATGGGATTCCAAAGTTACTGTAAAACAGAAAGTTGTGGCACCGAGGTGTTACTTTTTGGCGCTTCTCATCGCTACTGTGCTCAAAAGCATAGCAACATAGTGCTCCATGCAACTTTCTGAAAATATATATATTATTCAAAATTAGAGCAGTTACATTCAATATCATAACTAAGGAGTTTAATGTCTAAACAAGCTCTAACATAAAGATAAACACAAGCAGCTCTAGGGCTGCAAACGAACCGAGCCGAGCCGAGTATGTGAGTGTTCATGTTTGTGTTCATTTAATATCAGCTTGTTCATGTTTGGTTCATATTTGTTCGAGCTTTAGCATTTGTGTTCATGTTTGGTTCATTTAAATTAAGGAGTGTTCATGTTCTGTTCATGTTCAGTTCATGTTTGTTCATTTGGTGTTTATCGAGCTTGTTCGCAAACATATTTAACTAATTTTTTTAACTATCAAACAAACACGTTCATGAACATATCTATGAACAAACACATTTATAATAAAAGCAATTGTCTATATAACAAAGGTAATGATTATTTATATTTATTAATTCTATAGTCAAATATTAATTATTTTCATCGAGCTTATTCACGAGTTCAAAATCGAACACGAATCAAGCTTTTATCGAGCTTCTTATCGAGCTTAATGTCGAGCTTGTTCATGAACTTCAAATGATGTTGTTCGCGAACATAAATGAGCCGAACACATTAGTGTTCAAGTTTGTTTATTTAAGAATTGAGTATTTAAAATATTGTTCAAGTTTGTTTGTTTAGTTAATTAAACGATCTCAAACGAGCTTTAATCGAACCGAACAACGAGTAGCTCGTCGAACGTTTGGTTCGCTTGCAGCCCTATGCAGCTCTCTTCTTCACAATGAGTGGTCATCACTGATCATAACCGAAGTGGATCATAATTATGCCCTAATATTCCAAGAAAAATCTATTCGAACACATTTTCTACATGATGATTATAACATAAGCAAAGTCATGATTGAAGGGAAGTCCATTCAAATCTAAGGTCAACAATAAAAAATCTAGCACATATAGCAATCACACATCCATCCTTAGCACTAATTTTTTAAAGATGTCAATTGTAAGTTTAAACAAAGCTCATAAATATTTGATATCATATTAAATACATCCATAGGACCACGCTCAAAAATCTCATACTAATAAAGACATGACTCATGCCCTCTCAACTAGCGGTTAGACATGAGATCTTGATTGAATTTGTTATCATTTCCACCCATAGTGAACAGTGATATATTGCAACCTCTCAATTAAGAGGAAAGATTGCTTGTTTAGAGAAGAGAGAGATATAGATAGACATTGTTCAAGTTTAAGTTACTTTACGAGGAAGAAAAAGCTAGGCAGTCACAGGTAACTAGATATCAAAAATTTAAAGTGATTTGTTCATGCAACCTACATCCATTCTATCAAAATCATCCGAAAAATATCCATTAAAACAAAAGATTCTAGTAAAGAAGTACAAAGTATAGCAATTATAAATGTTTTTTTGATAGATTACAAGACGACTGAGAAGAAAAACAAAAAGATAAAGAGCAAGAGAGAGAGAAAAAGAGATAGAGCTTTAATATAATGAAGCAATAATCTTTCAGGACCAAAGCTAAATTCCTTCTAGCTTGCATAAATAGTGCACTAAGAAGTAGAGTTATTGGAGGAATGCAAAACTATGAAAAGAAGAAAAAACCCAAAAAAGTCTCAAAAAAGATCCTTCAAAAGAGATGGAACTAAGGTATTTATAATTATCATCAAGGTTGTGAAAATCGGACCGGACAACGAACCGGAAGTAGAAGAGGTTCAAGGTTCGACCGGTCGAACCGGGGTCGAACCAGTTGATGTAATAAATAATATTATTATTAAAATTTAATAACATTAATAGAATAATTATGGGAATCTAACCTTAAACCATATAATTCTAAGAATTTAAACTACATAATTTTAATAGACAATCTCTCAATATAATTAAATTAAATTGAAATGATAAATATATTATAATATAATTATAATTTATAAAATATATGGTTTAATTATAATATATTTATGAATATCTAATAATTTAATTATAATTAATTTTTACATTTAATAATAATTATAATAAATGTGATTCTTATAATATACATTATAACAAATTAAAAATTTTAATATAATATATAAATTTATAATATTAAAATTACAAATGTGTAATAAAACTAATATTTAATATAATATATAAATTTATATTATTAATTTATATATTATACATTATAACAAATTTATAATATATTAATTTATAATACAAATTAAAAAACTTTGCACCCAACCAGCCAAAATTATGGCCCAACTAACCAAAATTAATGATCCAATAAAGCTCAAACTCACATTCAAGCTCATATAGCATTAATGTAACTTTTTTAGTCACACATCATGAAAGAGTATGAGATGGTTTCCTTTTAGCGCTTTATATAATTCCCTCTTTTCTAACAAAACTTATTTTATAAGATGACATCCATATATTATGGTATTAAAAATCTCATCATTTAATTAAAAAAATTAAAAAAATTATTTTAAAAAAATGTTATAAAGTAAAATATATTGTTTATATTTTATTTAAAATTAAAAAAAAAAATTAAACCGGCAAGTTCTTTTGAACCTGGACCAGTTCGTCGGTTTACCGGTTGACCCGCTGGTTCAGGCCGGTTCTTTCCTCTACTGCTGCAGTGCTGCCCATACCTGAAATCATCCAATATCTCGTTCGATCTCACCGCCTGCTACAGTAATCATTCGTAAACCTGCAAACGGCACTGAATAGTCCCATCCTTGCGTGTGCAGGAGCTTCTCGATCGCACCTCCGGATCGCGTTAATAAAACGAAGGACGACGCTTTCGTTCGCACTGCTTCCACATACGAGAGCTTTTACATCCCAAAAACGAGCCCAGCTTCCAACATCTCCCTCCGATCTTTCCTGTCATAACCGTAGACCTCACCATCGTAGCTCCCCCATTCAGCCTTCACCAAAACCCCACAAAGCTCCGACCTTCCCACATCTGACCGAACCTCATCTCCGCATCCCAACCTCACTCAACCACTGATCTAGCCATCTCTTTACTGGATCTCACAAGAATCAGCCTCCTGCTCCCGAGCTTATCAAGCCAAGCTCTCGGACTTCCTCCGATCCAGAGAAATAGAGAGAGAGAGAGAGAGAGAGAGAGAGAGAGAGAGAGAGAGAGAGAGAGAGCTCATCCTATCTTCTTCCACCTTTTCCCTAAGCCGAGCTCCCCTCTCACCCGACCTCTTCCTTACCTAGCAACCAACTCCATCTCCTCAAGCATACCCGAACCATCTTCCCTGCCTCCTATTGCTCTGTGCCAACCTATCCCTCTTAATATCTCCAGCCGACCCCTTTAGGTAGAATTCTTTTTTTTTCATTTTTGTTTAAGTGTTAGTGTATTAGTGTTTATAGTTATTGTTATAATTATAGTATTATAATTATTAATAATTATAATAATAATGTTTGTTGATAATTATAATTATTATTATTTATAATACTTATATTATTATAATTATTGGTAAATATAAGTTTTATTATTATGATAATAATTATGTTACATAATTATCAATAGTTATAATAATAAGTATTATTATTATTACTGTTGTTATTGTTGTTATTGTACAAAAAAAAGAAAAAAAAAAAAAGAAAGAAAAAGAAAGAAAAGAGAAAAGAAAAGAAGAAATAAAAAAAGCTCTCTTGATTCTCGTGCCCTCCTACCTCGACGTTCGTGTCGGACCGGGGAACCTCCTATACGCGCTCTCGTAGCACGGTGGGAGGAAACCCGGTGCGACGCCTACAACGAGGCGGGTAGTTGCCTAAAACTTAGATTCTCGTTCTCGTATTGTGCAACGGACCGGCGAACCCCCTATACGTGCTCTCGTAGCACGGTGGGAAGAAACTCGGTGCGGTGCCTACGACAAGGCAGGTAATCGCCTAAAATCCCATTTTCGACGTTTGCAGCAGGCCGGGGAACCACCTATACGTGCTCTCGTAGCACGATAGGAGAGCCCGGTGCGATGCATACGACGAAGTGGGTAAGCCCTATACACGCTCTTGTAGCGTGGTGGGGAGATCCACTTGTGCTCGCTTACAGATACTTTTGAAGGCCCCATACACGCTCTAGTAGTATGGTGGGATGAAAAATGTACGGCCCGATGTCCCCCGACACCTACCATACACGCTCGAGTAGCGTGGTGGGATGGCCCAGTCTCTCGGATTTTCCCCTAATCAGGGGAGACGCCGGGAGGCTGCCGAAATTTTGGGTGAATATACGATCACACCTTGGACCTGTTTGAACTCAAAAGAACAAGCATTTGGACTCAAATGAACAGTGGACTTAGACTTGTGGACTTTGATACAATAAATTCAAATTCAAATAAATAAAAAATGATGACTTGAAAAAGAAAATGATCATGAACATTTGAACTTAAACAAGAACTTGAGTCGAACCACAAGGGACTTAAGAACTCGAACCGGATTGAACACTTGGACTTGATTTGGACCAAATGACATTAACTTGAAGCTTGATTTGAAGTTAATGATCAATAAAAGAATTTCAAGATGTTAAAAGAATTTTCATTTCAATGCAAATGATAATGGCAAGAAATCATTCAAACCTCATGCAAGCAAATAAAGATGTTTGTGAATTAGCATGGAATTTCTCTTATGTAATGATCATCCTATTTGGAATGAAGTGTTGAGAGATATGATATCAAACTCATCATGAGTATAACAAATCATCTTTATAGACAAAGAGTTGCAAATTTCTCCTATATGCAATTGGGATTTCCAACATAAGCAACGACACCTGTTGATTTAAGAAGGCGATACTGGAGACTAATACCTATAATTAACTGCAATCACCGAACCACCTGAGATTGGTGAAAGGTGGATATGATGCAGAAACAACGACTCTTCTACAAACACTTCTAGGAGGTCATAGAGGATACAACAGTTCCCTACAAATGAATACTTATGGATAACAACACTGGGTATATCGTAGGTACAACGAACCACTGTGGGCATAAGTATAGATATTATTTATGAAAATGGTGATCAAGGTCTTCAATTACGTCGAGTTCAAGGGAAACTCAATGTACGAAAAAGGGCACCTCCTGGCAGAATGAAAGAGATGTTTGAGCAAATTCAAACTAAACTTCCTGATGTTCCAAAATTCCTTCTCGATCCTGTACTCAGGAAGGAACAAATCCTAGCATCCACAAATATCAGAAAATAACAAGCCTACTACACTAAAAACCCTGGAGGGAATTCTTTCCAAAGCAGTGGTCATGGACTTCAAGGTCCAGAAGAAACTTCCCCGGTGAATGAGAAAGGGGGAGTCAACATCAAGACCATTACGCCACTGGATCTACAACACTTATGCAAGCAGACAGAAGGCGTCTACAACCCACAATGCACCGCCACCAGATCTGCAACACTTATACAAGCAGACAGAAGGCGTCTACAATCTACAACACCCCGTCACCGGATCCACAACACCCGTATTAGTGGACAGAAGGCGTGTATAAGCTCTCAAATGACATGTTATGCATTCAAAGGGCAAGGGGAAATTACTTGCATAACTAAAATATTTCAAAATACCCTTGCACTTGCACCATAAATTGTATACACATAGGTGAGCATGTTCCTTAGCAGTACCGAGCATGTACCTAGCGGTACTGAGCAGTACCGAGCATGTACCTAGCAGTACCGAGCAAATACCTAGCTGTACCGAGCATATACTGAGCGGTACCGAGCATGTACCGAGAAAATACCTAGCTATACCGAGCATATACTGAGCGGTACCGAGCATATACTGAGTGGTACTAAGCATATATTTGAGGCGTACGCCTCAGCCAGAATTGCGTAATTGCGCCTCTGAGGCGCACCTCAGTCCAAGTGAGGCGTACGCCTCTGCCAGGAGAGGAATTGCGTAAGCCTCGAGGCGATTTTGGGTCAAATTGCGCAGAGGCGCGCCTCTTATCGCGCAATTTTAAACAGATATAGGAATTGACAAGGTTTGAACCATTAAACAAATATAAGGTTACGATGACCAGTATATTTGTTTTAATACATTCATATTAGGCCTTCAAGGCCTATAATCAAAAGAATTCACTAATAAGGGCACGAAGTCTACGAAACCCGATCCTCCTAAGCTGATAAATAGGAGTAGACAGGGTTCAAACTCTCGGATAAATATACGGTCACGAATATGATCAGAATATTTATTTTATACATTCATATTAGGCCTTCAAGGCTTTAAACAAAGAAAATTCACAAACAAAGGCATGGAGCTTATGAAATCCGATCCTCCTAAGCATGTAAATAGGAGTAGACAATGTTCAAACCATCAGATAAATATGCGATCATGAAATTGACCGGAATATTTATTTTATACATTCATATTAGGCCTTCAAGGCCTTTAACAAAGAAAATTCATTAGCAAAGGTACAAAGCCTACGAAACCCAATCCCCTGTCGATAATTTGATAGGATCGACAAGGTTCAATCAACAAATGGAAATGACCCCAAACACCCTGATGATGGCCGTGTTGATTGCTTATCTCAACCGGAGGGGTTCACAAATATTTTCAAATTCTATCCCAAATACCCGCAAAAATCCAAAAAAAAATTCTCAAAGTCCAAAAATCCAAAAAAAAAAAGATATTTAAAAATCAAATTTCAACCATTCAAATAACTTAAAGCAAAATTCATTCAACCTATGCAACAGTTTGCCGATGTGGATAAATTAAAATTACTTCAGCTCACATAGAGCTAATGCCTAGTCGAAAATATCACTAGGATCCATTCTCAAAAAATCTTCTACCAGTAAGGACGTGGTACGTGTCCTCTAACCAGTGATTTTGCCGCCAAATGGTACCGTAGGATAAACGGTTATGACGACCCGAGGCCCTCTAAATCGAGTGGTTTTGCCTCCAAATGGCACCACGAAATATCGGTTATGGCCAGAGCCAATGCGCTCCTTAGTGGAATCAAATCCTTGAGATATGAATCAATAGGATATGATCGATAGGGGACAAAGCCCTCTGTCAGCTAAGGTGGATTCAAATTTATCCCCTTAGATAAATATTCACCCAAGGTCTACAAGGTACCCTTGGATGAAGCAACCCATGGCTGCCGACAAGAATCCTTCTGTCAGGTTGGGTCGACTACCTCCTTTGACAAAGTAGATCAGGGACCACGATGGCCCGGGACGACGGAACCATGGGATCTTGATCGGGTCCATCATCCATTCCCCCACTGCCCCACCATCCGCTTTAAGTGAGAGATGGTGAAATTCCAATTTTAAATATCAAAATTATCAAATTCTCCAACAATTTCAACATCTCAAATCTATGCTGCTACTATATGCCAGATAACACGTATCTCTACATATCTGATTGACGACTAGCCTTAATCGAAAGTTCTCTCTCGTGATTGGGAGGGGTAATTAACTATAGGAGCTTGCGCCTATAGGAAAGCAGAACTCAGATCATAAAGTCCTCGCAAAATGAGGGTGAAATCTCTGTATAGTGTCTTATCTACAAACCCATCTGCCTTCTAAAATTTACCCCAGAACTTATTCCGTTAAAACTCCCTCGCCGAAAGATAAAAGCAAATCAACGCGGCGGTGAGGCCGGGGCCGAATTTTCGGAGCCCACAGACATCTGGCTGGTTCATGGTTGAACCTGTCGGTCCAGTCCGGTTTTAAAACCTTAGTTATCATAGTTCAAAAATAGGAGCCTATCTAAATTCCTTCTAGCTTGAGTGTGCAATGATACTAGAAAGAAGAGAATTTTGATAGGAGTCCAAATAACTAAAATCATAGAAAATCCTTTAAATTTCAAAGCAACGTCTTTCAAAAGATGTGAAATTGGGATATTTATAGTTGTTGCTGCTCGGAGACAAAGTGATAAGGAATGAATGTTTTGTAAATTATGTTGGTTGTTGTAGTGTGGGGATGACAAGTGGCAATACGAAGGTGGTGAAGATTAGTAACTATCATAAGCCATCGTAGAGCATGAACAACACTATGGTAGCATCAAGCTTCGTAAAGTATGATGAGGTTTATAGTGGAAAAGCTCTTGGCTCTTGTATCTGTGTGCACTCACCCTTGTGTAAAATGACATAAGTACAATGTCTTAAGTGCTTAGGGAAAAAAAATTTTCCATGCCCTTGAGAGGAAGCCTAGGGGTCATATGTTGATAGGAGACTAATTACTGGATGTAAACAAAGCAAGAGAATGAGGCCGAGGCAAAGAGGAGATGGATAAATACTACTTGAAATGCATGGTAAATTGGAGTTGCGCATGATAATGTGGCAATTTGCCTATTAATATGAGTCACATTACTACGATTGGTTGAGTGCTATGAAAAATGTGTTTTAGGCCAATATTTTTTACAGTGATTAAATGATAGAGTTGAATGTGGTGCAACAGAACATTAGGAAGCAACTAATCCTTGCCATGTGTCATAAATGGGATGCACATGGATAGGTGTCGAATCCCCAACTCTAGTTGCTAAGTGCTTTGAGATTGATTGGAACGAAAATTAATGTGTCGGGAATGAACACTTGGGGCAAGCTTGAGCATGAGTAAGAGTTTCCAAGGGGAGTTCAAGAGAAGGTACCCAAGAGAAATACCTGGACTAACCACGAAAGACTTCCCGAGATGATTAACCTAAGGAACTTTCAAAGAGTTAAGATAGTTAGGTGCTTGGGATGAATAGCTTTGTCATGTGACAGGTTCCCATGAAAGGATGAGATGATCTTAATGAAAAACAATAATTTGAAGGATTAAACCCATCAACCACTCTGGCCAATAGCGATATTTTTTTCCTCAATCCAAATTATTACTGCTAAAGAAAACATTGTAGAGCCTACTAAGTAGCCTTAGTCAAAATTTTCTCTCAGTATCAAGAGAGACAGGAGCTTGCGCCTATAGAACAATTTCAATTATATCATAGAGTCCTTTTATGAGGGTAAAATCTATGGGTAATATCTCATCTGAATACCTAATATACCTTCTAAAAAATCAATCCAAAATAACAACATATTTAGCAGAGATAGGTAAGAATTTTACAGGCCCAAAATGAACCCTACCAATTGAGAAATACACCTTCCAATAAAACACTAGTCTAGGGTCTACTGCAAAAAATGAAGGCAAGCATCCCAGAAGCCTGAAACCTTCTAAGGTGACTCATGAACCATGGTTAAGTTCCACATACCTTGATAACACATACGGGCTGAAGATTCCTACCCTGAAAATCACTGAATGGAAGAAAAAGACATCTACCAATAGTGATTCAATTCAATATCCAACAACACCTATTGAGAAAATGCTTTAGCTATCAATATAAGCAAGAATACAACAGATTTTGACTCCCTCAATTTGTTGCAGTGATCAACTGTCGTATTGATCAAAAGATGCAGATTGCTGACCGATCTTAAATTGTGGTTGAAAGAATTCTACTGTCAATTGTCTGTCACTAGCATCCAGTTTGTATGTTCTCTTAGAGTTTATGCAGAAATTCTCTTAATTGAAAATTAACCACAGTTTACAAGTGGTAACCATAAACCCGAACAAACCAAAATAAAATAGATCTAAAATCATTGTCAAAGTTCTGAACATTAAAGGTCGGTTTCTCGGTAAAATATTAACCAGGGATCATCCCGCACTTTCCTGAGCCTCAGAAATCTTCTAGAAAAAACATTTTCAGGAACAATGGATGTCAAGGTTTTCTAGGAAAAACTGGTTCATTCTTTTGGCTTGATCAATAAAGCATGCAATCACCAGCATCTTGTACAAAGACAGAAGCACCATGTTCATAAGCCTAATATAATCCAACATCTAGATGATGAGAATCAATTATGTCACTAAGTTCCATAAACAACTAGGTTCCATCACTTAGCACAATATTTCCAGGCAAAAAGATTAATATAGGCACATTGTACTAACTTTTTACTTAATATAGAGCATTAAACTGTGTGATCAGAAAAGAAAACACCAATTCAATATGATCCATAAGTTAGTTTTGAAAACAGAAGAAAAGAAAACAATGTATGCCTCATCATAGTAAAAATTGAATTTTGATGAAAATATACAATGAAAACAAGGAGTAACTACAAAAGTAGCATTATGTAACAAAGAAACAGGGAGTATGTGATCTGCATAGATTACCAACTATAAAAAGTTGAAGCATTGAGACAGCCTTAACAATAAAAATAAAACAAAAGAAGAAAAAGAATGCAGTGTTGTCCATAGATTCAGTAAAATCTATGTATTCCTATAAATATCAATAAAGAATGCAGTGTGGTTCATAAAATCAGTAAAACCTAGAATTTTTCGAGAAAAAAAAAAAAACAATGTTTCCATAGCCCTAAAAAATCTAAATGTAAAGCTAATTAATTATTGGAGGTAAGTTGTTAGTTTAGTAAACTCAAGAAATACACATACCACGTAGAAAGAAGTAAAGCAGATGATATTATGGTTTATTGAAGATAATGCAACCTTTCAAAACGTCAAAATGTTTGCTTTTGTATGCGTTGAACAGTGCCGAAGAGATATTCGCAGTAGCATCCTTAGCTGGTAAATTCACTAGTCCATTGAGAAGAAGAGAAATGCGAGGTAGTCCTTTTGACTTGTGAGTTATTAACTTCGCATGGGAAACACCTGAAATTGAGAAAACAAATAACAAAAAACTTTTTTTAAAAAAAAGCACTTCTTTTGAAGAAACTTTAAGGTAAATAAACAAAAACGTGGTCTTGTGTCTATATGCAGAAGACCAATGGCCAGGCCAAAAATATGTTATGGTCAGAGTATAACTAGAAAAGAGGATCGTCTTCCCCAGAAGACATTGCTTTCTCCTCTATATCTAAAAGCATGATGTGCTCATTGAGTTATGTTATAACTTACCCCTATTATTGTAAACGTACAAAGATATCATCTGACTGATTTAAATGAGTGAAAGATAACATATACTATAGGCGCAACGCTTCAAGAGAGAGCTAATTGTTTGAAACATTTATAATATATTTTGTTAAAATACATTTGAAAGTTGTAGTGGCTCTTTCAGTGTATTGAAAGTAGAATACTGGTAAAATTAGGGAACTTTTTTTCCATAACCATCTGCACGTCTATTTTCGCCTCGCTATTTCGAGCCTTCAAGACGAGTAGTGACAGGCCAAACCCTCTTTTAGTACTTAGCCAATCTCCTATGCATGAAAATTTAATACTCCTCTTAAACCATTCCTAAGGCTATTATGCTATATATATTATTTATTTATTTATTATTTCATTTTTTTTTTTTTTTTTGATGTTTTATCTTTAATCTTCATCTTTTAAAATTATGTACTTTAAAAAATATTTGAAGTTTTTAAAGGGTCTACTAAAATAATAAATCATTTACAAATGCTTAAAAAATATGATAATTATGTTAAGGGGTAAGTTTTTTTTTTTACTTTTAACATTGTTGATTCATATTTTTGATATTGAGAGCATTAAAGGGAACATTTAATAATCAGTAAACAAATACTGTAAGTATTTAATTTTTAATTTATGATCATAGAAAAATCACATTACAAGAAGGACATTTTAAGATACAGTTCCCTTCTAAATATATCAATAAGATAAATTATTCTGAATAATCACATTACATTCAAATTAAAAACTACAACCTGCAATATTAAGCATTAACTACGTGTGCATAGGGGACGAACATTTTTACTAGTATTTTTACAAAAGCTTTGGAGCATACATCTTTCTCCCGAAAATGTAACAGTTTGGAGCTAGCTAACATATATATATCCAACTTGAAGCAGTGCTCGCGTAGAAAACAATAAAGTTTTGTATATTTGATGAGTGACGTATGCATATTTAAATGTTCCTTAGAATATTACACTTATTCCTATAATAGAGAGGTTTCCCAATGAATAACACATAACAAAAGACATTTTCCAACTTAAAATTACCATCCATCCTAAGCCTTCATAACCAAAGATTTAGAAACTGCAGAAATAAATGTATAACTATTCCCAACTCAAAAAAAAAAATCCCAGAGTCAACATGCTTCAACGTTATATTGGCTCCAAGTTAACCATAACACCCATTCAAAGTTGGAGATCAAGCTTTAAGTCAGACCACATTAAACTCAACAACTGAAACTCATCTTCAACACAAATGGTTTGTCTAACGAGTATAAGCCGCATGTGTGTTCAACATGTAATGAGGTATAACATTTGTTTGTTAAGATCACGTGAAAAGGTGTTTGCTAAAATTGCAGAAAAAGGCAGTAAATAGCCATATTTATGCATTTGTTTTAGTAAAGTATTTTGACACGGCAGCTGCAGCAAATCAAAACTCAACTAGTTGTAATTAGTTTATATATCACTCTCGGACCCTAAATAAGAGATGCAATTCAAAAAATCTTAAATTTATTAAACAAATACTTGTTTGAAAAGTTATTTCAATGCATCCTAAACCCAATGCATTAACTTTATTGACATGTTAAGCTTCATTATAATAATTCCCTAGAAATGACTAGAATGTCTAAAGTAGATTGGTAAATAGAAAATGCCAAGAATATACTCACTACTACCAGTTCGTAAATTTTCTGGACCATCAAGGATAAGCTTTACATCACCGGTGGACAAAGAAGCCAAAAGATAATGAACAAAGTCATTCCATGAGCCTCCAATTCCAGTTTCATCTCTCTGCAAAATGAGAGAACTTCACAATTACATACAATGGAATAGCTCCTGCCAGATGCCATTATTTGAACTTCTTTAATGGATCATGGTTTTCATTACCACCGAAGAAAAATTAAAAAGAAAATATGAAAAAAATGGTTGAAGCACCTGATGTACTACATCATCAACATTATTCTTAGCCCAAAATTCACATTTTCCATTTAGTCTAATTGAGTGTTACTTTAGGTGTTAAACCTACTCCTTGCAAATCATTTTGAACAACTTTTATCCATCTTACCTAAGATCTACCCCATTTTCATCCCAATCCACTGAAGCTAATTTTACCTACCAATCTAATTTGTGCTTCTTCCTTTTTCATAACTGTTCAAATCACCCAAATATATTTTCAACTATCTTATTTTCAGTCATTGTTTAAAATTACGCAATATGAGGCTCGCCTTTGCGCAATTCCAGTGAAAAACACCTTGAGGCTTACGCCTCGAGTTTCTTTTATGAGGCTTGCGCCATAACTTTGTTGAGGCCCGCCTTGAGGCACGCATCGCCTCATTGGCTTGAGGCTTACCCCTCAATATATATATATATATATATATATATATATATATATATATATATATATATATATATATACCAAGTCGCAGCAATTTCCTCTCAACCTCCAGCCCATCGCCTTCGCCACAGCCGCCACCGTCATAGCCGTCATTGAGGATCACTTGAAAGCTGCACACTACCACCACCTTTAAAAATTTTGGAGCATTAATCTCATCTTTAGGTTGATGAAATACATTTATGAAAGAGTAAGATGCCTGAAATAAATGAAGAGGCTTATTGGGAGGCATTGGACTTTACAGGATGAGATGGGAGAGAAATCAATTTGTTATAATACATGACGATTCAATTAAATATCCCCTTACAGATGATTTTCTAGCTGTTGCCAACTTTTCAGCCTTTTTTAGAAATTAAATGTAGATAAGTAAGGAGATAAGAAAGAAAGAATTTGAAGTTAAACTTAATGTTAAATGATACTTTTATGCAATTTTTATATTTAATAATTTTTTTCTCATGTAATATTTGTATTTCAATTATATTTTATGCAATTTATCACTAAACACTTTATGTCTAGTGCAATTTTTTTTTTCATATGTCATTGTGTTACTTCATAGCTCAATAGAAAGATAATATATCACCTTTTAACATATTATTTGGATATTATATAAAAATTTATTTTTAACATTTATTTACACTTAACGCAATATTTTATTTTGAGGCTTACGCCCTGCCTCATGAACAAAAAATGCCTCAATACCTAATTGCGCACTTTTAAACATTGCTTTCAATGGATCAATCTGATAAGAAGTGGATGCAAAATCAGCAAAGGAGAAGAAAAACGTAGGAACACATATAGGAATGATCTTCTGATTATTTTTTTAAAATAATAAAGTATGATACAATTGATCTACTATTCAAGAGGTAAATCAGCTCTCCCACAAACCCTAGACGCCGTTAGGAACTGACAAAAAATACTATAAATAAACTATTCAATAGCATACCCTAAACCCTAAACAAACTTCCTTGTAAATAGCACTAGAATACCATAACACAAATAGAACATTCCTAATCAGTATGAACATAATTAATGAAACCTTTCTAAATAATTAAGACTTTCCTAATTAACATAAACATAATATAGAAAACATTCCTAATTAATTAGCAACATAAAAATCTTTCTAATTCCCTCCCAATCAAATTAGTCCACTTTTCCTAAATAAACCTCCTTAATTCCCTCCCAATTTCAATCTTCTATGGTGAGTAAATAATCCCCTTTAAGACCTTCTTTCTTCTTGGCCGCCACCCACCCTAGTCGGGCCCACCGGCTCAGTCACCAATCCATCACACTCCTACCCTACGTCTAATCTAATCTTTCTGAACCTATCCTTCTTACTTTTTCTTGTGAGTTATGAAAATCTTAGTCTGACTCCATCCAATATTTGAGTTACTTTTCAATGCTCCATAATTTTTAGATCAATTCACTCATTTAATCATCACAGGAAATGTTCGTCTCCAGCATATTCATCACATTGATTCACCCAAACAACCATAGTGACATGACTTGCATTAAGAGGTAAAGCATCACTTCACCATACCTAAAAATACAAGTTTGTCCTAAGGATCTTCTAGGCACTTCTCTGTGAGATTCATCTCTCCCCTGGGCACCAGCTCATCCTCATATTTCCTCACAATATTTCTCTTGAGAATCACTCATCGTACCTCACTTACCTCTCAGGGGTATGGCTAAATCCTAATTCCTTTACTTGTCTCTCCATAATAATCATATTAAATTGTGACCATGTCATGTACTCAATTTCTCTACTATAATGAAAGTTGCTCTCAACTCTTGCTATAGTTGACATAGGTCATATGACCAAACCACTATAAGTCTCTTATGTTCCTCATACTTGTGACTACCTCGCTCCCACTACGTAAGAGAGAACTCTCGATTAAGGATAGACCATTTAATAGAGCTTTAGAAGCTTAAGTTATAGTCTTGTTTTGTTGGAGGATGGAGGTATATCTGATCAGGATCATATGATTCCATCATCCTAGGAATACCACAAGCATACTTGTCAACGGCGAATGGCACACCACGGCGAAAAGTTTCCTGTGGAGCCATGAAGCATAGTGTATGGTGCGGCGCACGCAATTTTGAACACAAATAGTTGCTTGGTTGAATATTTTGTAGTCGAATGGAGCACCATGGCTTAAAATAAAAAATAATTATAAAAATGATTATATGAATCCTATTTTAGAGTATCAATCAAGTTGGGTAAGACTTGGTTGAATATTTTGTAGTCCAAAGTCCAAACCAATAAAGTTAGCTTCAAGTTCATACAAAATATTTTTGCAAGATCTCATAACGCGCTTCATACTCGTCATTTATTTGATCCACAAATAGTTGCAAGTCAAAGTAAACAATCAATTGATCGGCTTCTATTCCAATTATAAACTTCAATCCAATAATCAGAGCTTCATACCTGACATAATTATTGGTTTCTTTAATTCAATATAAGCATCATGTTTTTAGTATATTTCCAACAGGATTTTGAAGGTCATATTCGTGCCTACACTATGGTCGTCCAATGCCCCATCTACCAACAACATTCAAGTCGGGTGGGTCCTCATCGTCGCCTCCTTTTCACAATCTAGACAAATGAACTCCACGAGAAAGTCAATTAGCGGTTTGTTCTTAATGGTAGCCTGCAATGTGTATGGACTTTGAAACTCACTCAACTCCACTGACCACTTGAGTAGCCTACCTGAATGAATATACCTCGCAAGCATAACTTTGAGAGAATGGGTAGTGATTACTTGAATCAAATGAGGTGGAAGTAAGATCGGAGCCATCAAGCTAAGACTATAAGCACCACCAACTTTTCCATGGTTGGTTGCCTCAATTTGGTGCCCCTTAGAGACTGCTTGCATATAAAATGAGTCATGCTTTCTTCTTTCTTCATAGGCTAGTACAAAGCTGATGGAACCCTCACCGACTCCAATATAAAGCAGCAGATCTTCTCTTGGATATAGGCACTAAAGTAATGGGGGATAATGATATGAGAAGTTTAAGTTGCTAGAAGACTACCTCTCACTCCTCGCTTCATGTAAAATGATTGGCACTCCATAAGACTTTGAAAAAGAGCGAGCACCTTTAGCTTGACTTCGAGAAGAAACGATTGAGCCTAGTGACTTGCCTAGTGAGTCACTACACGTCTCTTGTAATCATGGGAGCTACATCTCCAAAATTGTCTTCACCTTGTAGGGTTCACCTTGCTTTCTTCTGAGGTGAGGAGTAACCATATGAATTTGTTTGAGCCTGCACCAAAGGTACACTTTAATGGATTAAATCAAATATTATACTTTTTCAGCATATTGAACGTCTCCCTCAGGTTCTACATGCGTTGCTCTGACAACTTGTTCTTCACTAAAAGGTCATCCATATATACTCCAATGTTTTCGCCTTTCTAGTCCTTAAAGACTTTATCCATTATGTGTAATTAAGTCGCCCCAACATTCTTTAGGCCAAAGGGTAACTTTGTGGTTGTATAGTCCTTATAATCTGATGAGAGATGTTATCTCACAACTGCTAAGATGCATTCTGATTTGGTGATAGCCTAAGAATGTATCAAGGAAGCATATGACTAGGAACTTAACTACCGAGCCAATCCTCAAAAGTGGTACCTATCTTTTAGGCACGTCTACTTATGGTTCGTAAAGTCCACACAGATCCTCCATCTCCCAATCTCCTTTTGGAACATTATCTTATTGATATGTATCCCTGACATCTCAATTGCAGTACAACCAAAGATGTCGGGATCATCTAGAGTGCTTGGGCGAGTTTACCTCGATTTATTGGGCTGAAATACGAGCACATTCGTAAGGTTTTCTTAGATTGTTTTTCTTGTTGGGACATCATCAGCGATCTCCAATCTTGATCCCCTTTCTACTTTGAGCTATAGCACTTCCTAGAGCAAGCTCGTCGTCTTCCTCATAGCTTTCAACTAGCAAGATTGTGAATATGTTAGGTCTCCTCTCACTATGATTTTCTAGCATCTAGCCCAAAACTTGACTGTCACGTACTATGTTAAGACAAATATCCTGAAGGTATTCATGGGTGGTCAACAAAAAATCGTGTTTTAAGCAGCAGGCGCATCCATCATATGAAATCGACCATTGTCATGTACTGGTGCTCGCTCTCACCCCAGGTAATGTGTAGTGTGATCATGCCTTCAGCCCCTTGCCTCTCATCGAATAATTATAGAGTGGACCTACGAGGGGGTGAGTCGAAAAATAAGTTCATTTTGTAGAAAACATGTTTACAAATTATAAAGACAGAATCCATGTATCAATGAGGATGTTGTTGATTTAGTAGTTAGCGACTAGCGCAATGGCCAGCACGGCATCATTGAAGGGGTTTCCACTTGTCATTTTGTTAGCTTCAGTCAAGGAGATATAGGCAACATTGGCTACTGGTGTGCACGATGTGGTCATCAAGTTGACTTCTCCTATGAGAGACATCTTCATACTCACTTTCTAAGATGTTTATGCTCTATCACCTCTAAGAATAGAAAGAACCAACCCAATGATATGGATGGTGCGAGTAGGAACATGCTCATTTTCTTGGTCATCTGCAAGTAACCTTACCTTCTCACCTGTCTGGGACTGCTAAGACAAACTCTATCAACTTTCACACTTTATGAGATCCTCCACAAGGCTTCAGAAGGTACCTGCATTCCTTCATGTCATGCTAATGATCTTTGTGAAACACGTAGAATTTTAAGGTATCCCTTTAAGAGCTCGCAAATTATATGATGAACATTCTCTAAAACTCAACAAATGAGATGATGACACCTAGCAAAAGGTGAGAAAAACACCATAAGGAAAACTCTTTGAAAGTGGAAAAGAACAATCGACACATCAATACATTCTTGAAGCCTATCAACGATGTTGCTGACTCAAAGTATGTAAATTAATTGACGGGACCAGATCCTCCCCGGTATGACCTAGGTGGGGCATGCTTAACTTAATGAGTGGCTTTACCTCCTTGATTTTCTTGAAAAATGTGCTAGATAGTTCTAGCTCTCTCCTCCTCACTTTTCTGAGCAGAGGATTATATTATTCATCATTGTTGTGACTGTAGCTATGTTCAATGATGGGAGTTAAAATCAGTGCCCAAGACTCTGGCAAGCTGCCAAGTTAAATGAACCTTCAGGGTACTCTCTCAAGGGCATTACTTTGTGCTCACCTTAATGTGTCTTGAATCATCTTAGTTATTCTCTCTGCCATCTCCATCAAGTCACAATGTTGCAAAGTTTTAGTTTTCCATGTTCAATAATAACTCCTAGCTCTGATGCTTTTTGTGTGGTACCTATATTATGGTCATTGGCAGTCATCCACACTTATTGCATCTTAAAAGATGTTAGATCCAATTTTTTTATGGTTAATATGCAATAATACCAAAAGGTCTTAGTAGGTTAAAGCTGAATAATAAGTGAGGAAATTCGTAAGTATTCCTCTTCACCCTAATTTATAAGGATAAAAGAACTATTGTGAATTCTACACCTAGAATAAAATAGAAAAATAATACATTACATGATAAGTACAGACTGATGCAAACATGTGGACTAAGTTAGCTAGTGCACATTGGCCCTCTACCTCTGAAATGTCCTCTGGCAGGTAACCGGAGCAAATATTTTGGGCGAATCTATGAGAAATGGTATGTTAGGCAAGTATGCCAAGGCCCTAAGAATGACTCAGGAGCAAACAGCTAGTCTTTGGGTGGAAGTGGTTGTGAACCAAGGACAAATTTTGTTAGTGGAGTCATAGCCACTTTATAGGTGTGCACTTCCTACAGCTTGATTGGAGATATTTGTAGAATGTAATTGGTCTTGATTGCGGACAACTATTGTGGGAGATTGAGTTTTGTTAGGGTTAGTGCAACTCAAGGAAAAATTCATTTGGAATAAGTATTTCTTCAATCCAATGTGAGCTCATACATCACAAGCCCTGCTAGGATGAGTGGCTACTTGCTCACAGGTTGATGTTAGCAACTGCCCTGCATGGTTGGGCTTCCTTTGGGCAAGCATAGCTTTTATAGCATGCTTCCTCTGGTCAAGTCCTGTGGGCAGGAACCTTCTTAGACACATGTAAGTTACCTACAAAGGTATGGATGGGTATACAACATAAGCTTTGGAAACATGAAACTTCAATGGACAGGGATCAAGTGGTCCATTTGACACAGCAATCAACCCAATTTTCCAATTCAAAGCATACTCTGGTGAAAATTTTTGGGCTTGCCAGAAAAAAGAAGAACCAACCTTGTATCTTAAATTCTCAATTGAACGAAGGTATCTTAATAGCTTTTCAGACCGAGATTCCAGCATAAATTAAATATAATAAAACTGCAGTAGCAAACAACGACACAGCTGATCAGCATGCGAAAGAAAAAAAAATGATCAATCTAAAACTTATCCAGTTCCACTCAGCGATTTCAAATTGGATATCAGCGCCAAAAGGGTATGAGAAATCGATTACCAGGTCATCGATGTCCATAACGGTGAGGACGCATTTGAAGGTGTTGGATTGGAAGTTGGAGGCCACGATCTCTAGCTGAGAGGAATCTAAAGGGTGGACATAAAACAGGAAGGAGCGGCGGAATACACCTTCGAAGGACTCGCCCTCCAGTTCCGCCGTGGACTCCCCAAATATGGGCTCGAACCCGTCGAAGGCCTTCGTCTCCGCCATATTTTTGGGCTTTTGAGGTTTTCTGATCTTAAGTTCGGAGCAGCGACAGTCCGCATCGAGTAAAATATGCAATCTTGAGGGCCTTGGCCGCAGTATGTATGTTTCAGTGTTTGTTTTATAAGACAATGGCAACATTAAAAAAAAAAAAAAAAAAAACTCAAATATTCATGAAGTACGCTGACTTTTTATGTCCCTTGTGATAAAAATCAAGAAATATATCCGTTTCTTTTTTTTTTTTTTTTTTTTAATATCTTCAAAATTTTCTCAGGATCAAAATATTTTATACTTAGGCAAAGTAACTTCTCAATCTTCCGATTTTGATTCTCTCTTATTATTGTTATATCTTCATTCAGAATTTCTTCACTCAAAATAGACTATATGAAGTTTGACATATCTTCATTCATTGGCAACTACAGCAGTTATGGATACTATTTATTTTGATGTTTTTTATCTAACATCATATATTAGATCACTTTGATTGAGATGTAGTGAACTAGATAGAATGTAAAAAGTGTATGATAAAATCTAGAGTTAGCTCTTTTGATGAAGGCTTAAATATGTTTGCAATCATCTTAAGAGTGTTAGGAAAAGTTTGTAGGTTTTCGTGAGATTGTTGGATAAGTGGAGTTGGGGTTTAGACAAATAGAGTTCAGTCTAGAATACAACAACAACAACATCAAGTCTTTATCCCACTACGTGAGGTCAAAAATAGCGTGAGCGACAGGATAAATTAGCCAAAATCTGAGAGCTAACTTAATGAAAGTTTATGATTTGTGCAGTAAATATATAATACTCCTAGAAAAAGAAACACTTAGAACATTTAGGTTGCTATGACTAGATATAATCTAGAGTATCTAATAATTTTATGATATTTTTAAGGTGTTTTTTTTTTTTTTAATATTAAGGTTGGTACAATATTAGGGCTTGTGTAGACTCCCATCGGCCAATAGCCCTGGGTTAAGTTTTTGGCTTAAAGGGAGGGATTTCAAGTTTGAATCAAGCACTGGAAATGCTTAGGGGTTATTAGGGTTTTTTCTCTAGATTAATTATATAGTTTTACACAAATTTTCAATAGGTTTATGGTGTCCAAACGGCCAATTGAACAAAGCCAAGTATTATTTGAGTAGCCCAAGGCTAACAACTTTCAATGTGGCTTTTGTAGGAATTTTGTGGGAGAAATGATGGGAAATTAGTATGGTTAGTGGAGGAGAGATGATAGAAGAATTCTACATTAAGAAATAAGAAAAAACTTTAACTAAATATATAAGCCTGTCACTTACCAATGTGATTAAATTTGAAGAGATGACAAGACCACATTAAAGGAGTTGCACTCTCATTTGAATTAACTCCATATTTTCTTCAAACACACATTAACCTTATTCTTTTCATTTAAACTAGCATTTACAGTCTTTACATCCATTTATTTCAAAATGCACAAAGAGTGGTAAAAGAAAGAGGGGGTTGGCCACATGCTTAAATTTGAAGAGGGAACTTGTAAGCACCATGTAACTAGGCCCTACAAATGATTGGCATCCAAGCATGAGTGGAAAGTACTTATTTTCTTCTAAAAAAATTTCACATATTTAACTAATATTCCCTCAATACTTGGAAAATCTAAACTTCAAATTTTTAAAATTCAATTTTCCAAAGCCTTATATTTGACCACAAGTTCAAATTTACAAGTATATGGTCTTATGCAATAATCATTAAATTTATAAATGACAAACATAAATGACAAATCTCAGAGGAAAAAATGAAGGGCAACATGATAATTAGATCATAGAAAGACATTTAAAAGTATGATAACTAAGTGATAACAAGAAGTAAAATTCTTAAAAATAAATCTGCAAATTGATCCAATTTAAAGGTTAAATTTATTTTCACCATATACTATAACTAAAAGCCTACTCGAGATGAAAAGCAAGTAATATACTTAGAGAAAATATGTATATGTAATACCTTGTTATTGTTCTAGGTGATCATTAGTAAAAGAACATCATAAATAGATAGCAACACTTTCATAATAAGTTATTAAGAATGTATAAATGCAACTATTGGCAGATGAAGCTTATGAATCAAAAGCTTTGACAAGCCCAACATTTAAAATATGTTGTATTTTTTATGGGCACAACATTAGAAATTTCATTTCATTCTTATATACATTTAGAAAGAAACTATTCTTGGTGCATTTCAACTGTATGAAATCGTGTTACAATATTGATCCTCAAATAGCACCATGGTTGTATGATTGATATTATTGATAATGTTTATTGATTAAGGCTTCGTTTGGGATGGCTTTCTTAACGCTTTTTAAAACAACTTTTTAGTATAAAATTTTTAATTTTTAAACTAGAAAGCTTCTTTAAGAAGCAATATAAAAGTCGTCCCAAACGAAGCCTAAGTGAGGCAAGGGACGACGTTATAGAAATTCCTTTTAAGACTTATGCAACTGTATGGGAATTTTTGATGAATATATGCTTGTAGAATATCTGGTGATGTTGAGGTTGGAGAGGAGGCATTGAGGCATCTCATTGAAATTGAGTCTGAAAAAAGTGGGAATTATTATGTAATGATGAATATATAGTTATGTAAAAGTAGTAATATGAATTTGTGTTAGTATTTTAAACAGATCTACATGTCAACTTCATGATTAAGGAATGATTGAATTCAAAAGTTGTAATTTGAACGACAAAAAGTACAATGACCATTTATATAAATAGAAACACGTTTATAAACATGGATAACTTTGTTTAATAATACTATAGAAAAAAATTTGCTTCAGATATGCGGATTTTCAATACTTATGTTTATGTTGAGATCATTTCAATATTTGATATAAAATATTTGTATTAATATGAACAAAAAATTTAATGATTATTAAGAGGTCATAATTTTCATTCATAAAAATAGAGACAATATGTTGTGATATTTTTTTCTAAACTTTCATAACTCATGATATTGATATCACTGGGAAAAAATCAAATAAAACCCATATGAAAAAAAATAAAAAATAACTAATGAGAAGCAACTTTAGATATCTTCAGATATCTGAAAATGGTCTTAATGCTATGAATGCTAACAAATATAAGTAAATACCTGTAAAGGGCATATGGCAATGCTGAGTACATCCTTGCGGCCTTTTCAAGGTAGAACACTAACCTCTTTGTATTAATGAGTGGTTGTATAGTGGAGCAATTGGCAAAGCCAAAAAATTCTACAGCAAAGAACATTGCTACAATGACGAACATAAGTTGTTTTGAATTGCCCCTGGATTTAATGAGTCAAAATTTAGCTTATAAACACAAACCAACACTTAAGAAAAGTGGCAGTCAAGTTATTGTTAAGAACCTGTGTTGGTAAATTTTTCAAAAATTGAACCTAGCTGCAGCGCGGTGACAAGGGTCATGCCAAGTCTTGATAGGTTGTACCCTAGTCTCCTGTAATATATCGACCAATACTTCCATAAGTAGATTTTAAATTGCCATAATTGGATTGGACATATTGAGTTGAGAAGTATAGATCACATGTACCAGACAATGACTTACTTAGCTCTCCAACTAAAGCCATGCTTTTCCAATTGGTGGCAACGCAATTATGATTATGAAGATTAAACATAAAACCAAAATTGTTCTATATAAAATTGTACTCCATGTGTATAACAACAATCATTTGCATACATAATTGATTGTGATTTATATATAATTTAGAATTAAAAATGTCCTTTGAAGAATTCTTGTGTGTTGTGGTTCACCAATGAAAGACACTGCAAAAATAGTTCACTACAAGAAAACACGCTATTACCGACGGACCATATCCGCCGGTAACCAGTAAAATCCAATGGAAGTCCATGGGTTTCGGCGCATTTCCGTCGGGTTTTTGTACTCCGGTTTGGTGCGCGTCGAAAAATGTCTTCCGACGTTTATAAGTCGTCGGAAACCTTTCCGGCGTACTCTCCGGCGCAATATCGTCGCAAAATATGTTAGCCAAAACATCGTTTCTTAACCGAATATTCCGGCGATATATGCGTCGGTAGTTTACGACGTACACATACGACGGAAAATACCGGTGGATAAAATGTCGTAACTAAGCTACGCCTTATTCCGGCATAGAAAAAGTGCCGGAAACAACCGACGGATAAAACAGGCATCCATTGACACAACAATCTATTTTTGTGTATGTCAAGCCAAGTTTGGAAACTAACTTCTTTGTACGATATAGATCTGTAGGAATTAAATTATCTATCGGATTGGTTTCCTTAAGCAGCCCAATGAATTGATTAAAACATTCACGAGCAACATTATATTCTGCCTTGATGCTTAACATCTTCACAGCAACAGATAACTCTGAGTGAGTGGTGCACCCTTTTCAGATTGGTTGCTGGGCAGCATACAACAAATCATAAAAATTATGTGCCTCCTTATTCGGTAACTATTATGTATTTTGTCCAAATTATATTCCAATTGCATCATGAACTATTTTCTCAAGATTTGGTCGGATATTTTCAGCCTCAGCTATATTAGTATTTGTAGAAGGACCGCATTGATAATCAAATTGTGGCTCGTACTCACCATGAGAAGTCTAATACTAATATCATGGCATGAATCCTCTACGATACAGATCAACAGTTACATCATCTGGTGTTAGGTGCACTAGATTTTTATGTTTAGAACATGGACATCGAAACTTTCCTTCTAATATGAAGCTGGGTAGTTGTTTCGCTTGCTGAATAAAAATATTCACCCCATTAATGAATTCATCTATTAATGTCTTTCGTCCTTGAGATAATCGGTTATACATCCAACTTTTTTGATTTTTAATATCCATAACCTAAATATAAGGGCAAATAAGTAATGGATTTTCACTTGAGTAGATCTAAAACTGAATATAAGGAGATATTAACATTAGAATTCAAGTGATGGTGAAATAGGTGGTGAAATATATAAAGAATATCATCAGCAAAAAACATACGGCGATAACTGCACCAGACCTTTTGTAAATGTCTAGTGAGAACATCTATGACAAAAGTAAAAAGATATGGACTTAAGGCTTATCCTTGATGCAATCCAACTGAATAAGAAATTACTTTGTCAAACTACCTTGTGTTTTAACACAAGTAAAAGCTAAAAGTCGTTGGTGATTCAATGCAAGGAAGTCATTAAGGTGGTTGTAGAAAATTATGATCAATTTGTATTCTATCTCAATGGGTCAAGCCACTCATCCACCTAAGCATCTCATCTCTGCAACACTTAACTTAGTATTATGCTTCTCTTTTTATGGCCAACATTCGGCATATTAAAGCATTGCAAGTCTCACCACCATCTTATAGAATTTTCACTTATGTTTGAGGGGGACTTTTCTATCACACAATAAGCCCGATGCATTCCTCCACTTCAACCATTAAACTTGAATTCTGCTGATAATATCCCCTTCAATTTCACCATCACTCTGAATAATAGATCCAAGATATCTAAAATGTCTACTCTTATTATTGACTTGATCGCCAAAAGTCACAATCTCATCTTTAGGTCTATTGCTACTAAAATTATACTCCATATATTTAGTTTTAGTTCTACTCAAGCAAAAACCTTTAGACTCTAAAGTTGACCTCCATAATTCAAGTTTACCTTAAATTCCCTCTCTAATCTTATCAACAAGAAGAATATCATCAGAAAAAAGAATACATAAATGTACATCCTCTTGCAAATGCCTATTGAGAATGTCCCTGACTAAAGCAAAAAGATATGGACTTGAGGCAGATCCTTGATGTAATCCAGACAAAATAGGAAAATAATTAGTCAAACCACCTTGTGTTTGAACACAAGTAATAGCTCATGCATATATATCTTTAATGTTTTGAATACAAACATTATTAACTCTCTTTTTTTTCAAGAACTCTCCATAGCACTTCTCTTGAAACTTTATCATATGCTTTCTCTAAATCAATAAATATCAAATGCAGATCCTTTTTATTCTATATATATTTCTCCATCAAACCTCTCAATAAATATATAACTTCCATTGTAGACTTACCCGGCATGAATCCAAATTGACTTTGAAAAGTTTAGAAACAAAAAAACATTGAATATAAGCGTTATTAACTTTTTTTTTTGCAAGAACTCTCAATATCACTCCTCTTGAAACTTTATCATATGCTTTATCTAAATCAACAAAAATCATATGTAGATCCTCCTTACTCTCTCTATATTTCTCCATCAAACCTCTCAAAAAATGTATGGCTTCCATAATAGACCTATCCGGCATGAATCCAAATTGATTTTGAAAAAAATTTCAACATAAAAACATCTACAATATGCATCCTATATCAAATGTCTAAAAGGAAATTACATGAATAAAAAAAACTTGCAATCGACGGGAGGGAGGCGACTTACAATCAATAGGAGGTGGAAACTCACGGTCGGAAATAGAGCTTTCGCTAGTGACAAAGGAGGTGATCATTGGCGACGTCCGGTGAACGTCAACACAGCTCGACGATGTCGATCTACGGTGAGCGATGCTGGGAAGCAAGGGAGACACCGGAGATGCGAGAGAAATGAACGAATGAAATGAGAAGCCAGATAGGCTTGATTTCGAAAATAGGGCTTTTGCCGACAGATTTTCCAGCGTCCGGCACATTTTGCTCCAGTTACAAGTTGTTGAGTTTAAAATAGTCGTTGTATTTTTCGCCGGTATGTACGTCAGACATTTTCCGCCATAAAGTGCGCCGGTACCAATGAAATGCTGGTATATTCTGACGTTATGACCGGCGCATTGGACGTCAGAAATTTTTCGTCGCACTATGCGCCGAAAAAAATGTCGTCATAATTTTTTTGCATTATGCGCCGGTACAAACGCCGTATTTACCGATGCAAAATATTCCGCCGAAAAGTCCAATGGTATTCGCGTATTTTCCTGTAGTGGTTTCATTTAAAATAGAAATGAAAATATGTTGGAAATTATCCCATTTTGATAGAGATGGCATGGGATTGCTCTTCCTAGATCAACAGTTTTAGATGAGCTGCTACTTGCTAAGCAAAAGCATAATACACATTTTACACAGGTATGATGCCCACAACCTAAAAAATAGTTTGATAAAAATTATTATCAAGGACTATTATTGAGTTAGAGAATAATATATCATATATTTCATATATAAAAAGTAATTGATAAAAGTAATGAAAATATGGTGGAAAAGGAAATATATAAAAATAATAATGTACTTTAACAGCTACATAGCATGTCCTTGTTCTAAATATGTTGAAAGAAAAAATAGGCAATGCATATATGTCAAATATGAATAATTAAGAATATTGAATTTGTTCTAATTTGATTCTTTTAGGTCCTATTTTGATAACTTTATTATAATCTTTCTTTATAAATTGAACTGTAATTGAACAAAATATTTGGTTGTCATATATTTTATCTTTAGCTTATTGAGAATGTCAACTCCTTATCACAAATATTTGTGATGATGTTATTATAATCTTTTATGTTGAATGCCTATATAAAAAGAAAAAAAAAAGATTATGCATATATAAGTTTCAATATAAATAAAATGATATATTAAAAATTTAGTTACCTTGAATTCCTCTAACTTTGTAATTGGCATGACAATAATTTTTTCAGGTTCACTATCAAAAACTGTAAGTATTGTAGTTAAACTATTATCCTCAACACATAATTTGATAAGATACATATATAATTTTTTTTTAGGTTAAAACCCGCAGTGGGGCCTAAGCGTTAATATTAAAAAAAATTGGTTACAAAATCCTTAGAAGGATCCTTCAGCTCGCTACTGCTCAAAAGAGCTACAAGAAACTGGAAAATAAAACCTAAGAGCCGGTGGTTCCTTTTTCTAAGATTACAAAAAAGACATAAAGTAAAACTCGGGTTGCAAGTAAACAGCACCCAAAAAAGGAATAGCAGATTGGTCCAGTTCAGCTCATTCTTCCTGCAAAAAAATTGGAGAAAATTGAAAGCAAAAGGAGAAAAACTAACCCAAAAATCCTTGCGGTCAATGAAGCTTCGTGAAGTAATCCTGCAAGGAAATCTCAAAAAAAGCGAATTAGATAAGTAGATACGAATTATGCAATTATAACCAAAGAAGTGGTTCCAGTTAGTAAACCTAATAATGAAAACAAGATAAAACTTCATGATGGCCGCCAAAATATAAGTAAAAGTCCTGCCAGCCATAACAATCTCCAGGCGATCCTTCAAAGCAACCATAATGTTATGCATATCAAAACCATAAAAACTCATAGTATTCGGAGCAGAAACATTAACAAGAGACAAAAAAGGTTCTTCCAGCACACAGAAGACCAAAGCAAAACAAGTCACAGACCAGCTAAGACCAATGACAGAATAACAAGTATAGTCAGAGAAACAGAACACAAGGGTCCATCCAGCACACTGGTCACCAACACAGAACTCCAGCCCAGGCAAAGCCAAAGACATGGACCCATCTAAGAAGACATCTAAAAACACCTTCAACACAATGTCAGAATAACAAAAAGTGCAAGAAAAATAGAAAAAACAGTAGTGATAAATAGACTGCCAACCTAGATTAGACCAAACCTGCAACACACTAACCAAAACCAAATTGGCAATATGCCACTCAGTCCAAGAGGCAACCACAGTAAGCCCAGCCTGGCCAACAGCCTCCAAACCAAGGAAAAAACCAACAGAATAACCAAAAAGATCCACAAAACCAATACAGAAAAGCACCAAGAAGAAACAGAAATGAGCAGAATAACACAGCACAAGAAACCTCAACAGAAAACCTCAGAACCAACCAAAAACGAACTCAAGCATGCCGCAGGTAAGGAAGAGCAGTTTTGTCCAGATTAATGAGCCCTTTCAGAAAAAGAGGAAGGTCATTCACATCAAATTATTGATACATATCACTATGAGAACCATGCTTGGCTAACCAATCCACACACGCATTGCCTTCACGATAAATATGAGAGATAGAGAAAATAAGTTTAGACAGATAAATTCTAATCTTAAGAATGGTGTAAAAATCATGCGGATTACCAGCGTTACCATCCTTAATAATATGAATTAAGAGTTGAGCATCCACCTTAATCATCACATGCTGAATACCAAGCCTCACACAAATATTTAAACCATGAGACAGACCCTGAAGCTCAGCCGAAATCACATAGCACTGTTTTAAAGGGCTAGAAAAAGCAGCAATAGGAATACCAAAAAAAATCCTAATAATACCGCCCGTACCAGCATTATTAGAGCCAACAGAGCCATCCGAATTAAGCTTAACATAGGGTAAAAGTGGTTTACACCATCTCACCACACGATCAGCCGTACTAATGTCAGAATTGACATTAAGAATGCCAAAGTAGTTAGCCAAACTAGTACAATTTCTAAAGTTTTTAGCATAAATAAGGTTAAAATAAATAAACTGAAGGATTTTGTTCCTAACATTATGAATAATATGAATAGCATCCATCTTAACATCGTTGTGCTTAGAATCATTCCTAGCCTTCCACAAATACCACAAGATAATATAGGCATAAGATTCATAATATGGCCTTTTGGTTTGATAAACCAAACTTTAAGAATATCAACAACATTGCAATTAGCATTTAACACCAAAATATCGGCAATATTACAGTAGTGAAGCCAAACCTTATGCGCTATCTCACTATTTATTAAAACATGCTTGATACTTTTCATACTGAAACAGCACTGGCATTTAGAAGGAAAAGAAATCCCTTTCTTCCACAAATTATCATCCACAGGAAGGTACCCATTAATGCATCTCTAGGCAAGAATAGAATAAGATAAGGGAATGGTGTTATGCCAGAGAGACTCAAAGTTATGATCAATAACATCTTTATACCTAATAGCTTCCCAAACATTTTTAAATTGAAAATTACCATAAGGAGATAGTTTAAAAAGGATTTTGTCCTTGATTTGAAGTTGTAATTGGATTTGCACAATCATGTTCACAATTTCAATAGGAATCACATCCAGCAGTTTCTAGAATTCCAATTACCATTATCAAAAAAATGATTAACTCTAACATTGTCAATAGTATGGGTGTTAAGAAAACAATCGATAAAAAACATACCCAACCAATTGTCTTACCAGAAGGACACATCACCTTTTCCAAGCCCCCATTGAATGTACTGTTCAGCTTCCCATTTGATCTTACAAAGCCTTTTCCACACATAAGAGTCAGAAGATTTATAATGACAAACCAAAGGGTTACGCATTTTACAGTATTTTTCCTTCATAAACTGCGCCCACAAACTATCATTAGAACGAAAAGCAAATCATAATTTATGAGAGAAAGCTTGAACAGTGCAACCAAGCCCTCCCTCCTTATAAACACTACAAATTTTTTTCCAACTAGTCCAATTGATACAAGACTTATTGTTTTTAGCACCCCAAAAAAGTTTATTGAAAAGCCTTTCCAGCCTATTGCAAACAGTGGAGGAGGGTAACAAAGTGTGAAATATAAAAATAGGAATAGAACATAAAACACTTTTAATAAGCACCAACCTACCAGCAAAAGAAAGGAAGTTAGAGGACCAGGTAGTAAGTTTCTTATGTAAAATAGAGAAGATATTGTCAAACAAAATTTTATTCTTTCTACCTTTAAAGAGAGGGGTGCCAAGATACTTAATAGGAAGAACCGTAGAGTTAAAGCCACAAACTCTCTTGATCTTGGTAATTCTGTTATTGTTCACCATTTTACCAATGAGAAAATTACTTTTCTCCCTGTTAACATTTAAACCACAAATCTTTTGAAAACAATTAATAAATTGAAGCAAAACTTTCACATTTTTTAACGAAGCATTAGAAAAGATAATGAAATCATCAGCAAAACTAAGATGAGTAATAGGAAAACCTCCACTAGTATGAAAATGAAGGCTAGGGGACCTTAAGTAAAGATCCTCAAGCCCCCTAGACAGATATTTCATAGCAATAATGAACATAGATGGAGATAAGGGGTCACCTTGCCTAAGGCCATTCTGAGAACTAAAGAAACCATGGTTGCAACCATTATTAATAACAGAGAAAAAATAATTCTCAATATTGTTCTTAATAAGCATGATAAAAGATTGATTAAAATCAAATAAGGATAACACTTTGTAAAGAAAATTCTAGTTCAGATTGTCATAAGCCTTCGTGATATCTAGTTTGAAAATAATATTACTACCATAATATTTAGTATTAATATCTTGAACCATCTCTTGAGCTAAAAGGATATTATCAAAAATGCTCCTACCTTTAACAAATCCAGTCTGGTTGGAAGATATGATTCTAGGCAAAGAAATCATTAATCTAGAAGAAATGATTTTAGCCACAAGCTTATTAAAAAAGGTGCATAAACTAATGGGTCTAAAATCATTCCAGAATTTAGTAGCCTCTTTTTTAGGGATCAGAACAATATTAGTAGAGGAAAAGAATTTAGGATAAGAATTACCATTGAAAAAATCCCTAACAGCATCCACCACATTAAATTTAATGATATCCCAAGTCTTAATAAAAAACTTAGTTGTAAAACCATTAGGTCCGGCAACAGAATCCTCATTCATACCTTTAATGGTGTCCCAAATCTCAATCTCTGAGGGAGACTGAGTAAGAAACCGATTATCCTCCTCCCCAATCAAATAAGGAATCACATTAGAGTTAGCAATAGGAATAGTCAAAGTAGCACTATTAAAAGCCTCTTTAAAATAATTAACAGCAGAATTAGCAATTAAATCATTCGTATCGTAAACAACACCATTATGATCAACCAAGGTATGAATATGACTTTTGATCCTTTTTTTATTGGCCAAAGCATGAAAAAAGGAGGTATTCCTGTCCCCTTATAAAGTGATCTTAGAGGAAGCCTTTTGTCTCCAATAATTTTCCTTTTGATTTTGCAATTGGAAAAGTTGAATTTTAGCATTATCAAGATTGGCAAGATTAACATCATTAGGATTATCAATGAGTAATTTGTCCAACTCCAAAACCTTTTGTTCATCTCCCTTAATATTAGCAAAAACATTTTTGAAAACATGTTTATTCCACCATCTAAGAACTTGTTTTAACCTGCTCAACTTAGCCCAAAGACGAAGCATACCTTTCACATTATCATCAAGAGAGAGCAGCGTTCCAATTAGTAGAAATAACACTAAAAAAGCTAGAATGAGCAATCCACATGTTTTGAAATCTAAAAGACAAAGAACCACTGACTTTATTATTAGAAATATTCATAAGTAAGGGAGCATGATCTGATAACGTTCTACTCAAGTGGTGGACTTGAGTCATAGGGAAATCTTTAATCCAATCATTATTAAAAAGCAGTCTATCAATTATTTGCCACATGGAACCTCTACTCCAAGTGAAAGCACTACCAGAAAAGCCAATATCGAAAAGGTTGCAATTAGAAATCATGTTATTAAAATCATCCATGGCATTAAAGTTTGGAGGGTTACCTCCAACCTTTCATCGACACTAGAAATGATATTAAAATTACCACCAATGCACCAAGTCCCATTAGAATTAAAAGCAAAATCTGCTAAAAGGTCCCAAAGAGGAAACCTACCCAATCTAGTACAGGCTGCATATACAAAAGAAGCATTAAAAGTCAAATTCAAATAGGCAATTTGGGCATGAACAACCTGCTGAAAATCAGAAATAATGGTGATGTTAATGTCACTCTTCCACATGATCCAAATTTTATTAGAATAGTTAGCAAACATCATATTAAAACCCAAACTAGAAGCAGTAGCAGAAAGTTCATCAGCAGAAATAAATGGTTCAAGTAAGACTAAAATTTGAATGTTATGCACACGACATAAATTTCTAACACGTGTCTTAGAATCCAACCCCCCAATCCTCTGCACATTCCAGATAAGCGCACTAATCATAGGAGTGTTTAGTAGAAGCTTGGGCTCTAGTCGAACGGGGAGTATCGGGAAAAGGGGCTTTACCATTTTTTTTTCTTTTTTTTGCACCTTAAAAGCCTCTTCCTCTTCAATATTTAGAGTATTGTTTTCAGTAGAAGCCGATGAGGAGTCATTGTTGGAGAAAACCTCATTGTCCTTAAACACCCCCTTTTCATTATTACCAATAAGAACAACAGAGTTAGTAACATGCTTTTTAGGAGGGATAAATTCCCCCTCCTCGCTATCATCAACCTTATCATTCTCAACAGCATTAATATCTATATTGTGATGAGAAATAAGATTTATATCAGATTTAAGCATAGAGTCTACAAAAATTAAAATTTTAGGAGTAGTATCACCTTCTTCTTCAGATTTCTCTTTTGAATCACCTACCAAAGGAAAAAAATTAGTAGTTTTTACCACATCCATATCATTATCCAAAACAATAAAATTTTCATTACCAACCATCTCAACTGGGCTAAGGATCTCATTTTGTTTCAAAATTATCGGGTCAGCCTCTTCCTTCGAGATTTCCTTACCCAATGAGTTATTGGAATGTTTTTTAAGCTCCGGATGCAGTTTAAAACAATCAGAAACAGCATGGCCATGAGTTTTACAGTGGTTACAAAAATTAGGAACTTTTTCAAATTCAACTTTTTGTAAAAAACCAAAGGCTTTAGAACCCACCCACACTTCTTTCGCATGCTTTTTCGTGATGACTACTTCAACTAGAACCCTCGCAACAGATGGTCGGGTTCTAGATGCCGTAGCTTGCTCGATTTGTAAGGGACGGCCAAAAATCAAACCCAAAGCATGAAGAACTTTAGCATTAAAAAAATGAAGCCTCAAATTGGGAGATGATATCCAGATCGGAACTATCAATCTTTCTTTCTTAACATAAAAAAAGGTGTCCACTTTAAAATCCACATTTGGCAATTTAATATGAAATATGATCTACGGGCTAAGACACGGTTGTAATCCAAATCATTGGATAATTAAATCGCGACATGCTTAGAATCTAAAAGCCCAACCGAATAAAAACCAGACAACTTTAAATTACTGAAGAAAGCTGGAATGGAATCCAGATTTGGCCGACGGATTTCAAATTTCCCAAACAGAGTGAAACAAAAAGGTGATGCAAGTTTCAACACTTCATCATCAGAGAGAAGAACAGCCGCTATACCATTAAACATAGTTTGAGTTAGAGAAGGTAGGGTATCACCTGCCGAAGCTCCAGCTAGAACATCTTTAAAAGAATGCGATTGAGGATGAGCTGGACTACCCGGATCCAGGCTAAAGAATCCCTTACTTGAGTCTTTGCTCAGAGCAGCAATATCCCCCCAAGGCGTCGAGGAGGATCCCCCCGCCATAGCGATCCTGCCCAAAGCGGGCAAGAGCAAACAAAGAGAACACTAGCGACTGAAAAAAGATGGAAAACACGAGATCTCACCGAAGAGAAATCGAGAAACGGACGGCCAAAGCACAGGAACCCTAAAACTCTCAATGTGGCACTATGGCAAGGATGATGAGATGATGAAAAGATGATAAAATACATATATAATTAATTGTGCAATATATCATCAAAGTTATATTCTTTCAATAAAATAGGATAATATTGTATAAATATTTTACCTCAAACTATATTTAGATATTTCTTTTGAACATTTAGAGTGTACAATATCATCAAAAATTAGAATTTTTAATTTATATGTATGGCATGAATTGTATCATATATTTCTTTCTTGATTTAAGTCTTTTGCTACTACTCTTACTAAGTAGTACTTCACTTGAAATATATATAAATAATTTATTAAAAAAAAAATCATGTTAAGAATTTATCATATTTATTACCTCCTCTGATGAATGTTCAATTGTATTGATTTTTTGTAGATATATAATCAAATATGTATCAAAAGTAGAAGAAGTGTGTTGCTAAATATTTTCATTGGCCCCTTAGGTTTGAATATTTAAAAAATTAAATAAATAACATTTTAAAATAATAATAAATGACATTAAATACAAATTTAGGAGTTCTTTTGATGATGGCATATTTTGATTAATTTCTAAAGTCATTGATATTGTTGTTGTGTATATATATATATATATATATATATATATATATATATATATATATATATATATATATATGTACCATTAAAATATTTTCCAACAATGTATTTTGTTAAAATAATTGTCATTTCATTCTTTAATTCTTCCAATTGTTTTCATTCTATGATTGTTAGTGTTTTCCATAAAGTAAGTGTACACATTTCTAACCAATTAAATATATAAAAAAGTATTGTATACAATAAATATAATGAAGAAAAAATAAATCGCCATTACATACATTAAGTTAATAACTTATAAATCTCGTTAGATAATTTTCTTTTTATCAGCATGTCTGTAGATCTTTCACACATCAGAAACTTTTATAACTAATAAAAAAATGTATATAATAAATATAAGAAATTATAATTAATTATAATAAAATTAGAAAAATAGTAAGTATATGATAAAAGTAATAAAAATTAATTTACTTACCCGATGGACATTTTGGATTTCATTTGATATCTTCAATTTCCTATAAAATGTTGTTTGTTGATTATATAATATGATCAGTAAGAGCAAGCTATATTTCTGAGATATTGTTTAAACTTATCTCAAATTTCTCATAGACTTTAAAAAAATTTTATTTATTTCTTTTATTTACCCATTTGAATAAACATAAGTATTTCCAATTTCTAATATGTTATGAAATCTTTTAATTATTTCGTTGAACAGAATAGCATATATTTTTGAATCTTGAAAAAAAGAAGGAGAAAAAAGTTAATGTGCCATATTATTTATTAAAACAAAATAAAATTATTTAAAAAAATAATTTATATTTAAAACTATATTAGTAATATTAATTGAAATAAATAATATAAAAAAATAATTACCTCCTTATCCATTAAAGTAAGTTTCTGAATTTTTTCTTGTCTAGATTTAAACACTCAAACAACATCAATTTGAGATAGTACAACATTAATACTCTAATAATTTTGATGTAGATATAAATTTTCGATAAGTCTTGTTCCATCCATTAATCTTTATCTAATATCAATAGAATTATACATTTAGTCAATAAAATTAAATAAATTATATTTAGCTTTTACTTATTATATGAAATTAATATTAATATAATAATTAATTTAAATGTATATCCATAACTACTGATTATTCAAAAAGTGCGTAAAACTCTTTATAAATAATGTTTTTTTTCTATGAACCTTGAATAGAAATATAATTATCTGGTATAATAAGTAACTTTGTTTGACTCATCGATATATCTCTTGATAATGCTACATATAACTATTTATAAAAAAAATATTATGTGGAAGGTAAATCCTCATATTAAGAATTGTTTGACCTTGTGCTTTATTGATAGTCATTGCAAAGCACAAATGTATTGAAAATTATTTTCTATGAAATTTGAATGGAAGAGCTTCATCGTCACTTGTACATAATAGAATCTGGGGTATCAAAACTATTTTCCCTGAAAATTATCCCATTAAAATTTGAGTGATAATAATATTATTTTTAAATGATTCATCTATTATTCGTGTCCTATTGTACAAATCATTTGAATTGTCTAAATTTCTTAATTGCATTATTGGATAATTCTCTTCAGAATAAGATGATGAGGAGGAAGTCCATTTGGTGTCAATGAATTTATAAATTTAACTTATTAAATATTATAACTTTAATAAGTAACACTGCCAATGGTCTGAATTTCTTAATAGCATTATTGGTCAATTCTCTTCAAAATAAGATGATGAGGAGGAAGCCCATTTGGTGTCAATGAATTTAGAAATTTAACTTGTTAATGATTATAACTATCATCAGTAACACTGCCAAAGTTGAAGTAAGTTACCTCATCCCCTCGAAACATATTAATTTACTTTTAATTAAGCTTATCAATATACTCATTTTTAGTAGCTAGGATAAATCTTTCTATAATGCATTCTTACAATGTAGAATTTTTATGTAAAGAAGGAAAAAATAGTATTTATTAATGAATCTTCTGAATTCTCATTATTTAAAAATCCTATTGTCATCTCATCTAGAATATGCATTAATCTATCATCTTTTTCCTCTTCATCTTCATTTCCAATTCTAAGAATAAAATTACAAAATAAATGATCTGTTCTTGGACGCATGTTTTCTTTTAACTTGAAAACTTTTATATCTGACCATCAATATTACTTAACCATGATGTATTTAATAGTTTCTAATCTTAATGTATGTTTTACAACTGATAATATTATGAAAATTCACCGCCGAATATAATTATTTTACCACCATAATAAATGAAACTATTCATAATATCTTTCATAGTTATATCTAAAGATTCAATAGCTATATGTTTTACCATAGGTGCTTCATCCCAAATTATTATACTTGATTGTCTAAGTAGTTGAGAAAGTCCATTTTTTTTTGTTACTGCACATAACATTATTTTTATTGAATTTATAGGTATTTTGAAACTTGAATGTGTTGTTCGACCTCCAAGCAGTATTGATGCAGCTACTCTTGATGTAACTATTGCAATTGCTATGTAACCATTATTTTTTAAAATTGAAAAGGGTTCACGAAACATATATATTTTACCTGTCCCTCTACGACCATCTATGAAAAACATGACATTACGTTTTTTATTACTATGATTGATAATTTTTTTGTATGCATTCTTCTTATATGTATTGAGAGTATGTATTATATTTATATCTTCAACTTGAGTAATAATATTTTTTCTTCAAATATTTCTCTGGTATAAAGTTCATCATTATAATAAAAAATGTCCTCTTACACATGTGGTAATTTTGGCAAGTCAAAATCATCAATAGACTTTATCATTCTCTTAAGAAATAAATTAATATTTTATAATGTTTTTGACATGCATTATTATAAGAAATATCATTATTGGTTTGATAATCATGGGAGAAATCTATGTAGTAATCATTCCATAATTGAAGAATATTAGTTGGCTCGCAGTAGATAAGATGAATAACAAATAATTATTTGAATGCATTTGACATTTGATTATTTGATTCATCATTTAAACAATATGATATATAAATTTCTATTGCTAGTAGACCATTCATTTATGTAGCTTCTTTAAAAGTAGAGCATTGGATTCCACAAACATGTAATAAATTAAAAAATGATTTTGGTTCATATACATGATTGAAAAAAATTCTGAGAAAATATATTTCATCATTTAATGGATTTGTTATATTTATACAACTTATTTAGTCATATTATTGTCTTCTCTTCCATAGTTTTGGCTTTTATTCCACACATATTTTTTATGAATTTCTATATGTAGGTACTCTTTACCTCTAAATTAATTTTATTGAGATTAAAAAATTCAGTCAATATGGATTTATTTATTATTAATTTTTAAAATATCAATTAAATTATGATTTTTTTTATAGTAAATAGACTTCTGCTCTTCAAAATATACTTGTAAATTACACACTGTGGATACATCTCATTCAAATCAAATTCAAATATTCTTCATAGTACTTTTGGTGTTGATACCCATCTTCCATCTTGATATTGTTGAATCTCATCAAAATTTTATCCTCCATTTTCATTTAAAAATATCACTAAAATTTAATTATCTCTTGTAAATATACTTGTATATAATATATTTCATTGCTTTGATACCAAAATACATCTTAACATTTATGTGACAATTATATCTAGATAATATATATGTATTATAAGGAACAACCTAACAATTATCTAAGAAATAATTTCTTATTTTTACTTGCTAACTATCATGTCTTCTCTGATAAATTGGATATGAGTCATCCCCAATTATAGTTTGGTTTTAGAAAGATCTGGGATATTTATTCTTACATAATCCTTTTTTCATGCAAGCATTCTTTTTTTTTAAAGATCCAAATGGACCATGCATCATATGTTTTATATCTAATTCATATAGCCTCTTATATCATACTATATTATATATGTTATCTTAAATACAGTCTCCAAGATAATTAGAAAATGAGTATATGAAAGTCCTCTTTTTTGAAATTATTTAACATATACATGAGCAATTATAGCTCCAAAAATAGACTTCTTGAATAATTGATTCTTTAAGTCTTATGATTTAGCCTTTAAAATATGTGTTTTTAGGCCAGGTCTATCTTGTGCCATTTGAGTTGATTTTAAAACATTTTAAATTTCTTACCATTTAGGATTGAATGTCATTATTTTGAACAAGTCTGGTTTTCCAAAGTGCTGATAAAGAGCCATTGTATTAAAATTTCTTCATCGCATATCTCGAGGTCTGCCAATGAATAAAGGTGGAAGTATAACTTTTTGCTTAATATTATTAGTTAGTGTTTCTCCAGCGGCAACACTATCAATAATTCTTGTATAAAAATGAGATTGTATTTGTTGCGAATCTGTTTTCATGATTTATGATTTTGATGATAGCAAACACTACTATTTCTCTACGACGGTCTTATTTACTAATATTTCAGGTCCACACGATCAGACTGCAATTTGGAACTAGCTCAAGCTTGGGTAGACTAGGTCTGAGTCAGTTTATACACTTTTTTCCTTTCTTGAGTCTATTGTATTTAGTGTGGCTTCTGATGCTTTATATCTTCAAAGATTTTTTGACTATTCTATAGATTTTACTGTTTTTGATAACATCGTCCGGGATGATATTTATATCAGCCTGGACGATCTGTTCAAAAGCAGAATCCCTAATTAGGGCATCCTCATTAAAGTAGCCGTCATTATGCAAAACACATCGTCCTGGACGATTTTGTATCGGCCAGGACGATAGGCTCAAAACAGAAAGAATCCGCCGCCATATCTATTTAGGAATTACTTATTTTTGGACATCGTCCAGAAGGATCATCCAGGATTATAACATATCATCCAGGATGATCCAGGATAATTTTTCCAAGATTTCTTGGGAATTTAAGGAAAGCAATTATGACTTGATTGCATGATCAAATCATCCTGGATTATCGCCAGATCATCCTAGATTATCGCCAGATCATCCTGGCCGATACGCTGGATGATTGGACATCAGACAACTATTTTTCTAGGCCATGTTCATGATAATATTCTATGATTTATTATTATCATCCAGGATGATATATTATCATCATGGATGATATGAATAAATTTCTTATAATCGTCTCAAATCGTTCCGGATAATTGGGTTTTAATTGCACTGATCGTACATGATAATATTAGTATCATCCTGGACAATAATGTCGACAACTTGCATTAATGAGCTCTTTTTGAGATCTTCTATCTAAGCTATGACATGACACTTGGTAAGTGTTTTTGGCAGCCATTATTGCTTCATCCTTTTGGGGGAAACTTGAAGAGAGAGCTTGAAAGGGATTGAGGAAAGGATGGAGTATGATAGAGGGAGAAGATCTTGTGAGGGGGGACTCAAGGGAGTGTGGAGGGGGTTCCACACGGTTGCTCCGGCAAGCTCGCACCTGAATACCGTCAGATTCAAGGCTTGTCTCGAGGGAAGTTCTCCAAAGAAGAAGATCTCTTTGGTGTCAAAGGACCCGGCGATTCCGCAGCACCGGGGATGGTGGAAGTGATTTTGTAAGGGCTTCTCCGCCTAGCTGTGGGGGCTAAAGAAGAGACACTTAATTTAGTGTAATACTTGGAGGGTTCCTCCAAGGAGTGGATGTAGGTCAAGGTTTGATTGAACCACTATAAATCTGGTGTGTTCTTTTCTTTATTAGTTTCGCATTTAATTTCAGCATTTGGTTTTCTTTATGGTGATATTGGTTTTGATTGAAAGATTTTTTTTTTCCAATTCACCTCTCTCTTTTAAATAGCTTTGGGCCAATTCATTGGGCAAAACATCCCTAACGAACTTTCAAGTGGTATCAGAGTAGTATTCATAAGATCAAGTTTTTAAAAGCTTTTGAATTTTGATCCATGGCTAATTTTACAAATCATAATATTGTGGAAGGTTATTCAATCACCAAATCACCTTTGTTTGAAAATATTACATTTGATTTTTAGAAAATTCACATTTCTATGTTTTTGCAATCAATTAATTTTTACATGTGGCATATGATTTTAACTGGTTATTCATCACCGTCATGTATTTTAGATGGAATTAAAATTGACATTCCTTTTAGTCAATGGAATAGAGATGAACGAATCGATGCTCAATTGAATGCAAAATCTTTAAATTATTTTTTCTATGCTTTAAATTCTGAAGATTTTATGTTAGTATCCACGCGCACTACTGGTAAGAAAATTTGGGATAAACTACAAACCATATACGAAGGCACTAGTGAAATCACACAATGTAAGTTGAATATGTTAATGCATGATTATGAACTGTTTTCCATGAAATCTTATGAGACAATCTTAGAGATGTATACTAGGTTTATCCAAATTGTAACATCATTGCATGCTTTAGGAAAATAATTTTCAAATTTTGAAAAAGTTAACAAAATTCTTCATTGTCTACTAAATAAGTTTGATGCTAAAATAATTGCTATTTGTGAATCAAAAGATTTGAATGAATATTCTATTGATAATTTGATTGGCTCATTCATTGCCTACGAGCAAAGTTTGGGTCAAAGACTTGTGGATGCAGGTGAAACGATTGTTCTAAAAGCTGAAGATACGAAAAAAGATAGCTTAGTTGTTGACAAATGCAATGACTTGTCAAGCAAATCACAAAGCTAGCCAAAGCATAAGCAAAAGTGGAAAAAAGATAAAAATGGTAAGGATGTTCATATTTCTTCTAACGTTATTTGCTTTCGATGTAGGAAGCCTAGACATATGAAAAATTAGTGCCCTAATTTAAAAATTCTTCCTACGAAAGAAAAGGGTAAGGCGAAGAAAAATTTAAACTGGAAAAATAATGAAAAGCAAAAATTCTTCTAGGCAGACCTGATTTCTGAAGCATTGGACCAGGAGAAAGATAATGGTTAAAAGCCTTGTTTGTGTTTTTGTGTTGTATTTTATTTTTAATTATTTTATGTTTTCATTTTTTATTTTGTATTTTTGTTTTGTTTATTCTTTGAAATCTTTGTTTCGTAAATTTTTTTCTTTGATCAACACACACATTCACTTTTCTAAAAATGAAAAATCTACTTTCTATTTTTTCTTGAAATCTTTGATAAGTTGTGATTGACATCTCTAAAAATAGTCAAAGAAATGAAACTCATGTTTTTGACTCTCAATCTCTGTTTCCTAAAAGAGGTTATTCTACTTTTGATTTAAAATCTTTTTCATATTTTAAATTAGTCTTTGAAACTAAAATTTTTATCTCCCTACATTTTATTTATCGGATAGAGATCTTTTGATAGTTGTTGAATCAAACTCATAATTTTCTTAATCTAGTATTTTTTTTATCAATAGAATGGATTTACTTTTATTTTTTAAGATTTCAGAAAGGTAGCGTATTAAAAAAAAAAATTGGCCAATGATGCCAAAAATAAAAGATGCGCAAAGATGTCAAATTGAAATATATACATAAAAGTGTATCAAAAATCAAAAGAAGCGCAAAGAGCGCCATTCAAATTGACAAGAGGCATAAAATTAGCCCACAAAATTTAATGCTTACCATTCTTGTACTTCTTAAAAGCTTTTGAAAACCCTTGATACTTTCGATTCTAGATTTTAAAAAACATGATTCCTGATTCAACAATTTATGCATTAATCTTCTATTAAATATATTTTATGAAAGGAGTTTTAAAAAATTAGTGTTTCTTTTTATAATTTATTCTATGATTTAGATATTGAATTAAAAAGTTTTTTAGCCTTTTTAAAAAACTTGAGTTTGGATTATCAAATTCTGATATAGTCTTTCATAAAATCTAATGTGTATTTGCAAGTTTTCTAACATATATCTATTACTAAAAAATATGAAGAACCGTGCGTATGGATTTCCAGAAAGTATATATATCAATTTTTTTATCAATTCCTCTGAAAGATTTAAATCTTCAATAACATGACTCGATTATTTGTTTCAACATCAGTGCCATAAATATAATTCTTTCATTGGTCTCATTGAGTTGAAGTTTCCATGAGCAAAGATTTAAACCTTTGGCATAGTTGTACTTAAATGCATAATAATTAACATGATTATGAGCACATTAAAATCATTTGAAATATAATTTGCTCGCCAATTTATGATGTATATGAATACGAGCACATAAATTCTCTCATCAATTGTTTGCATGATCAGCTTCGTGCATTAGCTATCACATTTGTGCGCATTAATTTACTTGCACTTAATTGCATGGATTTTTAATATGTATCTCTTTATGTCACACATTGCACATGTCGTCTCTTTTGAACCTCAAGTTTTAGAGCTTTACATGCACATCTATCTAAACTTTGTTCGGTTTCGTCGGTCGTAGCCTTAGCTAAGGTGTCATTGGAAGTAGTAAAAATCAAAATTTTAAGAAATAAAAATCGAAAAGTTTATTTTATAAAATTTTAAATAAAATAAACTAATAAATTAGAATAAATAAGAAACAACTCCAATTAACAAACATTTTAATATGATCATCATAGGATTAAACATAGCTTTTGTGAGAAAACATAAAATACATATAAGCTTGTGGTTTACATAGATAACTTTTTTTTTTAAATAAAAATCTTATTCCAATACGAGAAAAAGGTTACAACTTCGGCCAAAATAGCAGAAAGTCCAGAAGAAATCAGATTCAATAGAAGATTACAAAGGGAAACTCAAACAAGGAGAAAATAAGGCACAAAGGCCATCAGGCTCAGCATTGGCACATACTACCAACAACTCTAAATCCAGGCACGGACCATCCAGAGGAGTGAAAAGTGCAAAATTCCACCAAAAGCTAACCAACCACCATCACCGCTAATAAGAACCACCACCAAAGGTTGCCAACTAGCTACGGATCCAGAGTGATGAGCCCCAGCCACATCATCACCCAAAAAAAGCTAGTAATATTCTTAAGGCCAAGAAAAGACATAACCAGCATAGGCAACAAGAAACCAAGTTGGAGAAGACACAAAACTATCAACACAACAACCATCAAGTACCCAGAGAAGAACTATTTTTTGGATTTTCGCTTTGAATGTTTACCCACCCATAAATGATCATCTTGTAAAAGCCCTTATTGAGGTAAAATAACATCTTCTTCAGCCTCAAAAGAAGAGGGAGAGGAAAGTACATGCCAATCAGTTTGCATTCTAACACTATCCCCCAGTCTGCCACTCACATGGCCAACTAAAGTATTAGACGAGATTAAATAGACTGGGACCTCAACAAGATATTCATCCAACTACACATGAGGAGAAGAAACATTAAGGGCCACATCAAAAATAACCAAATGATTACACTCAGGCTCAACAATCAAAGCAAATTTCTCAGAAGAATCCTCTCTCAACATCTCCTCATTCTTCCCACTAGAAGGACTATCCCTCAAGTTCAAGCTACAGTTAACAATGGGGACGGTATCACCACCAGCCGAGTTGAGAACACTTAAGTTATTACAGTCCACAGGAGTCAAAATTCCAACCAAAATAAGAGACTGGACATCTAGGGCAACCAGAGCATCAACATTAGATACAGAAACATCAGGAAAACCACTTATCGCCAAAGCAGGCTTATAAGCCTCAACAATAACAAGGTTCAAAATTGAATCCTTAGACAAATTAGAAACATCATTAATTACTACATCAACATCATTACTAACATTATTGTCACTGACCAAAACATTCCCAATATCAGGACACAAAAATGGAGCTCTATACCCAACCTCACAAGAAACTGAATTAACCACATTATCACCCTCGCCAAAAACATTCAAATTTAATTGAAAAGGCAGAACATGAACAACGTTTGTTGGGGGAGCTTGAGCAGGATGGCAATCACCACTTAAATTCCCTATGCATTTACACAAGCAACAAAAAGCAGGAAACATTTTTATAGATACTTGTTGAACATAACCTAGGTTCTCAGGACCTAACCAAACTTTATTTGGATATGATTTTGTGATATCATGCTCAACAAGCACACGAGCGATAGAAGGTTTGCAACCCACAAAAGTAGCTGAATCAACCTTAAGAGGTCTACCAAAAATTGATCCCAATCCAAAAAGGATAGGGGGGAGAACAAGTGAGGATGAAGATTGAGGAAGGAGACCCAGATAGGGATCACAAGCGACTCAACACCAACATCAACTAGAGGATACTACTTGATCAACTTCATATAACAATTTTGAACTAAGTAAGAATGATGGCAAAAGATTCTAAAGTAATCAAGTTCGTTACTCAACTTGATCAAGACATGCGTCTGATCAAGCAAAGTAATAGATACCTCACCTGAAAGCTTTAGAGAGAAGAAAAACCTATAGATAGAGTATAGAGAAGGCCTCTTAGAAGGAAAAAAACCAATTAAAAAAAATTGAAAGGGCAACGCAAGTGCCTTGATTTCATCCTATGAAATCCACAACGAAGGTAAACAGCGAAAGGACGAAGGTTTTAGGTCAGGAATACCACCATCATAGTATGAACTGGCCATAGCCTCAAGAAAAGACCTAGATTTGAACGATCCCTCCAAAAACCCATGATCACACAACTGCTTCCCCCCATTCAGAGAGGAAGAATAGAAGCACCAAAGCAAAAATAAAACGAACAAAAGGAACACTGAATGAAAAAGAAACAAGGGAAGAAAAATTCCCTGGAGCCAAGGAGCGAGTAAGTTTACGTAGATAACTTGTTAAACTAAAATGATGATAAAACTTGGCATCAAATGTGCATTAATGCATTGATGAAAGTACAATACAAATGAATAGAGGAATGTAGCCTTCCCTTATGGGTAGAATATCTTTAGATCATTTGCACTCAAAAGTGTTTGATACTTGTTTTCTTGAATGAGCCTGTAACTGATTGGAGTTGTGGCCAACTTGCTTTTGATAATATAAAACCCTTCCTAAAGTTGAGCCCAACTTTCCAAATAATAGTTATTGAATTATTGCATCTACATTCTTCTATATTATGTCTAAGATGAAATATTATTTCTATGACATTCATATTGTCGTACTTCACAATCCTCTTCTTAACTTCCTCTTGCCCACTAATGCTTGGGATCGAAGTTCCTCCAACATGTGCATTACTAATCAGTGAGTTTTTACTCACTAAAATATTGTAATCATTTAATAAATTTTCAAGCTATTTTATGTTTATCTTAGCAGAAATTGGATGAAAAAAATGCTAAATAATAGAGCAAACAAGCGCAATGAAATATATAAGAAAAAGGAGGGGAAATTTTAGGCACACTTGAGGTTTGACATAAAGGGTAAAGGGACTAACTCGTCATTCATTATAGTGCTTGATAGCATTGTAGTGTTATGCTTTTGAAAGTTGAAGCACTCATTTCCTTATTTTTTGATCGAGTTGACAACCCACACAAAAAGGAAAAAGAAAAGAAAAGAAAATGAGAGAGAGGAGGCAGCGTCTTGCTGCTTGCCCAAACTACCATAATGCTATGAACCAAACCATTTTCATGTTTGAATGTTTAAGGCGGTTGTGTTAGGGGGTCTAGAAGGGGGATGTTTTAGTAAATTTGAGTGTCAACAAGCCTAGAATTTGGAGAAATAAGAAGGAGAAGAGGAAGGAGAATTCCAAGTAATTTTAGACATGAAATCGCTATCAATTTCTTTCTTCAGTTCAATAATTTCTTTCTATTTCTCAATTTTGTATTTTTAGAAGTTCATCATCAATGTGTTTCATTTAACTAATTCCATCATGAAAGAATTTACTTTCGGGTTTTTGGTGTAATTAGAATATCATTATAATCAACGTATTTGGTTGATTTCTTGTTTGTGTATTAATCTCATGATTATTTGAATTAACTTATTTTTTAGGTATTTGATCATTATGTGACTTATTTTTTATTTAAAATCTCAACTACTTCTTGTTATCGAAAGAGTCATAAGGATTTGAGAAAGATATATAAATTAATAAAATATTTGATTTATAAAATTTATTGTGTAATTATAAATGTATAGATTGATTTTACTCTTAGAGACATGATGCAAATAAGTATATACGTGTAAATGTTGGAGTAGCTCCAATGGAAGATATGACTCAGACAGGAGAGTATATGTATTAGATTTGAAAGGTAGAGGTAGATCTAAAAGTACTTGGTTGAAAAATATTAGAATGGTCTTTCTTTATTAGATTTAAATGAGAATTCTTCTCTTAACATGACACAATGGAGATAGAAGATATTGTTAAATAAAGGCTTGATGATCGATTTTATTGTTGTATAGATTTGCATGTTATAATGTATACATAAATATTATATAATAAAAATTATACTGTAATCTTATTATTGTCTAGTGAATACAATAGATTGTATATATACATTTATGCATACATAGTTACCATTAGATATAGTATAATAGTTTTTAATATGTTTTATAATACTACATAACAGAACATATAATTATATAATTTATACAACACATATACAGTCTATATAACATATATTATACCTCATAAAAAATTAGTATATTAATTATAATATAGCAAAAGGAATTATGCAAATTACTAGGTTATATTATAGGGGGATTTATATACATACTATATTATTTCATATTATTTACATATCTAACACCAAAAACTTTAATATTATTATATTCCTATCACTCATATAAAATTTTAATATCAATTATATCATGCATGATCATAATATGTAAATAAATATATATTATATGTGCATACACCTTACTATATATTGTATATTTATATTGTTTATATTATGATATTTATTATATATTACATAATAAACATAATTATATATCGCAAAATAAAAATTTGATGAGATATTTTGATTACAATTTTATTAGAATAGGCCTTATAATTCTATGATAGACTACAAAATCATACGAATCTTCAAATATATCTACAAGCCTTGAGCTTCATTCTGACCAATTAGTTATCAGAATATAATGTTAGAAATTTTTTCTTAAATATTTTAAAGATATAATATGAATCTTTAATTATCACTTTTTAAATCTGCATAATCTTTTATTAATGAATTCAAGATTTTATTCAAGCCAGAGTAAACTAATTGTTGAGTTTGTTTAAACATTTAGCTTAGAAACATCTTAAAGCCTGCAGCAAAGATTATCAGAGCAAAGCCGAAATGTTTTGCTGAAAATAGTAGAAATTATAGTTTATAATTGTAAAATTAAATTTGTTGTCGATTTTGGCTTGCAATCAATTAAAAATTTTCATTTAAATTGTCTTACTCACCGCTGAATAATTTCAAAGAAATAATTTATATCAAAATATATTGACCAAAACAAATTTTAAGTTTTTAACTTTTTTAATTATTAAATTAGATTTCAAATAAAATAATATAAAAAATATTTTATTAATTGGACATTAAATTTGATTTTAAATAATTATAATATGAGAATTAATTGATCAATTAAATATCATATTTATTTTAAAATAAATTTTATAAAAAAATATCATAATTAAATTTAAATCATAATATTGTGACCGAAAATTTCATCATATATCCTTTCATCAGTAATGAGGTCTCTTATGTATCACTTGGAAAGAAGAATGAAACACTATAAAAAAAAAAACTCTGGACAAAGAGTTGGTGCAAAAGGATGGGAGATTAGACTCACTATTATTCCATCAATAAAAAATAAATGAAAGATGTATATTTGTATATACCTTTTCAAATAGCTAACAATTAGCTGACAAATCATAACATATTAACTTGGACTTTGTGAGCCTTGACAATGAAGACTCACCAAGGGCCATCAACCGCAACTCAGAAAAATAGTCAGATGAGAATTGCCTTGCACACAAATGAAGGGGTTCTCACAGAACACTCAAATTAGGACTCACCCCATTGAAGTCACTCTATCATCTACGGCGGACTGTCATCAATGACTTCAATCATCCAAGATACAAGGAAGGTCCTTCATAGGAATATTCTTGTCTCACCACACTCATTCGACCACAAAGTTTATAATCCACATGATAAACAAGCCTCCCACATTGAAGCAATTCATACATGCACTATCTAAAAGGCTACCAATGCCTTTAAAGGACTCATCATCAACAACCTTCTCAGCTTGGCTCTCATCAACAAACTTATCTACATCAAATCACCCATGGGTACTCAACATAAGAGGACTTTCCTTTGATTGAAGAATTGAATTAAAAATGTGGCCATTTACGGGGCCTATTAGAGCTTGACATGTGCTAGGGTAGTCAGTATTTCGGGCTATTTATTGTTTATTGCATACTGGAATATTAGTGACAATAGAGAAGTATAAAGTTTAACGTCTTAGCTTTATATGAAGATCCAGCACACAATCAGATAAAAGAGAGGACATTGCAATCATAAGAAACACTAGAGTTTTTTATGTGAAAACCCCTAAAAAGGGGGAAAAATCACTGGGCCTGGCCTAGTTTGAAAAAATCCACTAGTGTTTGTAGTCAATTACAAATGAGACCCTTTCTTGAGGGAAGGCCTTAGTTTGATGTAGCAATTATACATCATATATATTGCATTACATGATGGTAATTGGAAGAATCAGTATTGACATGTTTGTTTAGTTGGCAGGACCATAGTAAGTGGGTTGTGAAGGTCAGAAAGGTAGTAGTAGGGTGGCATTGGTTAGAAGGATAGTAGTTTGTGGGAGATTGACATCAGAAAGATTGTTGTTTGATGAATTATAGTTGATGAGCGACATTGGTCAGAAAGACCATAGTTTGGCGACGTAGATCAAAGGTACCGTAGTCGATAGACGACGAGGTCGAAAAGATCGTTGTCTAGCAATAGAGATTGGAAGGATCATATTTAGTGGGCTACAAAGGTCGAAAAGACCGTTGTCTAGCGATAGAGGTCAAAAAGTCTGTAGTTGGTAGGAAATAGAGGTCAGAAGGACTGTTGTCTGGTGACGGGGGTCAGAAGAATCTTAATCGGCAACAAAAGAGGTTGAAAAGACCATTATCTTGAGACACTATTTGGAAGGACCGTAGTCAGCGGACGATGAAGGTCTGAAAGGCCATAGTTTAGGTGACAATTATTTGGAGGAAATTTGATAATACTCGATAATCGCACACAATTCCAATAAAAAATGGTGGGTTGGTGGAAGTCCGGCAAAAGTCGAGGGATGGTTGGTGGCTGGGCATAAATGTAACAATAGTCGATGGTCAAGTAGAAGTCCGGCAAATGTTTAACATGGTTGATGGTCAGGCATAAATCCCACAATAGTCGGTTATCATGCAGAAGTCAGGTGATAATAATTTTTCGGGCAGAAGTACGATGACATTCGATAGCCAGACGATAATCAAGGAAGATCTTGGTGGCAAGAAAGATCTCTGATTTCTCATTCTCTCCTCTTTTTTTTCTCTTTCTTGCTCCTCTTCTTCGTCCTTTGGTCCCCCTTCATTTCAAGAAAATTGGGCCTGTTTATAATTTTTTGATAGTGGTATGACCAGTAAATATGAGGTAGATCAAGGGTATGTTGGGAGTAGTTTGAATGGATGGCCGATATTGACCCCCTTGATTGTGAACCATTTGAATATCTCAATGATGTTAGAATTCAACAATCTTGGGCTTGTTGGATTCCTCTCATCAAGTTGCTTGATACGAATATAAGCATATTGCTTTTAGAAACCATTTAGTCATTCAATTTATAGTTTAAACCTTTCAGAGATGCTTCGGGTATTCAACTTTGACCATATGGGCTTGGATTGGGTCAAATTTGGTGTCGTTGTGTTCATTTTTTTGAGACATTCACTTTGACTATACGTTTGTTGAAATTAGAGTCCATATGGTCCCAAATTTAATTTTGGAAATTTCCAACTAAATTTTGCCTCAAGATTCATGCCAAATCAAGATAAATTGGTGATGATATATCAATTGACCCCATATTTTTAGACGCTGAAGCTTGTAAAGTCCGAAAATATATGTCGTAGCTCTACAATTTCTTTCAATACAAAATTATAATTTTGAATAATTATGTGGCATGACTTCTCCCTATATGTCAACGTGGATCTCCTCTCGGGGACGTAAACTAAGTTAAATATCTTTTATTGTAAATTGAAAATGTCCTAAAGTTGGCGTACTAATTGAAGTTTAAATTATTGAAAAATTACATTCCAAAATATTTGAAATTGCTTGAAATTGATTATAGAGGATCTGTTGAGCTTCGAATGTATCAAAAATGATTCCAAAAGGTTGAAAAATGGTTTCGAGGACCAAAAAAATGTCCGATTTAAATTATTGGGGGCAAAAATATTATATATAAGTTAAAAAGTTTGGTGCATATTTAATAATAAGTATAATATTAATTTCATGGTTTATTCCTATGGGGAAACCCCTGATTATTTAATTTAATTAATATATAATAAACTTGAGATTACAACTTTATAAATTTTATATCTATCCCCTAATATGAATAAACAGATCATCTGTTTATTGATACTCATAATAAACGAATATGTAGGCATATTCTCAAGATTAATATATACTCTGTTGCCAATACGTCACTTTAAATAACCTCAATGAATTAGTTATGTCATTTTAATAATACTCATAATGGGATTATATGCCTGTTTTTAATTAGTAGGCCTTGCACTTATATTTTTCTTAGAGAGATTTTTCCCCTTTTTTTAGAGAGAGATTTTTTCTCTTTCTTCTTTTTTAGATAGATTTTTAAAGAATATTCTTATTCCCTTAGAATATTCTTGGAATATTCTTATTCTTAAAATATTTTTGGAATTTTCTTATTCTTGTAGAATATTCCTCCACCTTTTTCTCCTATAAATAGAGCCCCCCCCCCCTCTCCTTCGGACAAGAGAGAAATTGCTCTTCACTTTCACTCTTCTTCCTCTAACTTTCTTAAAGTTGAGGCCTTCTACTGTTTTGAATAGGTGGCATCCCCTATCAAGTACAAATGCCCTTATCTTATATAAAAGTTAGAGTTTTCAGCCTTCTTTCTACTTTTCCTCCTTTCTTCTTACATTAAAGGCATTTCACTCTCTAAGATAGGTGGCATCTCTATCAAGCATCAATGCCTCACTTTCATGTAGAAGAAACTTTCATCTATTTCCATTTTGTTTTTCTCTAGTTTTCTTGTTATATTAGGGACATTTCACTATCTGAGATAGGTGGCATCCCCTATCAAGCTTCAGTGCTCCTCTTTTGTTAAGATGAATCATGATAAAGTTTATTCTTTCAATAAACAATCATTGATAGAAGAAGATCAACAACCTCTTACATAAGTGAGAGATTTAAAAAGATATGGCAGAAATAGTATTGGGGAGGAGAACTGATGATTATCAATAGATGGACTAAATTTTCATGATGATTGACTAGAAGTTCATCATCGATCGATGATCAGGTAGAGGCCCGATAGTGATCGAACGTTCAGGTGGAAGTCTGATGGCGATCGACGGCCATGTATAGAGTTGAAGGAGATAGTTGGAGGGAGTGCTGCTAATCATAGTTGAGCGAGAAGCTGATGATGACTGATATGAAGTGAAGGATAGGTGGCGGACATCAAGTGAAGGGCTGATGATGGTGGTGGTTAAGTTGTATTTTTTTAAAGGCACTGACTTGTATATAAATTAGATATATTTAATGGAAGGAGTTAAAGTAGTGTGTCCTGTTATTAGTTTGGCTATACACTAACAGTGTCAACTGAGTGGAGGTTTAATGATGATCACGTTATAATCTTTTTTTGCAAAAAAGGTTGTAGGAGTTGTTCAATGTGAAGTAAAGAAGAGGACAATAGAATCCATCAAAATATTTAACCTTGTTGAGATCGTTGCTATTCAGTTTTTGCTTGTTTGATATTCTTGCAACTTGTATATTTTTGATGATTTCAAATATTATTGCTTTGATTATTATTTCTCCTAATATATTTTGGAAGAATGGTTTTTCTCTTGTGTGTACTAACATTTAAGGAAAATCATACTCCTGATTGCTGAAGACTTTAAATCAAGATTAGTTTAGAGTTTATTGTAATTAAAGTATGTATTTTCATTTTCTTGAGTATGAGAGAGTATGATTAAAATTGAGTAACTAAACATACACACCCACCAAGGGAGAGTTTAAAATTCACATTTTTTTAACTGATCATACTGTACAATATCAGTTAGTATGAGACATTCCAATTAGTTATTTTCCCTACGAGCAGTCGAATGAACGTAAATAAAATTTTTAAGTACTAATCATACTATATGATCACCATTCGTACATGCCTTCCAGACTACAAAATGGACGGGTCCCTTCTCGCTCAAAAATATTTTTTCTAAGTATGGATTGTACTGTACGATCACAGTTCGTACATACCTTCCAGAGTATGAAATGGACGGGTCCCTTCTCACTCAAAAATATTTTTTCTAAGTATGGATCATACTGTACGACCATAGTTCGTACATACCTTCCAGAGTACAAAATGGATGGGTCTCTTCTCACTCAAAAATAGTTTTTCTAAGTATGAATCGTACTGTACGATCACAGTTCGTACATGACTTACAAAGTACAAAATTGTGAGATCTCTTTTCATCCCAAGGTTTCATTCAGACGAATTTGAAAATTTTTATAACTGATCATACCGGACGATGACATTATCGTATGTACTCCATCCAGAGTATGAAATTGTTGGGTCCCTCTTCGTCCAAACAAAAGTGAAAAATTCTCTAACTGTTCATCTCGGATCAACTAGGTTCATACCAGATGATGATCGTGTATGATTTCATTTCGTATCAATTCACAACAGGTTCATATGCAATAGTTTTTGAACTATTCATACGTAAAAATCCAATCGTAATGTACGACCGTGAGCTCTCAAAATTAAAAATTTTAGTTTCTAAACAATTTTTCGTATCTTTGTATAAAAGGTCCACTAAAAATTGATGTGAAAGAGTCTTGTCTTCATAATTTTTTAAGGACAATTGAAAGAGAGAATGTGAGAGAGTGTTTTAGAGAGACTTCTTGCAAGTGGAATGTTATGGGTTCGCAAGGTTACTCAAAGGTAAGGATATATTTGTAATTTTGGTTATCACTCTTCCTCTTGTCTTTCTAGATTACTCATGTGAAGATCTTTGAAGAAGATCTAGTTTTATGTCGACACTTGGAGGGTGTGAAAGGATGAAGGTTCTCCACCTACACTTAGAGGGTGTGAAAGGACGAATGTTCTCTACCTACACTTGGAGGGTGAGAAAGGATGACAGTTCTCTGTTGACACTTGGAGAGTTTGAAAGGATGACGATTCTCTACTTACACTTTAAGAGTGTGAAAGGATGACGGTTCTCTGTCGCATCAGAGATTGGTGGAAGATAGGTTTTTGTATAGGCTTCTCCACCTTGCTGTGGGGGCAAAAGGAGAGTCACTTTGGTAATAGTGTAGTACCTGAAGAGGGAGTCTTCAGGGAGTGGATGTAGGTCATGTTTGACCGAACCACTATAAATCTTTGTGTCATTTAAATTTTTGTATTTACTTATTGCAAGTTATTTTTCTATGGTTAAAATGTTATTTTTGAAACTTTAATTAACTTGCTTCGTGAATCAATGGCTTTCAATTTTTAAATCCAAGATAACTTTTTAAATTATCAATTCACCCTCCTCTAGTTTGCCTTCGTATATTAATTTAGATTTAACAACCTAATTAATATTCAACAAATGGTATCAGAGCATTATTTCAAAATTATAAGTTTATACTATGTTTTGAAAAATGAGAATGACTACTTTTGAAAATTGTAATACACCTAAAGGATATTCGATCACTTGACCTCTGTTATTTGACAATATTCCTTTCAATTTTTGGAAAACATGCATGTCTACTTTTTTACAGTCACTAGATTATCACATGTGGATTTTAGTTCAAGAAGGATATACAAAACCAATTAGATTGGTTAATGGCATTAGAGTTGAAACACCCTTTGCTGACTGAACTGTAGAACAACGTGACTTAGCACAGTTAAATGTTAAATGCTTAAATAGTTTTTTTTGTGCACTTAAGTCAGAAGATTACATGCATGTTTTCACTTATAAAAGTAGAAATGACATATGGGATAGAATTTGTATTACTTATGAAGGGACTAATTAAGTAAAGCAATTTAGACTAAACATCTTGTTATATGACTATAAATTATTTCGTATGAAACCAAATGAATCCATTTATGAAATGTATACATGATTCACTTAGATAGTCACTTCTTTGCAAGCATTTGGTAGGGAATTAATGAATGTTGAATTAGTGAATAAAATACTTAATTATTTGCCTATTGCTTATAATGCTAAAATAATTACGATTATATAGTCTAAAGATTTAAATGTTTACTTTATTGATAATCTTCTTGGATGACTAATTGCTTACAGCAAGAAGTGAGTCAAAGAAAGATTAATGTAGGAGAACAACGAAAGGAGAAGAACATAGCACTTAAAGTGGAGGAATCAGAGAGTGATCAGTCACAACCTGAGGATAAGGACGACATTACCTTGATGACTAGGCAATTCAGGAGCTTTCTTAAAAGGAAGCAGAGGAGATGCAAGTAGTGAAACAGAGGTAAGTTTAATAAAAAATGTTAAGGTTTCTAATGATGTAATTTGCCATGAATACATGAAACCTGAACATTTAAAATCGGACTGCCCCAATCTCAAAGCCACTCCTAGCAAGGGGAAGGTAGAGGAAAAAGCAAATATGAAGAAGGGAAAGAAGAGATTTCAAAGGGCTTTTTGGGCAGACTCAGATTCAGATTCATCAAAAATAGAAAAGGAGGAGGAAGTCACCAACTTGTACTTTATGACTGATAATCTCGATTAGTTAGAACAAGAAGAGGTATGTGACTTGTCCTATAATGAACTGTTACAAGTTTTCTGAAAGAATTCATGATGCATATAGAAAGCTTAAGAAAATGTATGCTAGTTTAAACCTAGAAATATTAGAACAACAAAGAGAATATAAAATCCTTAAGAAAGATCATGCATTGGTAGATAACAACCACATGATCTTACTTGATGAATTTGATGACTTGATAAAAAGGAATGATATTTTAAAATCATCCTATGCTCAATTAAAAAAAGAGATTAAAATTTTTAAGGATGAATCAAAGAATAGTGAACATTATGTAAAATATGATATTAATATCTTGGAAGGTGTAAATATATTTCTTAATTTGAAAGTGAAAGCTCTGGAGAAAAATAGAAAATCCCCAACACTTGAAGATTTTATAAATCCTATTTTGAGGTTAAAAATTTTACAATCTGGAAAAGAAAGATTTATTATAGAAGATTAAGAAATCCATTTACTAGAGTTAAATATTATTCTTGTGGCACGGTTGGACATATTGCACACACTTATACTTTAGATAGAAAAATTTATTTAGTGTGAAAATCTAAGATGCATAAACCTAGACATATCATACATGCACCTAGTTTTATTTTGCCAAAAAGAGAAACCAAACTTGTTTTGGTTTTCAAGTCTAATGTTTGATAGTTTTGCAAAAACGCTCTCATACAAGGCCCCATGAGAGCATTTGGTACCTGGATAGTGGTTGCTCATAGCATATGATTGGAGACACTAAGCAATTTATATCGCTGGAAGCCAAAAGTGGAGGCAAGGTTACACTTGGAGATAACACCACTAGGAAAGTAGTTGGATTAGGTATGATTGGAAACTTGCAAAAAATTTTATAGAAAAAGTACTGCTTGTAGAAGGCTTAAAGCATAATTTGTTAAGTATGAGCTAGCTATGTGATAAAGGGTATTGTGTAAAATTTTTTCCCATTAGTTGTATTGAAAATGATATTTTGTATGGAATTAGGGTAAATAACCTTTATATGCTAGATTTAAATTGTATTAAATCTCTTAATGCTTTTTGTTTGAAAACTATTTCTGATGATTTATGATTATGGCATAGGAGACTCTATCATGCTAGCATGAAAAATCTTAAGAAAATTACCCAAAAGGATTTGGTTAGAGGTATACCAAAACTAGACTTTAGTAAGGATCACCTTTGTGATGCATGTTAATTAGAGAAACATGTGAAGTCCTATTTTCAATCCAATAAGGATCTTAAAACTAATAAACCTTTGGAGATTATTCATATGAATATTTTTGGACTAGTTAGCACTATTACTCTAAGAGGGAAGATATATAGATTTGTGATTATAGATGATTTCTCAAGATTTATATGAGTTAAATTTTTATTTCATAAAAGTAAGTCATTTAAGCAATTTAGAGATTTTGTGACTTGAATTTAGAGAAAAGTAAGGTGTGAGATTTTAATAACATAAAGTGATCCTGGCGGTGAATTTGAAAATAAATAATTTGAGAATTTTTGTTAAAAAGATGGATTGTTCACACTTTTTCTGCACCTAAAACTCCTCAGCAGAATGGGATAGTCAAAAGAAAGAATAGAATATTAATTGAAGTCGCTAGAGCTATGTTGGCTGAATATTCACTTCCTAAATATTTTTGATCTGAAGTGGTTAGCACTACATGTTATATTATGAATAGGGTGAACATTAAATCAAAATTAAATAAAATGCCATATGAGCTTCTTAAGGGGAGAACACCTAATTTGTCACATTTGCATGTTTTTGGATGTGAGGTGTTTGTACATAATAATGGAATTTTTTTTTTAAGAAAATTTGATCCAAAATTAGATGAAAGATTTTTTTGGATACTCTAATATTAGAAATTGTTTTAGAGTATTTAATAAAAGAACTTTGGTAGTTGAGGAGACCACAGATATTGTATTTGATAAATCTAGAATTTTAAGAGAGATAATTTTGGAAGAAGATGATTTAGAAAATAACTCCTAAAAGATTGAGAAGGTTAATTTGTAAGAAAATTTAGAGTTAGAAAACTCGTTGCCTAGAGATTTGAGATTTTCTAAAAACCACCCTAAGGATATAATTTTAGGTGAACCTAGTGAGGGTGTTAGGACTTGGTGTGGACTAAGGAAATAAATCAATCATTCTGCTTTTGTTTCGATGATAGAATCCACAAATGTAAATCAAGCACTTTCAGATGATTTTTTGATATTAATAATGTAAGAAGAATTAAATTAATTTGTGAGAAATGTTGTTTGAGAATTAATTAGAAGGCCAAAGGATCAAAGTTTAGTTAAAACTAAGTGGGTATTCAAAATAAAATGAACAACGCAGAAGTTGTCGTTAGAAATAGGACTAGATTGGTGGCTAAGGGGTATAATCAAATTGAAGGATTAATTTTTAGTAAACTTTTTTGCCCCTATAGCGAGTCTTGAAGCAATTAGGATTTTGTTAGCCTTTGTCTATTTTAAAAGATTCAAATTATTTCAATTGGATGTTAAAAATACCTTTTTAAATGAGCTGATTGAAAAAAATGTTTATGTTTAATAATCTCCATGTTTTAAAAATTCAAAATACCAAAATAATATTTTTAAATTGAAAACATCATTATATGAATTGAAACAGGCACCTAGGGTGTGGTATGAGAGGTTAAGCTCTTTTTTAATTGAGAGATCTTTTAAAAAAGGAAGTGTTGATACCTCTCTCTTTTTAAAAAAATTATGAGACGATATACTCATTGTTCAAATTTATATTGATGATATCAATTTTGGTTCTTCAAATAAAAATCTTTGTGATGATTTTTCTAAAATAATGAGTTTTGAATTTGAGATGAGTTTAATGAGAGATCTTAGTTACTTTCTAGGTTTTTGCATTAAGCAAATTGAGGGAACATTTATTAGTCAGTCGAAGTATGTTAAGGATATACTCAAGAAGTATGAAATGGATAATGCTAAACCTATTAGTACACCTATGAGTTCCTTAGTTCAATTGGATAAGAACCCAAAGTGAAAATCTATTGATCAAAAGAAATTTAGGGAATTTATTGGATCTTTTCTTTACTTTACTGCTAGCAGACCTGATATTATGTTTAATGTTTGTTTGTATACTAGATTTCAATTAGATCCAAAAGAATCATATTTGACAAAAGTAAAAGGATTTTTAGATATCTCTTGGGAACTTAGAACTTAGGGATTTGGTATCCTAAGTTTAGCTCTTCATTTGAAATAATTGGATATTCAGATTCGGACTTTGCAAGTTATAGGGTTGATAGAAAGCGTACATCTGGAATTTATCAATTTATATGAAATTCTTTGGTTACTTGGTCTAGTAGAAAACAAAATTTTGTAGCCCTATCTACTGTTGTAGCTGAACATATTGCCTTAAAAAGTTATGTGGCACAAGTTCTTTGGTTGAAATAATAGTTGATTGATTTATGATTTTCAATAGATACAATTCCAATTTATTGTGATAACTCTAGTGTCATTTGCATTTCAAAAAATCCTATTTAACATTCTAGAACCAAACATATAAATATAAGACATCATTTTATTAGGGATCATATATCCAAAGGAGATATTAAATTGAACCATATTTCTACTGAAAATCAACTTGCAGATATTTTTACAAAATCACCTTTAATACTTTTAGCACATTAATAATAAGGCTTGGTGTGATCGATCTTAATGCTTAACTTAAAATTTTCTACAAACTTGATATGTGTCTTTATGCGTTTTCTATTTTGTATTCAATGTTCTTGTTTGTGTAAGTGTTTTCTGTTTTTGTTTTTTGTTTTGTATGTTTTTGAGATGTTTTCAAATATCAGATTTCTTATTTTTGATCATTTGTACTGAATTTTCTAAGTGTTATTTTTGTATTGTACAAAATTATTTTCATCCTGTACGAATTCTGTAGCACGTAAATCATTTAAAGTTTTGATTTTCCTATACATATCATACTGTATGATATTTATATCATTCCGGATGATTTGTATGCATTTGCCTTTACGCATGTAGACAGTTATATGGGCAGAATTAGTTATTATAACCGATCATACGTACGAACCTTTAGTTCGTACATATAAATCACATGTCATTCGATGTGGGGGACGAACCTAATCATCATTAAAACGATCTTAAATAATTGATCATCCCAGATGAACACCTATTTTTAAGTACGATCGTCTGGTTAAAAAGCTTGTACGAAAGGATGCTTTGTAACTTGCGTGATTACAAAAAGACATTTTATTTTGAATGTATTCAATCATACATACAAAATTATTTTTGTAATGTACAAACCATATATCATACTGTACGAAACCTTTTTGTACGTACGAATGATCATTTTTCTTTAAATATGAGGGCTTTAGAATTCTTTTTCATTCACTTCAATAGCCACTTCTAATCCTTCTTATCTTAGCAATGACCAATTCTAGCAAAAGAGGTAGAGTCACTAAGGGATCATCTTCCAGAAGTAGAGATGAAAACTTTCTATCTAGAGAAAATGAGGATTCTTTCCTTAGGTTTGTCTCCGCTAAAATTACTCCTTTTAGACTCTTACTTCAAGAAGATATCCACTTTAAAGTAATGCCTCTTTTTGCCTCAACCCAATTTACCTTTATTCTAACTTTAATCCATGCCTATAATAAAGAAACCTTTCATTACTTTTTTTTTTTTGGCAAACATGACCTTTTGTGATGATGAGAGTAGGATAAGATCATAAGTTCTAAAGAAATGGGTAGAAATCATAAAAGAAGATCTTGGAACATTTTTGCATTTAAGGACACAAGAAATTAGAAAACACACTTTGACCTCCAAATATAACTTTGGCTGGTCCAAAATAAACAAAGTTCTTAGAGGGGTTGAACAAGTAGGTCATTTGCCTAGGGTCTATACCTTAAATCAAAATGCCAAAATCGTCCAACTTTCCCTTTTTCCTTCTTTTTGTTGTTGTAAAAAAGGGGGACAAATATTGTTTGCATTTAAATATTTTTTTTTATTAATGTTGTTTTTGTTTGTTGTTTGTTTATGTTTGTTGTTTTGTTGTTTTGGGTGTTTTGTCCTGTTTTGGGTGTTTCATCCTTTATGAAAAATTAAAAAAAGACAACAACAATGATTTGTTCTTAAAAAAAGACCCTTATATTCACATGTTTATTCATTTAGGGGGAGTTAAGGAGAAATTTAGGATATTCAATTTTATTCAAATAATAATTATTTTGCCATCATAAAAAAGGGGGAGATTGTTGAGATAGTTGCTACTTAATTATTGCCTGTTAGATATTTTTGTAACTTGTATGTTTTTAATGTTTCCAAATATTATTGCTTTGATTATTATTTCTCCAAACATATTTTGAAAGAATTGTTTTGCTGTTGTGTGTACTAACATTTTAAAGAAATCATAATCTGGATTGTTGAAGACTTTAAATCAAGGCCAGTTTAGAGTTTACTATAATTAAAATCTATAATTTTCATTTTGTTGAGTCTGAGAGAGTGTAATTGAAATTGAGTAACTGAGCACACATACACCGGGGGAGAGTTCAAAATTCCCATTTTTTTAACTGATCTTACTGTACGATATCAATTTGTACGAGACTATCCAATCAGTTATTTTCCCTATGAGTAGTCGAATGAACAGAAATGAAAATTTTTCTAAGTATTAATTGTATTGTACGATCACCATTCGTACATACCTTCCAGAGTATGAAATGGACGGGTCCCTTCTCACTAAAAAATATTTTTTCTAAGTATGGATGGTACTGTACGATCACAGTTCATACATACTTTTTAGAGAACAAAATGGACAAGTCCCTTCTCGCTCAAAAATATTTTTTTTAAGTATGGATCGTACTATACGAACACAGTTCATACATACCTTCAAGAGTACAAAATGGATGAGTCCCTTCTATCTCAAAAATTGTTTTTTTAAGTATAAATCATATTATACGATCACAGTTCGTACATGACTTACAGAGTACAAAATTATGAGGTATCTTTTTGTTTTGATGTTTCATTCAGAAAAATTTGAAAATTTTTATAACTAATCGTACCAGATGATGATGTCATCATACGTACGCCATCCATAGTACAAAATTATTGGGTCCCTCTTCATCCAGACGAAAGTGAAAAATTCTCTAACTATTTGTCCCGAATGAACTTGGTTCATACCGGACGAACTAGTTTTCTACCAAATGATGATCATGTATGATTTCATTTCATACCAATTCACAACAGGTTTGTATGTAATAGTTTTTAAACTGTTTGTACGCATGAAATCTGATGGTACTATACGAACGTGAGTGCTCAAAATTGAAAATTTTAGTTTTCTGGATGGTTTTACGTATCTTTTGTATATAAGGTACACTAAAAATTGACATGAAAGAGTATTGTCTTCGTGATTTTTAAGGACAATTGAAAGAGAGTGTGAGAGAGTGTTTGGAGAGATTTCTTGTAAGTGGAGTGTAAAGGGTTCACGAGGTTACTCAAAGGTAAGGATCTCTTTATAATTTTAGTTATCACTCTGTTGAAACTTGTTCACTATGAATGAGGTTGTTAAACCTAAGCTTGTGTCCCACGACTAACCAAGAGGGGGGTGAATTGCAATCTAAAAATATTTTAGCCCTCTTAAAATATTTGGAAATGAAAATTATAACTTTAGTGAATTTTTCTAGAAAACAATTTTTCAACCACAAGTTGTAAGCGTTTAAAAGATAAAAAAGCAGAAAAGTAAAGAACACCAGATTTATAGTGGTTCGGTCAAAACTAGACCTACATGCACTCCCCGGAGGCACCCTCCGAGTATTGCGCTAATACCACTAGTGACTCTCCTTTAGCACCCACAGCAAGGCGGAGAAGCCCTTACAAAAACTCTTTCCACCACTACCCGATGCGGCAGAGAACTGTCGTCCTTTTACACTTATCCCTAGTGTTGGTAGAGTACCTACGTCCTTTTACACTATCCGCAGTGTTGGCAGAGATTTGTCCGTCCTTTCACACTCTTCTAGTATGGGCAGAGAATCCTTCGGCTGTTCACACTCTCCAAGTGTGGGCAGAGAACCCTTCGGATGTTCACACTCTCCAAGTGTCGGCAGAGAACCAGATCTCCTTGACAGATATTCTCACAAGAAATCTAAAAGGAAGACATAAAAGAGTGAAGTAATCCAAAAATACAAGTAGAGATTGTTACCTTTGAAAAACAAGTGAAGCCTTCACGCTCTAGTAGTAAGAATCCTCCTTTGAATGCTATCTCACACTCTCTCCTTGACTCTTCTTTCAATAGGCACGAAGATCAAATTGCAAAAAGATTTGGTGGCAGTCTAAATTAGACTATATATAGGAGAGACAAGAAAAACCCTCCAAAACTACAAATATTCAAGTCAACACGAAATGGATCGTCCCGTACGATCGTGGATCGTCCTGGACGATTTTACTTAAAGTGTCAGAAATGATCCTTATGTATATTGGTACAAACTATGTTCGTATACGATCATCATCCCGTACAAACTAGGTTCGTCCGGTACAATCCGTTATACCATAGGTCGGTTCCCAAATAACTGCAGGACGTAACCAACATTCGTAAGTCGGTTCACATCATCTTGGGATGAACAAGACTTCGTCCGAATGAAATTTTTACAGAGGGCAACTCGTCCTGGCACGATAATGAATTTTATTTGAACAAAAATTTTACAGAGAAAAATTCATCCTAGGACGATTTGGATTTCGTATGGATGAAATTTTTTTAGAGCCTAACTCGTCCTAGCACGATTATAGATTTTGTCTGAACGAAAATTTTATAGAGCCCAACTCGTCCTAGGATGAATATGACTTCGTCCTGGACGATCAGGACTTAAAAAAATTTTCTTCGTCTCCTGTTCATTCCATTGCTCTTATGAGGAGATAACTGATCTAATCGTACCGTATGAATTAGGTTCATCCCGTACGATTAGTATAAACTTTTTAAGATCTCCTTAAGTGTGTGTGTGTGTTTATTCACTCAATTACAATTATTCTCTCTCAAACTTAATTTCAAACAAAAATTACAAGCTTTAAAATACAAGATATCTCATGCTGAATTTGATTTGAAGTCTTCAGTAGTCTGGAGTTTGATTTTTCTGAAATGTTAGTACACATAAGAGAAAAAAAATCTTCCAAAAAATGTTAGGAGATAACTACACATAAAACAATAATTTTTGAAATCATCAAAATTATACAAGTTACAAAAATGTGAAACATGCAAATAGCAATTCTTTTAACAATCTCCCCCTTTTTGATGATGGCAAAAATAATTATTATTTGTAGGATTTTAAATTTTAAGAATCTCCTAAATTTCACCTGAATTGATAAACCCATGAAAATAAGGAGGCATTGAGTCACAATTTCACAATTTTTGTTTTTCAAAATTTTTATACAAAACAAAACAACACAAAACAAAAACAATATCACACAAAACAAAACACACGGATACCAAAATAAAACACACGGACGAAATAACGAAACAAACAAATAACGAAACAAACAATTATTTCTCCCCCTTTTTGACAACAGCAAAAAGTGAAGAAGAAAAAAAACTTGAAATGTAAGCAGTAATATGAAATTCATTTGATAATTTAACCTTGAAAGTGATTGAAATAAGTTATGCAAATAAAATTAAAATTTTAGGCAAATCATAAAAATTCATACAATTTAAGAAGTGATATAACATAGATAATAAAAAGAATTTATTAAAGACATGAGTCAATTTAGACACTAAGATAGAGAAAATCATTGTAAAAAGGATGAATAAAAAATTGTATATTTCAAATTTCAATATCAATTATAAATGAACATAAGATCAATTTAAATTAAGAGATTAAAAGAGTTTGGTAAGAAATAACTATCACATTTGGCACTTTGCGCATCTTTTTCATATTTGTGGCATATTTTTGTGCATCATTTTTACTTTGGGCTTATTTTGTGCCTCTTTTTCACATTGCGAACCTTTGCGCATTCCTTTTGATTTTTTTGTACTTTTACACAATTTGCAAGTGTAATTTTATTCTTTCCAAAAACAATAATCTAAAATTTCAAATCTTTCTAAATGCATAAATAATGATTGATAAGTGAAATATAAAATAAGAAAACATCGCAATTGCAATAATAATATTAACAATAATGCAGTCTAAATGAGAGACATGAAATTAAAAATCCTAATAATATCAAGTTATAAGAAAAAATTAAACTTAGAATAATTAGATTTTTCTAATGAATTTAATTTTAACTTACAATTCAGGTTATAGTACGATTAAGATTAAAAAATCTGATGATTTTCATAAAGTCTAACAAATATTAAAAAAAAAAAATTCAATTCAAAATAGAACTAATATTGATATCACTTTAAAGATATTACAATGATACATCAGGATACCAATAGAAAATAAAACATCTAAAATAAAAGAGAAATACATCGAACAACTAAAAACAAATAATAACTAACACATAAAGTAAAAGCAATAACAACACAAACACATAACATCAAGTGCATCTATCACTCAAACGGTCCCTGATCAGGAGGAGGACGAGGTGCACCACCAAAGAGGTTAAAGTATGTACTCATCATAAGTACATTGGTACTAATATCATTCATTTTCCCCCTCAAATAACCTATGTTATGTTGATATTGAGCAACCTGCTGTTGAAGATTAGTCTCAATTTCATCAAAGCGTTGATCAAAATGAGTCTCTAGCTGATCAAATCTTTGAACCAAATCTTGATAATTTGGTTCATTTGCAGGAGCAGGTGCACCTTCTGGCTCTTCTTCTGTATCACTTATGACATGTGCTTTACCTGATTCTTCCTTGAAGATCACTCTGAATGATCCGTCATTGTAGTAGAGCGGTTATTCATATTCTTGATCTTGATGAATCAAGTTGTATTTCTTCTCTAGAACATAGGTAACTAAGTGTCCTAAGATAATATTCATCTTTCTTTTTTTGCTCTGCATGGCCAATTTTAGAAAGCCCATAAAGATAGTCAATGATAAGTTGGGCTTCATCTATAGGCTCATTTGACATGATCAAAAAGGTCACCATAAAAAGAAGGGGGGTAATATTGACTCTATCACCAGCTTTTGGAATGATTGAAGTTCTAAGAACATGCTGGATGATGCGTGCATTCAGAACAAGACCAGATACCCTTGCTACATCCTTATCTGAACTATTTCCTCTAATCACCCTATTGATTTCATACCATTTTTATTGATCAGAGGTGATTAAGTTATGGGCTTTATTTCCCTCAGTCCTTAAGTTTAGAAATGCTCCTAAGTCATGCTTGGTGATTTCAACTTTTTGTTTGAAGATTTAGGAGCGAATCACAGAGTGGTCAGAATTGAAGGACATATTGGCGAGAAAGTAGTGAAATGTTTCTTTGTCATAGAGGTGGACGAGGGTAAGGATAAAGAGAAACTGAGTCGAAGCAAATAAAGGTATTACATGAAAGGTAATTTCTTCTTAGATTAGGATTCGGGAAGGAGTGATTTTGGCTGAAGCAAACCTAGGAAAAGAATCATCATTTTCTTTGGACAGAAAGTTTTCGGATGAATTCCTATGTGGTTTCTTGGCCAGAACCTTTTGGCTTTTGCTAGAACTTGCCATTTGAAAAAGATCTAGAGTATGAAAGGGATTGAAAATGATGTTTAGAGTGTGACTATTGAGTTAAAAAGCTTGGCTATTTATTGAAAATGACATGTTCGTACCAGACAAAAATTTTTTGTCTCGTACAAAATTTTCAATTCATCATGTATGAAAAAATTTCGTTTGGACGATCAAAAGCGTCAAAGTGAAACAGCTTTTCGTAATCAACACAACTTATGAAGCATCATTTTGTACAGACTTTTGACCAAACTAATCATACAGACGAACACGTGTTCATCCCAAAATGATCAGAACTTATATTTTTTAATGACAGTTAAAACCATCCCTTACATCGAACCGACATGTGTTCATCCAGACAAACCAAAGGTTCGTACGTACGAAGTTCATATTAAAAACTACCTTATTCATTCAACTGCTTTATTCATTTGTCACATCGTTTGAAAAATATTTCATCACAGATGATCGTGACGATAGTACAGACGAAGTGACAATAAAAAACTAAAAAATTGCACTCAAATGGTTCAAAATCCGATAGTTTGTCACACTACACAAATCGTCCAGTACGAAAACATTTCATCCCGGACGATTGTCACTCAAAAGTTTCAAAATTTTTTTTATTCTTATCCAAAAAACTTAGACACAAACACACTAAAAACATAAAACAACGAAAAAATACAAAATCTAAATAAAGAAAATCACACAAACAAGTTCATGAACACATAAAAACACAAACACATTTAACTAGTAAACAAACATCAATGTTGCAAAAGCATTTTTATTTAAGCATTTAAATCAATCACACCAAGCCTTATTCTTAATGCACTGAAAGTATCAAATGCTAAAGGTTTTGTAAAAATGTCTGCAAGTTGATTTTTAGTAGAAATATGATTGAGTTCAATTTCTTTTTTGGATACATGATCCCTTATGAAATGATGCCTTACGTTTATGTGTTTGGTTCTAGAATGTTGAATAGGATTTTTAGAAATGCAAATAGCACTAGTGTTATCACAATATATTAGAATAGTGCTTATAGTCAATCCTAAACCAATCAACTGTTGTTTCAACCAAAGTACTTGTGCCACATAACTTCTTAATGCAATGTATTCAGCTTCAACAGTAGATAGGGCTACTGAATTTTATTTTCTACTGGACCATGAAACTAAAGAATTTCCAATAAACTGACATGTTTCAGAAGTATTTTTTCTATCCACCCTATAACCTGCAAAGTCAGAATTTGAATAACCAATTATTTCAAATAAAGAGCTAAACTTAGGATACCAGATTCCTAAGTTTTGAGTTCCTAACAGATATCTTAAAATTTTTTTCACTGCTGTCAAATGTGATTCTTTTGGATCTGACTGAAATCTAGCACATAAACAAGCACTAAATATGATATCGGGTCGGCTAGCAGTCAAGTAAAGTAAAGATCCAATTATTCCTCTAAATTTCTTTTGATCAACAGATTTTCCCTTAGGGTCCTTATACAACTGAACTGAGGAACTCATTAGTGTACTAACAAGTTTAGCATTATCCATTTCATACTTTTTGAGGATGTCCTTAATATACTTTGACTGACTTAGAAATATTCCTTCCTCATTTTGCTTAATGCTAAAGCCTAGAAAGTAACTTAAGTCTCCCATTAGACTCATCTCAAATTCACTACTCATTGTTTTAGAAAAATCATCACCAAGATTTTTATTTGAAGATCCAAAAATGATATCATCCACAAAAAATTGAACAATGAGTATATCCTTTCCACATTTCTTCAAAAACATAGTTGTCTCCACACTTTCTTTTTCAAATGATCTTTCAAGTAGAAAGGAGCTCAACTTCTCATACCAAGCCCTTGGTGCCTGTTTCAATCCATGTAATACCTTTTTTTAACTTAAAACATGATTTGGGTATTTAGAATTTTCAAATCCTGGTTGTTGTTCTACAAAAATGTCTTCTTGAATTACCCTATTTAAAAAGGCACTTTTGACATCCATTTGATATAATTTAAATCTTCTAAAACAGGCAAAGGCTAGCAAAACCCTAATTGCTTCAAGTCTAGCTATAGGGGTAAAAGTCTCCTCAAAATTAATCCCTTCAATCTGATTATACCCCTTAGCTACTAATCATGCCTTATTTCTAATGACTACTCCTTAGTCATTCATTTTATTTTTGAATACTCACTTAGTTCCAACTACACTTTGATCTTTTGGCCTTGTAGGTAATTCCCAAACTTTATTTCTTACCAATTGATTCAACTCTTCTTGCATGGCCAAAATTCAAAATTCATCAGAAAGTGCTTGATCAATATTAGTGGGTTCTATAGTTCAAAATGAAGGCTGAATGATTGACTTCTTTATTTAATTCACGCCTAGTCCTTACACCCTCACTTGGTTCACCTATAATCAGCTCCCTTGGGTGGTTTTTAGAAAATCTCAAATCTCTAGGCAAAGGATTTTCTATCTCTAAATTTTCTTCCACATTTTCTTCCAAATTTAATTTATCAATCTTTTGGGAGTTAATCTCAATCTCATCTTCTACAACATCTAGCTCTTCCATATTACCAGATTCATCAAATACAACATGTGTGATCTCCTCAATTACCAAAGTTCTTCTATTAAATACTCTATAAGATTTTCCAACACTTGAGTATCCAATAAAAATTCATTCATCTGATTTTGGATCAAATTTTCCTAAGGCAGATTTTCCATTATTATGAATGAACACCTTGCAATTAAAAACATGCAAATGAGACAAATTTGGTGTTCTCCCTTTTAGTAACTCATAGGGTTTTTTATTCAATTTAGTCTCACATTCACCATATTCAGAACATAACATGCAGTGCTAACCGCCTCAGCCCAAAAATATTTAGGAAGAGAGTATTCTGCCAATATTTCTCTGATGGCTTCTATTAATGTTCTATTTTTCCTTTCGACTACCCCATTCTGCTGAGGAGTTCTAGATACAGAAAAGTTGCGATCAATTTCTTTTTCCTTATAAAATTCCTCAAATATCTCATTTTCAAATTTTCCTCCATGATCACTTTGTATAGAAATAATTTCACACCCTAATTTCTTTTGAATCCAAGTAAAAAAATTTCTAATTTCTTCAAATGATTCACTCTTATGAAATAGAAATCTAACCCATTTGAATCTTGAATAATCATCTACAATTACAAATTCGTATACCTTCCCTCCTAGACTCATAGTTCCAATTGGTCCAAAAAGCTCCATATTCAAAATTTTCAATGGTTTACTAGTTCTAAGATCCTTATTGGACTGAAAAGAGGACTTCACCTGCTTTCCTAATTGACATGCATCACAAAGGTGGTCCTTAGTAAAGTTTAGTTTTGGTATACCTCTCACTAAATTCTTTTGGGTAATCCTCCTAAGGTTTTTCATGCTAGAATGACAAAGTCTCCTATGCCAAAGCCATGACTCATCATATACAGTTTTCAAACAAAAAGCAGTAGGAGATTGAATGCAATTTAAATCTAGCATATAAACATTTTTTACCCTTTTTCCATTCAAAACATCTTTACCATTTAGGCTTAATATGCAGCTAGTAAGAAAAAAATTTACACAATAATCCTTATCACATAGCTGGCTTATACTTAACAAATTATGCTTTAAGCCTTCAACCAATAACATATTGTCTATAAAAAAGTTCTTAAGATTTCCAATCATACCTGATCCAACCACCTTCCTTGTGGTATTATCTCCAAGTGTAACCTTGCCTCAACTCCTGACTTCTAGCATTATGAATTGAGCAGTATCTCTAGTCATATGCTTTGAACATCCGCTATCCAGGTACCTTATGCTCTCACGAGGTCTTGTGTGAGAGCGACCCTTCAAAATTATCAAATGTTAGACCTAGGAACCCAAACAAGTTTGGTTCTCCTTTTTGGAAATTTATAATTAGATGCATTCATGATATGTCTAGGTTTTTTCATCTTAGGTATCCACATCAAATTAATTTTCATCTTCAAAGAACAGGTGTGAGCTATATGTCCAAGCAATCCACAATTATTACATTTGACATTAGAAAAAGGATTCCTAAGTCTTATACCATTTATCTGTTTATTTAGGGATTGCATAAATTTATGATACAAAATAGGATTAGTAAAATATTTAAGTCGGGGGGGGGGGGGGGTATCCTATTATCCTTGAGAGGTTTTATTTTCAACTTATAAAATGAATTCATGTCTTCCAAGATTCGATTCGTATAATTGATTCGATATATTTTGCTCTCCGATTCATCTTTAAAGTTTTTAAATTTTTTTCAAGATCAACATAGGATGATTTTAAATTCTCATGATTTTTATTCAAGTCATCAAACTCATCAAATTGTTTCATGTGGTTGTCATCTATTAAGGCATGATCTTTCCTAAGGATTTTATGTTCATTTTGAAGTTCTTCAAATTTTAAACTTAGACTAGCATGTATTTTCTTTATTTTCTTATATGCATCATGCATGTGTTCAAAAACTTCAAATAATTTGTCATAAGTTAAGTCACATACATCTTCTTGATCTAACTGATCAAGACTATTAGCCATTAAGCACATATTAGTGACTTCCTATTCCTTTTTAGTCTCTGATGAATCTGAAGCTGAGTTCGCCCAGAAAGCTCTTTGAAACTTCTTCCTGCACTTCTTTACATTAGGTTTCTCCTCTACATTCTCCTTGCTAGGATTGCCTTTGAGTTTAGGGCAATCCATCTTTATATGTCCAGGTTTCCTGCACTCATAGCAAATAACATCATTTGAAACCTTGGCATTTCTTTTGAATTTACCTCTATTCCATTGCTGGCGTTTCTTGTGCTTCATCTTTAGAAAGCTTCTGAATTGTCTAGTCATCAATGCAATGCCTTCTTCATCCTCAGGTTATGAGTGTTCACTCTCAGACTCTTCCACATTCAGTGCTATGTTCTTCTCCCTTCGTGGTTCACCTGCATCAATATTTCTTTGGCTAACTCCTTACTCGTAAGCAATAAGCAAACCAAGAAGATTGTCAATAGAGTAAATGTTTAAATCCTTAGACTCTATAATTACAGTAATTTTAGCATCATAAGCAGTAGGTAAATAAACGAAGAATCTTATTAACCATTTCAGTATTTGTTAGTTCCCTACCAAGTGCATGCAAAGAGGTGACAATTTGTGTGAATCTTGTGTACATATTAGAAATGGATTCATTAGGTTTCATGCAAAATAATTCATAATCATGCAACAAGATATTGAGTCTAGATTGCTTAACCTCATTAGTCCCCTCATATGTTATACAAAGTCTATCCCATATGTCCTTTCCACTTTTACAATTGAAAACCTGCATTTAGTCTTCCGATTTTAAAGCACAAAAGAAACTATTCAAGCATTTGGCGTTTAGTTGTACTAAGTCACATTATTTTGTTGTCCAGTCTGCAAAAGGTGTTTCAACTCTATCTCGATCAACTAGTCTAGTTGGCTTTGTATACCCTTCCTGAACTAAGATCCACATTCAATAATCAAGTGACTGTAAAAATGTAGACATGCGTGTTTTCTAAAAATCAAAAGGTATATTGTCAAATAGTGTAGGTATAGTTATAGAGTAACTCTCAGGTGTGTTTTGATTTCTAAATGTAGCCATCTACGTTAATCAAAAAGTAGTCTAAACTTATAATTTTGAAATAAAGCTCTGATACCACTTGTTAAAACTCATTCACTGTGAATTAGGTTGTTAAACCTAAGCTTGTGTCCCACGACTAACCAAGACGGGGGGGGGGGGGGGGTGAATTGGTAATTAAAAATATTTTAACCCTCTTAAAATATTTGGAAACGAAAATTATAACTTTAGTAAATTTTTTTAGAAAGGATTTTTCTACCACAAGTTGTAAGCATTTAAAAAATAAAAAAGCAAAAAAGTAAAGAACACAAGATTTATAGTGGTTCGGTCAAAACCAGAGCTACATCCACTCTCTAGAGGCACCCTCAGAGTATTGCACTAATACCACTAGTGACTCTCCTTTAGCACCCATAACAAAGCGGAGAAGCCCTTATAAAAACTCTTTCCACCACTACCTGGTGCGACAGAGAATCGGCATCCTTTTACACTTATCCCCAGTGTTGGCATAGTACCTACGTCCTTTTACACTATCCCCAGTGTTGGCAAAGAACCGTCCGTCCTTTCACACTCTCCTAGTGTGGGCAAAGAACCCTTTGGCTGTTTACACTCTCCAAGTGTGGGAAGAGAACCCTTCGGCTGTTCAAACTCTCCAAGTGTCGGCAGAGAATTGGATATCCTTGATAGATCTTCTCACAAGAAATCTAGAAGGAAGAATGAAAAGAGTGAAGTAATCCAAAAACAAAAGTAGAGATTCTTACATTTGAAAAACAAGTGAAGCCTTCACACTCTAGTAGTAAGAATCCTCCTTTGAATACTATCTCACACTCTCTTCTTGATTCTTCTTTCAATTGACACGAAGATCAAATGGCAAAAAGATTTGGTGGCTATCTAAATTGGTTTATATATAGGAGAGACAAGAAATATTGTCCAAAACTGCAAATATTCAAGTCAACATAAAATGGATTGTCCTGTACGATCGTGGATCGTCTTGGATGATTTTACTTATAGTATCATAAACGATCCTTATGTATATTGGTATGAACTATGTTCGTACACGATCATCCATCCCGTACGAACTAGGTTCGTCCGGTACGACCAGTTATACCATAGGTATTTTCCCAAATAACTGCAGGACGTAACCAACTTTTGTAAGTCGGTTCACATCGTCCTGGGATGAACAGGACTTCATCCAGACAAAATTTTTACAGAGGGCAATTCGTCCTGGCACGATAATAAATTTTGTCTGAATGAAAATTTTATAGAGAAAAATTCATCCTGGGATGATTTGGATTTTGTTTGGATGATATTTTTACAGAGCCCAACTCGTCCTGGAACGATTATAGATTTCGTCTGAACAAAAATTTTACAGAGCCCAACTCGTCCTGGGATGAATATGACTTCATCCTGGACGATCAGGACTTAGAAAAATTTTCTTCGTCGCATGTTCGTTTCATTGCTCTTATGAGGAGATAACTGATCCGATCGTCCTGTACGAATTAGGTTTGTCCCGTACGATCAATACAAACTTTTTAAAATCTCCTTAAGTGTGTGTGTGTTTATTCATTCAATTACAATTACTCTCTCTCAGACTTAATTTCAAACAAAAATTACAAGCTTCAAAATACAAGATATCTCATGCTGAATTTGATTTGAAGTCTTCAGTAGTTTGGAGTTTGATTTTTCTTAAATGTTAGTACACACAAGAGCAAAAATAAATCTTCCAAAAAATGTTAGGAGATAACTACACATAGAATAATAATATTTGGAATCATCAAAACTATAGAAGTTGCAAAAATGTGAAACATGCAAATAACAACTCTCTTAACACACTCTTCCTCTTATCTTTCTAGATTTCTCATGTGAAGATCTTTGAAGAAGATACAGTTCACTGCCAACACTTAGACGGTGTGAAAGGATGAAGGTTCTCTGCCTACACTTGGAGGGTGTGAAATGATGAAGGTTCTTTGCCGACACTTGGAGGGTGTGAAAAGATGATGGTTCTCTGCCGACACATAGAGAGTGTTGAAGGGTGACAGTTCTTTGCTGAAACTTAGAGAGTGTAAAAGAAAGATGGTTCTCTGCCGCACTGGGGATTGGTGGAAGAGAGGTTTTTGTATAGGCTTCTCCACCTTGCTTGGGAGGAAAAGGAGAGTCACTTTAGTAATAGTGCAATATCTGAAGAGGAAGTCTTTTGGGACTAGATGTAGATCTTGTTTGATCGAACTATTATGAATTTTATTTTAGAGAATATAATTTTGATGATAGCAAACACTTCTATTTCTCTACGACTACCATACATACTTACATTTCAGGTCCACAAGATCAAACTTCAATTTGAACCAGCTCAAGATTAGGTAGATAAGGACTGCGTCAGTTTGTAATGTACGACATGTGTCTTTTACCTTTTCTTGAGTCCATTGTAATAATGTGGGTCCTGCTGCTATGTAACATTATACACACACACTTGAGAGAATTGTTTTGACTGTTTTAGTCTTTTCTGTTTTTGATCACATCATTCGGGATGATAAAAAAATTGGCCTAGATGTTTAGTTAAAAATAAAAAACTCTAATTTGGGTATCCTGGTTAAGGCAGTCGTAATTAAGAGCATCTTCTTAGACGTTATTTGTATCGACCGGGATGATAGGTTCAAATAAGAAAGAATCTATTGCTAGATCTATTTAGGTATCTTTTATTTTTGGACATTATCCAGGACATCATCCTGGACGATGAAGTATAATTATGCCTAAATTAATGTTGTATTTAAAGAAAGTAATTAAGGATTGATTGCTCAATCATATCATCCTCGACGATCACAAGATCGTCCGGAATAATCTATTCATAAATCTTAGTTCTTCTTGGAGGATCAAACATCGACCTGGTTCTATTCAGGGCGACACTTTAGACGATATGTACTGAATTGAAATAATCATCATGGACCATAATAGATCAGCATGGATGACCAAGTTATTTTTCCATCATCCAGACATCTATTCAGGGCGATGTTCTGGATGATAAACATCATTTTGTATTAATTGGCAAAGATGATCTAGATATTTTTTCATTGTCCAGACATCCATTCAGGGTAATTGTTTGGACGATATTCATCGAGTTGAACTAATCCACAGGATGATGTACTATCATCTTGGATGATTTTTGATGATTAGTTGCTAATTAGGGTTGTTTTTTGAGCCCTTGTTTAAAAGCTCTGTTGTTTTTCAAAAGAGAGATCTTTTGCTGCTATCCTGACCTAAGATAGCTAAGAGGAGAGCGAGGGCAAGGGAGAGAGAGAGAGAGGATCTTGTGAGGGAGAGTTTGTGAGGGGTTTCACAAAGGTTGCTCCAAGTATGGATCCGTCGTCATCTTTTTCGATCATCATCCTTTGTTCCTTGGGGGTTCTAGAGAGGTCTACTGAAGTATTTGATCGAGGTTCTCTGCCTGCTTTAGGAGGAAGCAAAATAAGTTGAGTTCTTTGTCTACTTCAGGAGGAAGCAAAAGGAGTTGGGTTGTCTGACTTAACTAGATTTGTGGAAAGGAGTTTTTGTACGGGCTTCTCCACCTTGCTATGAGGGAAAAAGGAGAGACACTATATTTAGTGCAATACTCAGAGGAGAGGCTCTAAGGAGTGGATGTAGGTCAGGAAGATCAAACCACTATAAAATCTGGTGTGTTCTTTCTTATTGTGCTTCTGCATTTAATTTCTGCTACTTTGATTTCTATGGTAAATCTTAGTTTGGTTATGATTGTGCTTTTACTTAAATAATTTTTTTAAATACCAATTCACCCCCCTCTTGGTTAGCCTTGGGACTAGTTCATTAGGGCTTAACATCCCTGTCGAACTTTCAAGTGGTATCATAATGGGATTCATAAAATTATGTTTTTGAAAACTTTTGAATTTTTATCAATGGCTAACTTTGGTAATCGTAATACTGCAGAAGGTTATTCTATTACACGACCACATTTGTTTAATAATATTCCTTTTAATTTTTAAAAAATTAGCATGTCTACATTTTTATAATAGATTGACTATCACATGAGGATGCATGTTAAGGATGGTTATACACCTCCGACTCATAAAACTAATGTCATTACTGCTGTACTTCCTTTTATGGAATGGACTCTTGATGATAGGAATTTTGCTCAACTAAATGTAAAATGCTAGAACTATTTTTTCTGTGCTTTGAAATTGGAAAATCATATGCGGGTTTAAACTTATTCTATTGGTAAAGAAATTTGGGATAGATTATGTATTACTTATGAAGGAACCAATGATGTTAAACAATCTAAGTTGAATATTTTGTTGCATGACTATGAACCTTTTTGTATCTAATGATTCAATTTGTAACATGTATACTAGGTTTACTCAAATTGTCACTTCATTGCATGCTTTAGGAAGAGATCTAACTAATTATGAAAGAGTGAATAAAATTTTGAGATATTTTCCTTCTTCCTTTGATGCTAAGATCACTATAATTACTGAATCCAAAGATTTGAATACTTATTCTATTGATAACTTACTTAGATCACTTATTGCTTACGAGCAAGGAGTGAACGAAGGATAACTTGATGCAGATGAGCAAAATAAGGAGAAATCTTTGGCATTGAAGGCCAACAACATGAATACTAATTCTTCTGGGTTTGAAAGTGATGTTTTTACCTTAATTATGAGATAATTTAAAAGCTTTATAAGGAAGAATCACAAGTACCATCAGAAATTGAACAAAGATAAGAGTAGCAAAAAATTATAAAAGTTATTCTGATGTTATTTGTTTTGAATGCAGGAAACCTGGACATGTCAATGCTGATTGTCCTACAGTTAAGGATCACCCAAGCAAGGGGAAGGGTGAGGAGAAACTCAAGTACATGAAGTATAATAAGCAATTCCAAAAGGCATTCTAGGCAAATTTTGCATTAGAGTCATCTGAGACTGAAGCTGAAGAGGAGATAATAAACTTGTGCTTGATGGGTGATCATTTTGGTCAGTCTGATTAAGAAGAGGTATGTGAACCAACCTATGATCAATTACTTGAAGTTTGTGAGAACATTCATGCATCATATAATAAACTTAAGAAAACTCATGCTAGTCTGAAATTAGAGTTCTCAAATTTGAAAAAGAGCATGAAATTTTAAGTAAAGATCATACTCAAATTGATAGCAATCACATGTCATTACTTGATGAGTTTGATTAATTGAAAAAAAGCATTCTGAGTTGATTGTCTTTTTTGTTGAGAAATTGCAATTACATTAATAAGCAAAAGAAAATACAAATTATTCCGTGATAGAGATTCTATCATATTCCTCCTTCACCAAAGAAAAGAAAGGAGGTGGAACATTATTAAGACTCTCCCACAAAAAAATCACCCTTCAAGGCAAAATTAGCATAGAAATGAGCTAATTTATTACAATCTCTATAAGCAAAAAGAAATAAAAGACTATTAAAATTCTTAAGGATGGAGAAGTCTTTTAGAAATACCTCTGGATTCAGGTAACCCAGACCTTCAACAGAATTATTGAGATAATTGATAATGTTCCAATTATCACCTTCTATGATAATGCCTTTGTAATCAAACATCCAATCTTTGATCATATACTTGATTTTTCAAAAAGCCAATAACTCTAACAAGCCACTGTCCCAATGAAAGCACTTATGGCCAAAAGCAAGAAGCATTCTTCCTTTGTCATCTCTAACAACACCGCCGAGACTAGCTCCATATGATTGATTTAAGGCTGCATCTATATTAATCTTGATCCATCCGGAAGGAGGGGGATGCAAAAAAAAATTCAGATTAGAAAGCTGGTTAGCATTCCATAGGTTCGAATAGATAGCATTTTGGAAGAGATAGATGCATAACAAATCGAATTGGAAACGATATTAATCAGTCCAAATTCTGTACCCTCATGAATATACTGATTTCTGCTCTTCCATATGAAGAAAATCAATGAGCAATAGAGATGAGATAAAAAAGGATTTGTTTTGACATTCATTTTCAGAAATTGAACACAATCCAATAATGAATTGAACCTTTGGATTTGAATGCCCCTTTGATTGAGTAAATCCAAAGCTTCCATAATCTTGCAACATCTAGTAGATATATGTTATGTATTTTCAATCATACTGCATCCTCTTGGACATTGATTGTCATTAATTAATCTCCTTTTCATAAGAAAATCTGTAGATGGAATTGCTTCTTTCAAAAGCCTCCACCAGAAGCAATCCACTCTTGGATTAAGCTTAAGCTTTTTCAACCATTTCCAATCAAACTCTGGATTATTTTGCTCTGTTAATTTTCAAAAAATTGAAGCAGCTAAAGAAGATCCAATGAATTGTTTGATTAATTCCATTTCATCCTTCAAAATATTAGAATAGATTTTGGTATCAATAATAATCTCTACTAATGAATTACCAAAATATTTCTCCAGCTCTTCCTTAATCCATAAACCATTGGATATAAAATCCTGTTATAGAGGAAATTCTATTTTTGTTTCAGGAACAGCAATGTAGGTTGGCCAATCTACCAACCTTTTATCCAATAGCCAAACATCAGTAAGAGAATTAATATTAGCTCCTAAGTGAATTTTCCATCTCACACATGGTTTTAAAGCGTTAGCTCCATACACACAATTTTCCATGAAGGATAAGTGTTCGGTCTATACACATTAGACCATATATCCATCCCTTTCTTAGCTGTCAATGTTTTGTTCAACATTGTATCTAGATTTTTAATAAAGTCCCATGAAAATTTAGCCCTTAATGGCCCTACCATATTAATCACAGAATGTATGCCTCTACCTCCATTCTGAACAAAATTACACATGTCCTCCCACGGTATAAAATGCATACCGTGAGATCTATCCTTCTTATTCCATAAGAAATATCTACAAATCTTCTCAAATTTCTTCAAGATGCTTAAAGGAATGAGAGAGGCAGTGATATAGAATAAAGGAATGAAAAGAATGACAGATTTTACCAGCAATATCCTCCTAGCTAAGGATATAAATTTATTTCCCCAATTATCTAGTTTGGATGCTACTTTCTCGAGAATATTGAGAAAATCCAAACCAACCCTTCTGTTTAATGAGAATTTGAAACCCAAATATTGCATTTCCTTTAATTCATTGAAGCCCAGAAATTTTGAAATCTTTCTTCTTCTGTTGATTTTAACAGCCTTGCCAAAGAGGATGGATGATTTGGTCTTATTGAAAGCTTGACCCATCCAGCTGCAGTAATCCAAAATTAGCTTTTTGAATTCTCTCAAATGCTCCAATCTGCCTTCTGAGAACAAGAGAATATCGTTTGCAAATAAGAGATGAGAAATTCTTGGGGAGGTAGGAGACACCTTAACACCCAACATATGGCTTTTAGACAAAAAACCATTAGTAAGTAATTGAGAACATAAAATGAACAAAAAAGGGGAGAGTGGACATCCCTGTCTGAGACCACTTTTAGCCTTAATCCAACTTGAACCAACTCCATTAATTTGAGTTGAGAACAAAGGATCAACCACACACTCCATCACCAAGTTTGAGAACTTCCTTTGAAAACCAAAGTAATCCAGAATTTGATTTAGAGAATCCCACGATAAGCTATCAAAAGCTTGCTCCATATCCAATTTGATGACAACCAAACCTTTTTTAGCTTTAGTGGTCTTAAATTTATGAAAGACTTTTTGAGCGAGGAGAACACGATTGAATAAGAATCTCCCCTTAATGAAAGCTACTTGAACTTCATTAATAAAAAAAATGAATAACTTTGGAAAGCCTATTTAGAATCATTTTAGCTATGATCTTATAAGTAGAAAGGCAAAGGTTAATTGGTCTGAAATTTGAAGGGATAAGAAGGTTGTTAATCTTTGGAATAAGAACCACCAATGTCTCCTTCCATCTAGAGCACATTTTACCAGAAGAGAAAAAAGCTCAATAGCTTTCCAAACATCCTCACCTATTGTCTTCCAATAAGCTTTAATAAATGAGAATGTTATCCCATCCACGTCTGGAGCAACATTGTTCCCAAGTTCTTTAATGACCAGTTCCAATTCATCCAGCCAAAAGTCAAAATTAAGAAAACCAGATTCATCCTGACTAATAGTTCTCGGGTTAGACAGCTAGCCATGAAGACAGCAGCTTCTAAGCCTCCATTTAATGTTGAAGAAATCAATAAAAATTTCCCTGATACGCTCCTGTTCTTCAACTAGAACACCAGATTCATCTTTGATTTGCTTGATAAGATTACCATTCCTTTGCCCATTAGCAAAAGCATGAAAGAATTTAGAGTTAGTGTCACCTTCACCTAACCATTTTGCTTTTGCTCTTTGCCTCCACCACGTATTCAATCTAGCCAAAGTACAATTATATTCATTCACTTTGGATCTGAGAAGAAAAAATTTTTCTTGCAGAAAAACCTGCTCTCCCGATTCTTCTAATTGACGTTCTTCTATTTCTTTCTTTAAATTCACCTTCAACTCTTCAAGACTTCAATGTTTAGCTTTGCTCCATAATTACAAAGCTTTCAAAACCATGTGAAACTTTTTATTAATACTATCCATAGAATCTCCTCTGGTATGTTTACCCCAAGATCTTTTAACAACTGCAGCAGCTACCGGGTAAGACAGCCATACATCCTCAAATTTCCTCTGATTTCTCCTCCAGACCGAAGGCATGATGATTTTTAAAACAATAGGATTGTGATCAGAAGCGACCCTCGGCAAGTGTCTAATAGTAGCAAGAGGAAGCAATTCCAGAGCCTTGGTATTCAACAAACATCTATCTAATCTTTCATGGATACGAGCCATCCCATTCTTGTTATTGCACCAGGTATACTTGGGCCCAAGGAATCCTATGTCATATAATTCTGAACAATTCATAAAGTTCTTCATCTCCAAAGGACCTTTAGAAAAAGAGAACCTCTTTCCTCCTTTCTGGTCCTCTTAAGATAAGAGACAATTAAAGTCTCCTCCAACAACATAAGGATGATCCATCCTATGATATTGCTCCAAAATCTTCCATAAATTCCTTCTAGTATACAGATCTCTACCACCATATACTGTCGAAATCACCCACATACCTTTACTGAAGATATTGAGTTCTCCCATAATACATTGGTTTGTTATTGCCAGGACTGAAAAAGAAGCCAGATCCTTCCTCCACAACACCATAATCCCTCCTGACATACCACAAGAGGGAAGACAAAAAAGTCCCAATCATTCCCAAGAATTTATCAAATTCTTCCTTGTCAAAGGACAAATTTTTTGTTTCCACTAGACCAACAAACAGTGCATCCCATTCCCTAACAACTTCCTTCAAGTATAAGGAGGCTTCCTTCTTGTGAGCCCCCCTACAATTCGAAAGAACTAAAGAAGTCATTTGGACAAGAAAGAGGAAGATCCCCCATTTCTTCTCTTCTTATCATTCAATTTGTTCAGCAGAGATGAGTTATTAAGTGGACCAAGATTTCTTAGTTCTTTGGATAATTTTGGTTTACTCCCTCCAATAATCGTTTAACCCAAGCATCCAAGATCATTATCAAATACTCTCACAGCAGATTTGGGAGATGATTCCTTCTTCTCAATAAACATATTTTCAACAGGAACCTCCAACAATTCCCCTTCTTCCAACTCCACACAACTATTACCCTCTTTATCAATAACATTCTCTTCCATAATAGCATTAAGAATATCAAATTTATTAGCATCAGCACTAATAAAATTAGAAGCCAAAGAAAGAGGAATACTTAGAGCTTCCTGAGTCGAAGCATTCCTGAAGACAAACCTCTCCTCTGAAAGAGGATCCACATTAGTTTTTTCAGCCACCAATTCACATGTCTTGAAAAATTCAGCACTTGGAGATATAGCTGGGTTGATGCAGTTATCAACAATTTTATCAAAAATTGTTGAATAATCTTTAATGACTCCCACCACATTCTCATCATGAATGTTTCCTTTTGAAATCTAAAAACAATCAGCTTTAGAAAAAGGATCTACTCCACTACTTCTCATAGCAGAACCTGGTTGATTGCCCACTCTAGCTTTCCATATAGGTCCAGGTTTAGGAATGGCAGAATTCCTCTGAGCTCATATATTTCTTCTTAAATTCTTCTTATTGTTGACCAGAATCCACGGACCATATGAATGATCCTCCAAGGCTTCAACTGATTCAATAATTCTCTCCAAATCATTACTGTTTCCACCTTTCTTCTCCATACAACTGGATGCTTTCTGTTTCTTTAGTTCATGATAGTTATCAGCCACATGCCCAATTCTACCACATTGGAAGCATAAAGAGGAAATTTTCTCATACTCAAATTTCTGAAAAAATCTTCCCTCACTTCCTTCAACCCAAACTCCAAAGGGAAGTTTTTTATCAAGCTCAACTCGAATATAAATCCGTGCAAACTCCCTTCTTCCCCATTAAAACATATTGCCATCAATTAAGAGAGGAGTACCAACCATTGAGGCAATACTTGACACATTCATTTCATCCCAACATTATAGAGGGAGGTTGGGCATTCTTATCCAAATGGGAGATACCAGCCCATTCAAGGACTTCGGATTGAATAAAGGATTCCACCTTTCCATTCCAACAATATGGTCATTAACAAACCAAGGTCCAATAGAAAATACCTTTTCCATGCTATCATTCATAAAAAAAGAACAAAGAACCCATCGAGATCCCAGTATTGTCAGATTGAATTTCCCAAAATGGGTCCATTGTCTTCTCAGCTCTCCCGCAATCATCTGGGTAGGAAGTGATCTGATAAACACTTTAACTACCAATGAGGATTGTAATTTCAACATGTTGGTTTGTACATTAGGTTCATAAAGCCAAAACGCAGATTCATCTTCTAAATAACAATGTTCAACATTCTTCATGTCCACCTTGATGTATGGACGCTTCAACCAAGGATTCCCTGTTCTTCCTTCGACAGCCTCCAAATTTTTTCTACTAACTTCTTTAGTAGGAATAGGCACAGAAGCATTATCACAACAATTTGAAATACCAATTGGATTCTCCCTGAAATTTATAGCCTTAACAGCCATAGAATCAGGTTTTGTGTTCACAAACCTATTCACAAACAACTTCATGCCAGATGATGAAGAATCCATAAGAGAATTGCAATGAAAACCAGGTGAATTATTCAAAATCACCTCTTCTATAATCTGCTTTCCTTTACCTTCCACCGGAGTGGAAATAAGAGCTCTAGCCTCAGACGTTTCCTTGATTCGCAGAGAGCCATTTGATCGCAGAGAACCATTTGATCAAAAACCACTTGGAATAGATAATCTATTCGATTTATCTGGTTTCAGAATCAAATTTTGGCCATCACCGACGGACGACGGAAGTCCGTCCATGTCCAGCGAAATAATTGCCTCGAAGAGTCGAAGACGAAATTTGAAAAACCATTGAAAATCCTGGACCTTCTCTCTCTATCTTTTGAGTTGATTGTTGAGCATGACTCTTTGAAAGCATCCTTCACCTCGCTTGAATCTATTGTTAAAACTTATATTGAAGAATCTGAGCATAGGGAGCACTATTTGAATGTTGATAATAGTTTTTTAGAAAGTGCTAACTCGAGGTTTAAAGCTGAGTTGAATGCACTTGAGAAAAATAAGAAAACACCCATAATTGATCTAAAGCCAAAACTTAGGATGAGGCATTATAATTTGAACATATTAGTAAATCCTTATCCTGGAGTTAAATGTTTTTCATATGGCATGCTAGGACACATTTCACATACTTGCACTGTTCACCGTAGTACATATTGGGTGTGGAGACCTAAATTGCCTGATTCATAGTATAACACACATGCATAATATTCTTTTTTTTATAAGAAGGGACCCAAACCTGTTTGGGTTCCTAAATCTGATGTTTGATGATTTTATTGGTGTGCTCTAACGAAAGGCCTCATGAGAGCATGTAGTACTTAAACAGTGGAGGCTCATAGCTCTTAATTGCATAATCTTGCTACTTAATAAATTTTGATTTGCATGTTTACTATTCTATTACTTGTTATTATTTTCTATTCTTTCCTTTTAGTTTTGTGTTAGTGTTTTCTTTTACTATTATTTTGTAGTTGTTTTATCTCTGGTGTTTTTCTTTTTTGTCTATTAGTTTTTCCTTTTGGTCCTAGCTAAAATGATATTTTATGCCTTATTTCTATTTTTGAAAATTTGTAGTCTGTCTGACATCCCTAAATCAATTAAAGGGAGAAACACCGTTGATTGTTTACCTCCCTCTATCCTCTTTTAGCAGTATAATTTTCTTTTCTAAACAAAAGTATATCTCAAATTAACAACTAAACTTTGTGATTGAGATTTTTTCTATCTTGCTACAGTAATCTATCTTATATCTATAATGTTCAAAGTCTTTATATTACTTTCAAATTCTTTGAAATTTTGTCGTTGCATTTATCATATGAATTTGATTCTATTTTATGGTTTATTCTTCCCTATATTAGAGAGTGAGTTTTTCTTCTATAATATCTGGAAGATATACTCACAATTAAGAGTTTTTTAGAGTTTAAAAAAGGGGTCTAGCTTGCAAAAATAACAAGGGCTTAAAATTAGCCCCAAAAAGAAAAGAAAAGTGAAAAGATGTGCAATGACCGCCAAAAATTGAAAGATACACAAAGTATATCAAAAATCAAATGATGTGCAAATTGAGCCAATCAATTGATTAGAGGTATAAATTGATCCTCTAATATGCAAGCCTCCTTCACTTTCAAACCTTTAAATCTTAGAAGAATTCATGTGTCACTTGATATTTTCAAAGGTTTGATTTCAAATTTTGTGATTGTGACAAATTACTTTGGTATATTATTTTATAAGATATTTTTTCTTTAGAACCTAGTTTTGAATGAATTTCTTTTTCTTATCCAATTGGTCTATCTGAGTTAGGTCTTTTATTTTCAAATGATAATTTTGCCCTGAGAGAAGTTTCTGCTTAGGTTAATAGGATCAGATATTCTATCATTTTTTGAATTTTGACGATGTTAACTTTTTGGTCTTATAAGTCTTTAAATTCAATCACTTGGAGAATTTATCATATTCGTGCATTGTTTATTAAAAAAAACATTTGTTTTTGTTTTTTTTTTTTTGTTATTTTCACTATCGTTTTCATATTTTGATTTTACCTTATACTATTTTTTTATGTTTTTGGGCATTCTTTGATCATCTCCATCCACCTCAAATTTCAATTTTTTATTCCCATTGTCCTGGATGTTTTTAATATCGTCCTGGACGATACGTTCAATCCACTCATAACCTTTCATCTGACGACTGATATGTTTTCTCTGTTTATCATCGTCATGGATGAAACCTTACTGTGTTCGTCTTGGATGATACACGTGGAAATACGTTTAAACCCTTTAAATTCGGCCGGTAGATCAATTATTAATGATTGTCTTGGACGATACACCTATTTGTCTTGGAAAAAACACATGATAATGCTTTAAACATTTTAATTTCGGCTGGTACGATCCATTATTATGCATAATCCTAGATGATCCACCTAATCGGCCAAGGTGATCTTCTTTTTCAACAATTATCTGTCTTGACTTATCAGGATGATTGCTTGTGTCTTATCATCTCAAACGATATCTGATCATCATGGATGACTTTACCGCTTTTTTTTACCAATCGTCCCGGATGTAATTATTTCACCTGATCGGCCTAGGCAATTTTATGATCGTCCTAGATGATTGGTCCATTTTTGTTTTAAATCGTGGATTATAATCATTTTTTTTTCACTCAACATTCCTTCAATCCTTCTTGCACTCCCTATTTCCTTATCTCCTTGATCATGGCTGGTGGAAAGCACTCTTGTATGACTTCTAGAAATTTCTCGAGGGCAAATCTTGACCCTCACTTTATTGAGGCAGTCGACCAAGCCGCCAATCAGAGGTACAAGACAGTCTGGATCACTTTATCCTGTACTGTCAACCCTCGCATTCTCACCTATCCTATCCTCAATTTTTTTTTGCGCACACTTCCTTGACCTTTATCCTTACTCTAACCATCCCATTCAACTCTGAATTACTATTTGAATTCTTTGCTAGCCTCCACATAAATTCCTCATTTATTACTCTTCAGTCTTATGAGAATAGAAGTCCTATCAAAATAACATATCAAGATCATCACGAGCTCTTATAGTTGTCCACCAGTAGAGATAAGCTACACATCTTATCTCAAGACCCCGACTACGATTGGGCACTGGCCAACCACTTTTTGACTCAAGCAGCTTACTCAAAGATGTTAAGATAATTCAATATGTCATTCGCATCTTTATTCTTTTGAAAGCTCATGATCATGTTCACATCACCACCTTCTACATCATGGCCCACCATGAGTTTAATGCCACTAATATGATTTTTTTGATACATTTAGCACTTGACGAGCATTAGAGATCCAGGACATAGAAGGAAGCCCAATCTTGCATTATGACACATCATAACCTATGTCTTGGAATCCAAATATAACCTCTAATATCCTTCCCCACCAAACTTTAAGCCTGCCTTCTATTCAAACAACTCCTTCCACATTCTTCACAGTACTCATCTCCACCCGAGGCATGAGGAAGCTGTGGGAGCTGAGGAAGAGGTGGCTCTTGCACCTTTTCCTGCATCTGCTCCACTTCGCTAGCACTCACAGATATATCAGCTGGTAGAGTGGTTCGACCGGTGGGAGACTCACTATGAGACCTACATTGCTGCATAGGAGCAGTAACATGTGGAGGACGTTGTTCATTTTGACTCGTATATTGCTCTTCAGCAACACTAGTATGACTAGGACATGGCCTGGTTTGAGGAGTAGTTTGCGACTCTTTCCAATTTCTTTTAGCCACCACCACCTCCACCTCCTCCTTTGGATGATCAGGAACCGTCCTTCTTTTAGTTTGTTTTTGATGTTATTTTCTCCTTGTTGTAGTTTTTCTTCTGTTTGGTAGCTTCTATTTTGTTTCATTCCGTCCTCCTTTTTATGATGTCAAAAGGGGGAGTAGTTGTACTATTTTTATAATGTTTTGGTGTATTATGTATTGTATTTATTTTCTAGTATAATTTGAACTTCCTCATTCATTGTTTTTATTGTAATGCTTCAATTGGACTACTAAAACTTGTTTTTTGTTTGCTATCATTTGAAAGTGGATATCCTCTTGAAATAGGATTCTAGAAGAAATAATTTTAGCAGATTCAAACCTAAGGAAAGAATCCTCATTTTCTCTAGATAAAAAGTTTTCGTCTCCACTCCTAGAAGACGATCCCTTAGTGACTCTACCTCTTTTGTTAGAACTGGCCATTACTAAGAAGTGAAGGATTTAAAGAGGCTATTTAAGTGAATGCAAAATGAAGTCTAAGGCCTTCTTATTGAAAGAAAAATGACCATTTGTACATATAGAAAATGTTTCGTACAGTAGAATATATGGTTTGTACATGACAAAATTAATTTCGTATGTACGATCGAATACATTCAAAATGAAATGACTTTTCATAATCACTCAAGTTATGAAGCATCCTTTCATACATGCTTTTTGACCAGCTGATTGTACATATGAATAGGTGTTCATCTGGGACGATCAGTTATTTAAGATCATTTAAATGATGGTTAGGTTCATCCCCCACATCAAATGATACATGGTTCATATGTACGAACTAAAAGTTCATACATACGATCGATTATAATAACTAATCCTACCTGTATAACTGTCTACATGCGTACATATGAAGTAATACAAATCATCCAGGATGATATAAATATTGTACAATATGATATGTGTTGAAAAATTAAAACTTTATGAGATCAATCAAAACAAATATTTATGTGCTACAGAATTTGTACGAGACAAAAATAATTTCATATAGTATGAGTAGAACACTTAAAAAATTCTCACGATCGTTCAAAATAGGAATTTCAATGTGTGAAAATATGTCCAAAACACACAAAATATAAAACAAAATAGAAAAATAGAAAAACACTTACACAAACAAGCACATTGATTATAAAAGAGAAAACACACAAAGACACATATAAAGTTTGCAGCAAATTTTAATTAAGCATTAAGATCGATCACACTAAGCCTTGTTCTTAATGTGCTAAAAGTATCAAAGGCTAGTAGTTTTGTAAAAAATTATGTAAGTTGATTTTCAGTAAAAAAAATGGTTCAATTCAATTTCTCCTTTGGATATATGATCCCTAATGAAATTATGCCTTATGTTTATATGTTTGGTTCTAGAATGTTGAATTGGATTTTTTGAAATGCAAATGGCACTAGTGTTATCACAATAAATTGGAATTGTGCCTATTAAAAATCCTAAATTAAGAAGCTGTTATTTCAACCAAAGAATTTGTGCCACACAACTTTCTAAGACAATGTATTCACCTTCAGCAGTAGATGGGGCTATGAAATTCAATTTTTTACTAGACCAAGAAACTAAAAAATTTCCTATAAATTGTCAAGTTCCAGATGTTCTCTTTCTATCAACCCTATAACTTGCAAATTTTGAATCGAATATCCAATTATTTCAAATGAAGGGCTAAACTTAGGATATTAAATCCCTAAGTTCTGAGTTCCCAAGAGATATATCAAAATCCTTTTTACTACTGTAAAATATTATTATTTTGGATCTAATTGTAATATAAAACATAAACAAACACTAAACATTTTATCAGGTCTGCTAGCAGTCAAGTAAAGTAAATATCTAATAATTCTCCTAAATTTCTTTTGATCAAAAGATTTTCCCTTTGGGTCCTTATCCAACTGAACTGAGGAACTCATAGGTGTACTATCTGGTTTAGCATTGTCTATTTCATATTTTTTGAGGATGTCCTTAACATACTTTGACTGATTAAGAAATGTTGTCTCCTCAATTTGCTTAATGCTAAAACTTAGAAAGTAACTATGATATTTCATTAGACTCATCTCAAATTTTCTAATTATTTTAGAAAAATCATCACAAAAATTTTTATTTATAGATACAAAGATGATATCATCAACATAAATTTGTACAATGAGTATATCATCTCCCAATTTCTTCAAAAAGAGAGTTGTGTGCACACTTTCTTTTTAAAAAGATATCTCAAGTTGAAAAGTGCTCAACCTCTCATATCAAGCCCTAGGTGTCTATTTCAATCCATATAATGCCTTTTTCAATTTAAAAATATGATTTGGGTATTTTAAACTTTTTAAAATATGGAGGTTATTTAACATAAATATCCTCTTATATCAAGTCATTTAAAAAGGAACTCTTAACACCCATTTGAAATAATTTAAATCCTCTAAAGCATATAAAGGCTAATAAAACCCTAATTGCTTCAAGTATCATTACAGGGGCAAAAGTCTCCTCAAAATTAATTCCTTCAATTTATTTATACCCCTTAATCTAGCCTTAATTATAACAATAACTCCTGAGTCGTTTATTTTATTTTTGAATATCCACGTAGTTCCACTTACACTTTGATCCTTTAGCCTTGCAATTAATTCCCAAACATTATTTCTCACAAATTAATTTAATTTTTCTTGCATTGCCAATATACAAAATTCATCAAAAAGTGCTTGATTTACATTTATGGGTTCTATCATCAAAATAAAAGCAGAATGATTGACTTCTTTGCTTAGTTCACACCTAATCCTAACATACTCACTAGGTTGACCTAAAATTAATTCCTTTGGATGATTTTTAGAATATCTAAAATCTCTAGGCAAAGAGTTTTCTAATTCCAAATTTTCTTCCAAATTAACCTTCTCAATCCTTTGGGAGTCATTTTCCAAATCATCTTCTTCCAAAATTGACTCTCCTAAAATTCCATATTCAGCAAATACAATATGTGTGGTCTTCTCAACTACCAAAGTTCTTTTATTAAATACTCTATAAGATTTTCCAATGTTAGAGTATCTAAGAAAAATTCCTTCATCTGATTTTGGATCAAAGTTTTATAAAAAAGATTTTCCATTATTATATACGAATACCTTACATCCAAAAATATACAAATTGAACAAATTAGGTGTTCTCCCTTTAAGAAGCTCATAGAGTGTTTTATTTAATTTTGATCTAATGTTCACTCTATTTAGAACATAACATGTAGATCTAATCTTTTCAGCCCAAAAAAATTTTAGGAAGTGAATATTCAGCCAACATGGCTCTAGCAGCTTCAATTAATGCTCTGTTCTTTCTTTTGACTACCCCATTCTACTGAGGGATTCTAGATGTAGAAAAATTATGATCAATCCTTTTTTCTTTACAAAATCATCAAAATTTTCATTTTCAAATTCACCACCATAATCACTTTATATTCTTAAAATCTCACACCCTAATTTTTTCTGAATCCATGTCAAAACATTTCTAAATTTCTCAAATAACTCACTTTTATGAAATAAAAATTTAACCCACATGAATCTTAAGAAATCATCCATAATCATAAATTCGTATACCTTTCCTCATAGACTAATAGTGCTAATCGGTCCAAAAAGATCAATATGTATAATCTCCAATGATTTACTTGTTCTAAGATCCTTATTGGACTAAAAAGAGGACTTTACATGTTTTTCTAATTGACTTGCATCATAAAGGTGATCCTTAGAAAAGTCTAGTTTTGGTATACCTCTAATTAAATCATTTTGGGTAATATTCCTAAGGTTTTTCATACTAGCGTGACAGAGTCTCCTATGCCATAACCATGAATCATTAGAAACAATTTTCAAATAAAAAGTAATAGGAGATTTAAAATAATTCAAATCTAGCATATAAATGTTGTTTATCATAATTTCATGCAAAATATCATTTCTATTTAGGCTTAATATGTAGCTAGTGGGAAAAAATTTTACACAATACCCTTTATCAGATAGTTGGCTTTACTTAACAAATTATACTTTAAGCCTTCTACAAGCAATACTTTTTCTATGAAAAAGTTTTGCAAGTTTCCAATCATACCTGATCTAACCACTTTAGTAGTGGTGTTATCTCCAAGTATAACCTTACCTCCACTTTTAGCTTCCAATGATATAAATTACTTAGTGTCTCTAGTCATATGCTTTGAGTAATCACTATCTAGGTACCAAATGCTCTCACGAGGCCTTGCATGAGAGCATGCTTACAAAACTATCAAATGCTAGACTTGAGAACCCAATCAAGTTTGGGGTTTGTTTTGGCAAATTAAAACTAGATGCATGTATGATATGTCTAGGTTTATGCATCTTAGGTTTGCACACTAAATGAGTTTTTCTTTCTAGGCTACAAGTATGTGCATTATGTCCATTTATGCTACAAGAATAACATTTAACTTCAGGAAATGAGTTTCTTAATCTTCTATAGCAAACCTCTCTTTTCCTGGGTTGTAAAATTTTTTACCTCAAAATAGAATTTGTAAAATTTTCAAGTGTTGGGGGTTTCCTATTTTCCTCAAGAGCTTTCACTTTTATCTTAAGAAATTTGTTTACATCTTCCAAAATATTAATATTATATTTTAAATAATGCTCTCTATTTTCAGATTCATCCTTAAAATTTTTAAAGTCTTTTTCCAATTAAGCATATGATGTTTTCTAAAAATCATTCTTTTTATTCAAGTTATCAAATTCATCATGTAAGCTTATGTGGTTGTTATCTATCAATGCGTGATCTTTTCTAAGGATTTCAAGTTATCTTTACAATTCTAACATTTCTAAATTTAAAATAGCATGCATTTTCTTAATCTTTCTATGCATCATGAATTCTTTCAGAAACTTCTAATAGCTCATTATAAGTCAAGTCGCATATCTCTTCTTGATCTGACTGATTAATATTATCGGTCATTAAGCATAAGTTGGTGACTGTCTCCTCCTTTTTTATTTCTAATGAATCTGAAGCTAAGTCTGCCCAAAAAGCCCTTTAAAATCTATTCTTGCCCTTCTTCACATTTGCTCTCTCCTCTACCTTCTTTAGGAGTGGTTTTGAGATTGGGGCAGTCCAATTTTATATGTCCAGGTGCTGCATTCTCTCCTCCCCAGAGGAGAGGATGTGCAACCATGATGTCCACCAGGTTTCCTGCATTCATTGCAAATCACATCATTAAAAACCTTAAAATTTTTTTTAAACTTATCTCTATTCCACTACCGGCGTCTCCTCTGTTTCCTTTTAAAAAAGCTCCTAAATTGCCTAGTCATCAAAGCAATATGATCCTTATCCTCAGGTTATGACTGATCACTCTCAAATTCCTTTACTTTTAGTGTTATGTTCTTCTCCTTTTGTTGTTCTCCTACATCAACCTTTCTTTGACTCATTCCTTGCTCGTAAGCAATTAGTGATCCAAGAAGATTGTCAATAGAGTAAATATTTAAATATTTAGATTCTATTATAGTAGTTATCTTAGCATCATAAGTAGTAGACAAACATCAAAGTATTATATTCACTAATTTAACATTCATTAATTCCCTACCTAATGCATACAAAGAAGTGACTATCTGAGTGAATATTGTATATATTTCAAAATGGATTCATTTGGTTTCATGCGAAATAATTCATCGTTATGTAACAAGATGTTTAGTCTATATTGCTTTACTTCATTAGTCCCTTCATAAATTATACAAAGTCTATCCTATATGTTCTTTCCACTTTTGCAAGTGGGAACCGGCATGTAATCTTCTGACTTAAGTGCACAAAAGAAACTTTTTAAGCATTTAGCATTTAACTGTGCTAAATCATATTATTCTATAGTCCAGTCAGCAAAGGGTGTTTAAACTCTAATGCCATTAACCAATCTAGTAAGTTTTGTATACCCTTCTTAAACAAAAGTCCACATGCGATAATCTAATGATTATAAAAAAGTAGACATGCATGTTTTCCAAAAATTGAAAGGAATATTCACTACAGGAAAAATGTCAAATACCGGCAGTTTGCACCGGCGGTTTATGGACCGTCGGTATTACCGGCGGCGTCGCCGGCGGTCTAGCCGTCGGATTCTAACGATGGCCAAACCGGCGGCTTAGCTATGATACACCGCCGGTAATACCGACGGTCTATAAACCGCCGGTAAACCGCCGGACATCAATATGACCCGGCGGTTTACCGGCAGTCTAAACTGCCGTTGATAAGTGATTTTATCCGGCGGTCCAGACCGCCGGAAAACCGTCGGACATCAGGATGAACCGGCGGTTTACCGGCGGTCTAAACCGTCGTTGATAAGTGATTTTGTTCCGGCGGTCCAGACCGCCGGAAAACCGCCGGTAAAAGCCCTAATACGAGCCGCCTCGCTCCGCTCATTTCATTTTCACTCTTTCCTTCTCTCTCTCGGTCTCTCGCTCCTCCGCTCGTCCGATCAGCCCCCGACGAAGGAACTCCGACCGCCGACCCCAGTCCGACTGCCGCCGACCCCATTCCGACCGCCGTCGACCCCAGTCCGACCGCCGCCGACGAGTCTACTCCGATGCCAGACCGCCGACCGATTTCGACCCCAAACAATCGGATTTCTATTTTAAGGTTATTTTTTATGGTTTTTCTTTGATTATTTGGTGCTACTCCATGTTATATTATCTTTTTAGTTAATGTTTCATACTTTAAAAATGTGGGAGAGAGTTATGGAGCATAGGTTTAGGTGTGATACTAATGTTTCTCAAAATTAATTTGGATTAATGCTTGGTAGGTTTACAATGGAAGTCATACATTTTTTGAGAGGTTTGATGGAGAAATATAATGAGAATAAGGAGGATCTATATATGATATTTATCTATTTAGAGAAAACATATGTTAATATTCCAAGAGAAGTGCTATGGAGGGTTCTTAAGAAGAAAGGAGTTAATAATGCTTATATTTATTGATATGTAAAGTTTACATTTTTCTTTCAAATTAACATGCTTAGCTTTTTGAATATGTTATGATCACATAAGAAAAATATGCACCTAAGATTATTCTTGGAGACTAACTTTGGTTTGGTGTAAAAAGGCTTATTGTTTTTTTTTTCTTTTAGTGAGTTAGTGCAGTGCACTAGATTTTTTCTTGGCTTTTTGCATTGTGTCCACTCCTCATATGGCATTGGTTTGGAGACTACCCTGTTTAGTATTCATTTCTAACAATTCTTACCTAGTGTACTGGCATATTTTGTTGTGGATTTGTATTTTAGAAACATAAATAATGAAAATAGATGATGTCGTAGGATAAAATGTGTAAGTTAAAGGTTGAGATATATTAAGCTTCCATGATAGCTTTTCAATAAGGAAAGTTGAATTTTTAACTTTGAAGCAAACCTGATATGGACTGAGAAGGCATAAAATATTATTAAAGTAAAGAGATGTGCTTTTAATTGATTTAAAAAAATGTCCCAATAATAATATGATTTCTTTGATCTTGTTAGATGGTTTAAGAGTGAAGATAATAGGGTCCTCTTCATATCCCAACTATTGGGGAATGATTGATATTGAGGAAGATTGTAGAATCCTAATCAAAAGCACTGATATTAGGAATAATAGAAATGCTCTTTGGAGAAATTATTAATGAACGGGTTCAAGCACAAAATCTATTTGCAAGAAAAAAAGGAAAAAAAATTCATAGTTTTACTATATATTTATTAAAAAGGTTAGTTGTAATAGACCTTGTGAGGGGATTATGGCATTGGGTGATCAAGACATTAATAAGAGTTGACTTGGTCAAATTGACCAAGTCGAACCCCAAGACCCTCTCCAATGGGTTCAGAGAGTCGAGTCGAGTCTGTTGGGCCTAGACTTGTACCCTGGGTCAACCCGGTTGACCAAATCAACCAGGGTTGACCAAGTCAACCAGGGTTGACCACCTTGCCCCTTTAGGCCCCAAATCAAATCTATGCGTTTATTTTATTTAAATGCAACATATGGATAAGCTTTTATTCTTTTAGAGCATGATTAAGTTCTTCAAAGCATAAAAATCTATTTGGATGTATAACAAATTGTTTATGCCTCAAACATGTAGGGTACGTTTGCTTCAACGTGCAAATGACTATCCAAGAAGAGAGATATTGGATGTATAACAGATTGTTGCCGGGTCGAAAAGAATTGACAGTTGAATTTATAGAGGGAGTTGAAACTTTCATTCGAGTTGCATCTCAACTTCCATCCTTTCAGTCTGATAAAATGTTTAGATGTCCGTGTTCGAAGCATAAAAATCTAGCATTCCTAAAGCTCGATGATGTGAAGCTTGATTTATATCGTAGGGGATTTCTTCCAAACTACTGGATTTGGACATCACATGGCGAGTACGAGCCACATAGAGATGCTCATGCCGGTTCATCTACAGCTTATGAAACATTTGATGAAGATCAAATGAGTAGACCCTATGAAGACCTTATTTTTGATGTAGCAGGTCATAATTTAAGGTCTAATGTGGAAGAGCCACCAAATGCAGAGACACAAAAATTCTTTGAGTTATTACATTCAGCTCAAAAGCCAATTTGGGAAGGTTGCAGTACGCATTCAGAATTATCCATTGCAGTGAGGATGCTAAGTATTAAAACTGAGTATAATATTCCCCGTGAGTGTTTTAATGACGTTATTGGTTTGGAGAATTTCAGGTATGTTTTTTTTGGTATGATTTCAAATATATGATTTAATTTGTACTAATCTTTTTGATATTGTCTAAATTTTTACAGAAAGAATTTAGGTGGTTGCCTGAGTACAGCACGAGGATCAGATCAAATTTTGAGAGGAGAGGAGCGACCCGTCTCAGAGACATGTTCACGGACATTAGAAAGTCCGGGCAGAGGCCTAATTGGATTGGAGAGGGAGTTTGGGCAGATTTGAGTAGTGCTTGGGCTACCCCGGAGTTTATAAAAATGAGAGAGCAGAATAAACAGAACAGAGCCTCTGACTGCGGCGGTTTAGGAAGCTCTCTTCATACTGGTGGATCTGTACCTCATACAGAACATAGGCGGCGACTGGTAAGTTTTTTGAATTGGTTTATTACATATATTTATGTTAGTATAACTAAGCATCAAATTTTCAGAAAGAGCACCTGGGTCGGGAGCTAACACTCATCAACATCAAGCTGACCAGGAGTGGATTGATGAGAAGTCTAAGAAGGCTCATGTGAGTAAAATTTTTTGGATTTTTAGAATAAAAATTTATTTTAATAAAACTATTTGTAACTCGCAGGATGATTTCTTACGAGCTAGAGAAAGTCGGCAGTCCACTGGGGAGGGATCATCTTCTGGATCGGCCCATATTTTTGAGTATCATACATGGTCAGAAGTTGTTGGTGGAAGACAGAGGGGGAGGGTATATGGCATGGGTTCACAGGCTTTTGCTATTGAGGGCAGTTCATACACCTCTGCATTTCATGATCCAAGTGGAGCTGAAGAATCTGTAAGTGAGAGGGTTGCAGCACTTACTAGAGAGATTGAAGAGATGAAAAGGGTTCAAGCTAGAGAGATTGAAGAAATGAGGAAGGCTCAGAATGAAATGCAAGCAGAGTTGCAATCCTACAGAGCTGGAAAACAAAGGAAGAAGGACCAACAGGAGCAGCCATCTGTAGACAGTGAGGATAACGATGATGATTAGATGTTTATTATGTTTGATGAATGTATTAATTAGAACTTGTGAACTTCTGAACTTGTGATTGTAACATTATCATGAACTATCTTGTGAATTTGTGATTGTAATGTTATGATGAATTTTTGATTTTGTTTGTATTTTCTGGCTGTGATGAATATAGTGGCGTGTTGCCCAACATATATTGCTTTTTCTGCAGGTTTAGACTTTAGGGTGAACCTCCCTCAAATAGAGGGGATGCTGTCAATTTTTTTTTTCAGGTGCTATAGGTTTCCGGCGGCTAACCGGCGGTTTGACCGCCGGAAACGATGATACCGGACGGACAATATAAGCCGTCGGTAATAATATTAAACCGCCGGTACTTTACCGGCGATTACCGACGGTCGCCGGCGGTTCTACGATGGACACCCGACGGTTTCAACCGTCGGTAATACCGACGGCTATAACCGTCGTCCATCGCCGATAAAGAACCGGCGGTCTAACGGCGCCATCCGGCGGTCTACAAACCAGACGACGCCAATTTTAACCGCCGGAAAACCGCCAGTTACGTGACCGGCGGCTTATCGGAGGTATCTATACCGGCGGTCTAACTGCCAGAAAACCGACGGTTTAAATTCCGGTGGTTACCGGCGGTAGTAGCCACCGGAAAACCGCCGCAACAATAAACCGCCGGTAAAATGCCGTCGGAAATGGTTTCCTACGCCAATTTTTCCGACGGCTTACAAACCGCCGTGAGACCGCCGGTATAATTCAAAACCGCCGGTAAATCTAGACTAACCGCCAGAAAAAACTGCTGGTTTTCAGCATTTTTCCTGTAGTGATTATAAAATAAAGGAGGTCTAGTGATCGAATAACCTTCAGATGTGTTACGGTTTCCAAAAGTAGCCATTTTCATTTTTCAAAAAGTAATATAAACTTATGATTTTTAAACAAAGCTCTGATACCACTTGTTGATTCTTGTTGAATCCTATTTAGGTTATTAAACCTAAATTAATATCCCAAGGCTAACCAAGAGGCGGGGGGGGGGGGGGTAAATTGATAATTTAAAATTTCTCTTGGATTTAAATTTGAAACCCATTGATTCACAAAGCAACTTAATTAGTGTTTCAAAATAACTTTTCAACCACAGAAAAATAACTTGCAGTAAATAAAAAGTGAAAAATAAAAGACTTATATATTTATACTAGTTCAGTCAAACACGACCTACATCCACTCCCTGAAGACTCCCTCTTCAGGTATTGCAGTATTACCAAAATGACTCTCCTTTTTCCCCCACAACAAGGTGGAGAGGCCTTTACAAAAACCTATCTTCCACCAATTCCTAGTGTGGCAGAGAACCTTTATCCTTTCACACTCTCCAAGTGTTAGTACAGAATCGTCGTTCTTTCACACCCTCTAAGTGTAGGAAGAGAACCTTCGTCCTTTCACACCTTCCAAGTATAGGTAGAGAACCTTCATCCTTTCACACCCTCTAAGTGTAGGCAGAGAACCTTCGTTCTTTCACACCCTCCAACTATAGGCAGAGAACCTTCATCCTTTCACACCCTCCAAGTGTCAGCAGAGTATCGAATCATCTCCAAAGATTTTCTCACGAGTAATATAGAAAGACAAGAGGAAGAGTAATAATAATAATTACAAAGAGATCCTTACCTTTGAGTAATCTTATGAACCCTTCACACTCTACTTGTAAGAAATCTCTCTCAAACACTCTCTCACACTCTCTCTTTCAATTGCCCTTAAAAAATCATGAAGATAAGACTTTTCCACGTCAGGTTTTAGTGGAACTTTTATACAAAAGCCATGAAAAATTATCCATAAAACTAATATTTTCAAATTTAAGCGTTCATGATCGTGCAGTACAATCAAATTTCGTACATACAAATAGTTCAAATATTGTTGCATACAAACCTATTATGAATCGATATGAAATCATTTTGTACCCGCTAATAGTCTAATATGAACTATGTTCGTCTGGTATGAACAATTAGAAAGTTTTCAAATTTGTTTGTATGAAGAGGGGCCCCACAATTTTATACTCGAGATGGCATACATATGATGACATCATCATTTAGTATGATGGGTTATAAAAAATTTCAAATTCATCTGAATGAAATATCAGGATGAAAAGAGACCTCACAATTTTGTACTCTAAAAGGCATATACAAACTGGGTTCATATAATGCGATTAGTGTTTAGTCTAGTGAATAGGTTGTTAAACCTAAGTATGTCCCAAGGCTACCAAGAGGAAGGTGAATTGGTATTTTAAAAATTATCCCTTTTTTAAATGAGTTTAATCGAAAATAAACTTTAATGAATTTTTATAAAAAGTTTTTCAACCACAACTTTTTGAACAGAAAAATGCAAAAAATAAAAAGCAGTGAAATAAATGACACAAGCTTTATAGTGGTTCGGTCTAAACCAGACCTACATCCACTCCCAGAGGCACCCTCTGAGTATTGAACTAATACCAATAGTGTCTCTCCTTTTGCACCCAAAGCAAGGCGGAGAAGCCTTTACAAAACACTCTTTTCACCACTACCCGGTGCAGCAGAGAACTGTTGTCCTTTTACCCTCTCATAGTGTGGGCAGAGAACCCTTCATCCTTTTATACTCTCCTAGTGTAGGCAGAGAACCCTTCATCCTTTCACACTCTCCTAGTGTGAGCAGAGAACCCTTCTTCCTATCACACTCTCCTAGTGTGGACAGAGAACCCCTCATCCTTTCACACTCTCCTAGTGTGGGCAGAGAACCCTTCGTCCTTTCACACTCTCCTAGTGTGGGCAGAGAACCCTTCGTCTATTCACACTCTCCAAGTGTTGACAGAGAACTGGATCTCCTTGAAAGATATCCTCACAAGAAATCTAGAAGGAAGAAAGAAAAAGAGTGAAGTAATCTCAAATCATAAGTAGTAAATCTTACCTTTGAACACCAAGCGAAGCCTTCACGCTCCAGTGATAGAAATCCTTCTTTGAATGCTCTCTCTAACTTTCTCCTTGACTCTTCTTCTAATAGGCACGTAGATCAATGAGCAAAAAGATTGGGTGGTAGTCTATATATACAAAAGACAAGAAAAACTGACCAAAAACTGCAAGTTTTCAATTCTGTACGCAGTGGATCATCCCGTACGATCGTGGATCATCCTGGATGATTTTACTTAAAGTGTCAGAAATGATCCTAATATATATTAGTACGAACTATGTTCTTACATGCTCATCATCCCGTACGAACTAGGTTCGTCCGGTACGAAACGGTTATTCCATAGGTCGGTTCTCAAATTTCTGCAGGACATAACCAACTGTGGTAAGTCGGTTCAGTTCATCCTGGGACGAACGTGTGTCATCCTGGAATGATTTTATACAGAGAGCTTCATCCAGGGAGGAAGGTTCATTTCATCCTGTATGATCTCAAACAGAGAGTTTCGTCCAGGTACGAACCATGCTTTTCATCTGGATGAATAGTGCAAGGTGAGAATCCAGAGACGTTCGTCCTGAGACAAATATCAAATTCGTCCTGGACGATTAGGACTTAGAAATAGTTTTTCCCCGCATGTTCGATCCATTACTCTTCCTAGGGGTTAATTGACATGATCGTCCCGTACGAACTAGATTCGACCCGTATGATCAGTTCACAAAAATTGTTCCCCCAAGAGTGTGTGTTGTGATTTTTCTCTCAATTACAATCACTCCCTCTCATTTCAAAACTTATAATTTACAAATGAATATTTGCTAAATTTGATTTGAAGTCTTCATTGCTTGGAGTTGATTTTTCTGAAATGTTAGTACACACTAGAGCAAAAACAAATCTTCCAAAAAGTGTTAGGAGATATATAAAAAGAATAATATTTGAAATCATCAAAATAATATAAGTTGCAAGAATGTAAAACATGCAAATAACAACTCTCTCTACAATCTCCCTCTTTTTTATGATGTCAAAACAATTATTGTTTGTAGGATTTCAAATTCTAAGTATCTCCTAAACTCCTTTTGAATTGATGAATACATGAAAAATAAGGAGGCATAAATTTTTTTTTTAAAAAATTTTATACAAAACACACAACTACAATAATGACAAATATAAAAGGACTATCAAGACTATCAAAAATAAATAAATAAATAAAAAAAAAAACAAACAATTTCGGCCCCTTTTTGACAACAGCAAAAAGTGAAGAAGAAAAGAAGGCTATAAATGTAAGCAGAAGTATGAAATTCATTTGATATTTTAATCTTGAAAGTGATTGAAATAAGGTATGCAAATAAAATTAAAATATTAGAAAAATCATAAAAATTTCATATAATTTAAGAATTGATATAACATAGAGAATAAAAAGAATTTATCAAAGGCATGTGTCAATTTAAACATTAAGATAAAGAAAATCATTGCACTAAGGATGAATAAAAATTTTATATTTCAAATTTCAATGTCAATTATAAATGAACATAAGATCAATTTGAATTAAGAGATTAAAAGAGTCTGTAAAGAAGTAACTAACACATGTGGCGCTTTGCACATATTTTTCAATTTTTATGGCACATTTTTGTGCATCTTTTTACTTTGGGCTTATTTTGTGCCTATTTTTGTCATTGCAAATTTTTTTTGCACATTCCTTTTGATTTTTGTACATTTATATACTTTTCAAGTGTAATTGAATTCTTTCCAAAATCAATAATCTAAAATTTCAAATTTTTCTAAGTTCATAAATACTATTTGAAAAGAAAAATACAAAATATGAAAACATCTAAATTGCAATAATAATATTAAAGATAATGTAGTCTAAAAAAGAGATATGGAATTGAAAATTCTAATAATATCAAGTTATAAGCATCTCTTAAATTTAGAATAATTATATTTTCTAATAAAATTAATTTTAATTTATAATTTAGAATAAAGCACTATTAAGATTAAAAAAAATGAATGTCATAAAGTCTAACACACATGTCTAAAACATTAAACAATAAAATATTAGAACATATATTGATATCTAATGAAGTTATTATAATTTGAAGTTTAAGATATCAATAATAACACAACTAAAATAAGGAAAATACAACAATCTAAAAAAAATCACTAACACATGAACTACAAAGAAACATTGAACAAACACTACAATCATTCAGATGGACCCTGATCTAGAGGAGGAGGAGGTGGTGCTGCACCAAAGAAGTTGAAGTAACTACTAATCATAAACATGTTGGAATTAATGGCATTTATCTGATCACACATAAATCCCATATCTTGATTGTGCTGAATATCCTATTGCTGCAAATGAGTTTCAATTTGATCAAACCTTTGATCAAAAGGAGCCTCTAAATTGTCAAATCTTTGAACCAAATCCTGATAATTTGGTTCAGCAGCATGTGAAGGTTCAGCTTCTTCTTCTGTTTCACTCAGAACGATACGAGTTTTGTTGGGCTCGTCCTTATTGAAGATAACCCTAAAGGATGTGTCGTTGTAGTAGAGTGGTTCTTCAAAGTCTTGTTCTGGATGAATTAAATCATATTTCTTTTCCAAAATATAGGCAATCAGATGTCCTAAGGTTATGTTCTTCTTTCTTTTATGATCAACATGACAAATTTCAGAGAGACCATAAACGTAGTCAATTAGGAGTTGGGCCTCATCTATAGGTTGTCTGGTCATTATCATGTAGGTAACAGTAGAAAGAAGAGGAGTGATGTTGATTCTATCACCAGCTTTAGGTATAATGGAAGTTCTTAGTACGTGCTGGATGATACGGGCATCACGAACTAAAGTTGCTACTTTAGGCAAATGATCGTTAACTCTTATTCCTCTAATCACACGATTAACTTCAGTCCAATCAAAACTTGTGGTGGTTAAGGTGTGTGCTCTTAAGCCTTCAGTCCTTAAGTTTAGGAAGATACCAAGGTCAGCCTTGGTGATTTCAATTTTCTTTTTGAAAACAAAAGAACTGATGACAGAATGGTCGGAGTTGAATGACATGTTTGCCAAAAAATAGTGAAAAGTTTCTCTATTGTAGAAGTGTACTAAAGTGAAGATTAAACTAAATTGAGTAGAGGTAAACAAGTGGATTACCTTAAAGGTTAATTGATCCTGTAGGAGAACTTTAGATGGGGTGATTTTCGCAGAGACAAACCTAGCAAAGGATTCTTCATTGGCTCTAGAAAGGAAGTTTTCAGATGTATTTCTTGGTGGACCCTTAGCTAAGGACTTTTGGCGCTTGCTAGAACTTTCTATTGAAAGATTTGAAGAGAAGAAAGGTTTGAAAGAGATGTGTGAAAGTGACTGTTCAGAAAAAATTTTCGTCTATTTAAAGAAAATGACTGTTTGTACCAGACAAAAATTTCTTTCGTCCCGTACAAAAATATTTCGTATGGACGAACGAATGAGTTTAAAAAATAACAGCTTTTCATAAACACACAATTTATAAAGCATCCTTTTGTACAGGCTTTTGACTAAAATGATCGTACAGACGAATACGTGTTCGTCCGGACGATCATAAATTTAATTCGTTTTAATGGCAGTTGAAAACTGTCCCCCGCCATGAACCGACGTATGTTCGTCTGGACAAACCAAAGGTTCGTACAGATGAATATCGTAATAAAAATGACCTTATCCATTCAACTATTTTTTGCATTTGTCCTGACATCTAAAAAAAATTTCATCCTGGACGATATACGATTGTATAGACGAAAATACAATTTTAAAACTGATTAACTTATGCACAGGGTTACACACTACACAAATCATCCCGTACAAAAAAATTTCATCCCGGACGATGATGACTAAAAATTTTCATTTTAACACTAAAAAATAAAAAATAAATAAAAACAAACAAGACAATACTTAAACACAGATTTTGAAGAAGAAAATATCACAAAACCAAACTAAAAAATACAATGAACACAAAACAAAAAATATCAATGTTGCAGAAAACATTTTTATCTAAGCATTTAAATCAATCACTCCAAGCCTAGTTCTTAATGTACTGAAAGTATCAAAGGCTAAAGGTTTTGTAAAAATATCTGCAAGTTGATTTTCTGTTGAAATATGGGTACGTTCAATTTCTCCCTTGGATACATGATCCCTTATGAAATGATGTCTTATATCAATGTGTTTGGTTCTTGAATGTTGAATAGGATTTTTTGAAATGCAGATAGCACTAGTATTATCATAATAAATTGGTATAGTACCTATAGTTAATAAATCAATCAACTATTGTTTTAACCAAAGTACTTGTGCCACACAACTTCTTAGTGCAATGTATTCTGATTATGCAGTAGATAGGGCCACTGAATTTTGTTTTTTACTAGACTATGAAACTAATGAATTTTCAATGAATTGACATGTTCCAGAAGTGCTTTTCCTATCACCTTACAGCCTACAAAATCAGAATCTGAAAACCAATAATTTCAAATGAAGAGCTAAACTTTGGATACCAAATTCCTAAGTTCTGAGTTTCTAGTAAGTATCTTAAAATCCTTTTCACTGCTGTCAAATGTGATTCTTTTGGATTGGATTTAAATCTAGCACACAAGCAAACCCTAAACATGATATCGGGTCGGCTAGCAGTCAAGTAAAGTAAAGATCCAATAATCCCTCTAAATTTCTTTTGATCAATAGATTTTCCCTTAAGGTCCTTATCCAACTGAACTGAGGAACTCATTGGTGTACTAACAGGTTTAGCATTGTCCATTTCATATTTTTTGAGAATGTCCTTAACATATTTATTTTGACTAAGAAATGTACCTTCCTCAAGTTGCTTAATTCTAAAGCCTAGAAAGTAATTTAAGTCTCTCATTAGACTCATCTCAAATTCACTACTCATTGTTTTAGAAAAATTATCACAAATATTTTTATTTGAAGATTCAAAAATGATATCATCCATATAAATTTGAACAATGAGTATATCATTTCCAAATTTCTTTAAAAAGAGAGTTGTATCCACACTTTCTTTCTCAAAAGATCTTTCAAGTAAGAAGGTGCTCAACCTCTCATACCAAGCCCTAGGTGCCTGTTTTAATTAATATAATGCCTTTTTCAACTTGAAAATATGATTTGGGTATTTAGAATTTTCAAAACCTGGAGGTTGTTCTACAAAGACATCCTCTTCAATTACCCCATTTAAAATGACATTTTTCACATCCATTTGAAACAATTTGAAACCTCTAAAATAAGCAAAGGCTAGCAAAACCCTAATTGCTTCAAGTCTAGCTACAGGGGCAAAAGTCTCCTCAAAATCAATTCCTTCAATCTGATTATACCCCTTAGCAACTAATCTTACCTTATTTCTAATGACTACTCCTGAGTTATTCATTTTATTTTTGAATACCCACTTAGTTCAAACAATACTTTGATCTTTTGGCCCTGAAGTTAATCCCCATACTTTATTTCTTACAAATTGATTCAACTCTTCTTGCATGGTCAATATCCAAAATTCATCAGAAAGTGTTTGATCAATATTATTGGGTTTTATAATTGAAATAAAGGCTGAATGATTGACTTCCTTGTTTAATCCACACCTAGTTCTAACACTCTCACTAGGTTCACCTATAATCAATTCCCTTGGGTGATTTTTAAAAAATCTCAAATTTCTAGGCAAAAGGTTTTCTATCTCTAAATTCTCTTCCACATTTTCTTCCAAGTTTATTCTATCAATCTTTTGGGAGTTATCCTCAATCTCATCTTCAATAATATTTGGCTCTTCCAAATTTCCAGATTCATCAAATACAACATGTGTGGTCTCTTCAATGACCAAAGTTCTTTTGTTGAATACCCTATAAGATTTTCCAACACTTGAATATCCAACAAAAATTCCTTCATCTGATTTTGGATCAAATTTTTCTAAGGCAGATTTTCCATTATTATGAATGAACACCTTGCAACCAAAAACATGCAAATGAGACAAATTTGGTGTTCTATCTTTTAGCAACTCATAGGGTGTTTTATTTAAAGTGGATCTCACATTCACCCTATTCAGAACATAACATGCAATGCTAACCGCCTCAGCCCAAAAATATCTAGGAAGTGAGTATTCTGCCAACATTGCTCGGTCAGCTTTTTTTAATGTTCTGTTTTTCCTTTCGACTACCCCATTTTGCTGAGGGGTTCTATGTGCAGAAAAATTGTGATCAATTCCTTTCTCTTTACAAAAATTTTCAAATATCTCATTCTCAAATTCTCCTCCATGATCACTTTGTATAGAAATAATTTCACACCCAAATTTCCTTTGAATCCAAGTCAAAAAATGTTTAAATTCCTCAAATGATTCACTCTTATGAAATAGAAATCAAACCCAAGTGAATCTTGAGTAATCATCTACTATAATAAATCCGTATACCTTCCCTCCTAGACTTACAGTTCCTATTGGTCCAAAAAGATCCATGTGTAATATTTCCAAAGGTTTACTAGTCCTAAGATCCTTATTGGATTGAAAAGAGGACTTCACTTGCTTACCTAATTGACATGCATCACAAAGGTGGTCCTTATTAAAGTCTAGTTTTGGTATACCTCTCACTAAGTTCTTTTAGGTAATCTTTCTAAGATTTTTCATGCTAGAATGACAAAGTCTCCTATGCCAAAGCCATAACTCATTAGAAACAATTTTGAAACAAAAGGCAGTAGGAGTATGAATGCAATTTAAATCTATCATATAAACATTGTTTACCTTTTTACCATTTAAAACATCTTTCCCATTTAGGCTTAATATGCAGCTAGTAGGAAAAAATTTTACACTATAACCCTAATCACATAGCTGACTTATACTTAACAAATTATGCTTTAAGCCTTCAACCAATAACACATTGTCTATAAAAAAGTTTTTTAAGTTTCCAATTATACCTAATCCAACCACCTTCTTTGTGGTATTATCTCCAAGTGTAATTTTGCCTCCACTCCTGGCTTCCAGCATTATGAATTGAGCAGTATCTCCAATCATATGCTTTGAACATCCGCTGTTCAGGTATCATATGCTCTCACGAGGTCTTGTGTGAGAGCGACCCTACAAAAATATCAAATGTTAGACCTTGGAACCCAAACAAGTTTGAGTTCTTCTTTAGACAATTTATAATCAGATGCATGTATGATATGTCTAGGTATATGCATCTTAGATCTCCACACCAAATTAGTTTTCATCTTCAAGGTATAGGTGTGTGCTATATATCCAAGTAATTCACAATTGTTACATTTAACATTAGAAAAAAAATTCCTAAGTTTTCTACCATTTATTTGTCTTCTAAGGGATTCCATATATCCTATTATCCTCGAGAGCTTTTATTTTCAATTTATAGAAAGAGTTCATATCTTCCAAGATAGTATTCATATAATTGATCTTATAAATTTTCCTCTCTGATTCATCCTTAAAATTTTTAAAATCTTTTTCAAGTTTAGAATAGGATGATTTTAAACTCTCATGATTTTTATTCAAGTCATCGTATTCATCGAGTAGTTTCATGTGGTTTTCATATATTAAAGAATAATATTTCCTAAGGATTTCATGTTCCTTTTCAAGTTCTTCCAATTCTAAACTTACACTAGCATGCATCTTTTTCATTTTCTTATATGCATCATGCATGTGTTTAGAAACTTCAAATAATTCATCATAAGTTAAGTCACATACCTCTTCTTAATCTGATTGATCAACACTATCTGCCATTAAGTAAAGATTGGTGACTTCTTATTCCTTTTTAGTCTCAGATGAATCTGAAACTGAGTCCGCCCAAAAAGCTCTTTGAAACTTCTTCTTGCCCTTTTTACTGTTGGTTTCTCCTCTACCTTCTCCTTGCTAGGAGTGGCTTTGAGTTTTGGGCAATCAGTCTTGATATGACCTGGTTTTCTTCATTCATAACAAATCACTTCATTAGAAACCTTGCAATTTCTATTAAATTTATCTCTATTCCATTACTGGCATCTCTTCTGCTTCCTTTTCAGAAAATTTCTAAATTATCTAGTCATCAATACAATATCGTCTTCATCCTCAGGTTATGAGTGTTCACTCTCAGACACTTCCACTTTTAGTGCTATATTCTTCTCCTTTTGTGGTTCACCTGCATCAATCTTTCTTTGACTAACTCCTTGCTCGTAAGCAATAAGTGAACCAAGAAGATTGTCAATAGAATAAATGTTTAGATCTTTAGACTCTGTAATTGCATTAATTTTAGCATCATAGGCAGTAGGTAAATAATGAAGAATTTTATTAACCATTTCAGCATTCGTTAGTTCCATACCAAGTGCATGCAAAGAGGTGACTATTTGTGTGAATCTTGTGTACATATCAAAAATGGATTCATTTGGTTTCATGCAAAACAATTCATAATCATGTAACAAGATATTAAGTTTTGATTGTTTAACCTCATTAGTCCCCTCATAAGTTATACAAAGTCTATCCCATATGTCCTTTCCACTTTTGCAAGTGGAAACCCGCATGTAGTCTTCAAATTTTAAAGTACAAAAGAAACTATTTAAACTTTTTGCATTTAGTTGTGCTAAGTCACATTCTTCTATAGTCCAATCTGTAAAAGGTGTTTCAACCCTAACTCCATCAACTAATCTAGTTGGTTTTGTATAACCTTCTTGGACTAAGATCCACATACGATAATCAAGTGACTATAAGAAAGTTGACATGCGTGTTTTCCAAAAATCAAAAGGTATATTATCAAATAGTGGAGGTCTAGTAATAGAGTAATCCTCAGGTGTATTTCGGTTTCCAAATGTAGCCATCTACGTTAATCAAAAAGTAGTTTAAACTTATGATATTGAAACAAAGCTATGATACCACTTATTGAGTCTAGTGAATAGATAGTTAAACCTAAGTATCTCCCAAGGCTACCAAGAGGGGGGTGAATTGGTATTTTAAAAATTATCCCTCTTTTAAATGATTTTAACTGAAAATAAACTTTAATGAATTTTTATAAAAAGTTTTTCAACCACAACTTTTTAAATAGAAAAATGCAGAAAATAAAAAGCAGTGAAATAAATGACATAAGATTTATAGTGGTTCGGTCTAAACCAGACCTACATCCACTCCCCAAAGGCACCCTCTGAGTATTGCACTAATACCAATAGTGTATCTCCTTTTGCACCCAAGCAAGGCGGAGAAGCCTTTACAAAACACTTTTTTCACCACTACCTAGTGCGGCAGAGAACCGTCATCCTTTTACACTCTCCTAGTGTGGGCAGAGAACCCTTCATTTTTTTACACTCTCCTAGTGTAGGCAGATAACCCTTCGTCTTTTGACACTCTCCTAGTATGGGCAGAGAACCCTTCGTCCTTTCACACTTTCCTAGTGTGGGCAGAGAACCCTTCGTCAGTTCACATTCTCCAAGTGTCGGCAGAGAATTGGATCTCCTTGACAGATCTCCTCACAAAAAATCTAGAAGAAAGAAAGAAAAAGAGTGAAGTAATCTCAAATCACAAGTAGGAAATCTTACCTTTGAACACCAAGCGAAGCCTTCACGCTCCAGTGGTAGAAATCCTTCTTTGAATGCTCTCTCTAACTTTTTCCTTGACTCTTCTTCCAATAGGCACGTAGATCAATGAGCAAAAAGATTGGGTGACAGTCTAATTTGGACTATATATACAAAAGACAAGAAAAATTGCCCAAAAACTGTAAGGTTTCAATTCTATTCGTAGTGGATCATCCTGTACGATCGTGGATCATCCCGGATGATTTTACTTAAAGTGTCAGAAACAATCCTAATGTATATTGGTACGAATTATGTTCATACATGCTCATCGTCCTTTAGGAACTAGGTTCGTCCGGTACAAAACAGTTATTCCATAGGTCGGTTCTCACATTTCTTTAGGACGTAACCAACTATGATAAGTCGGTTCAGTTCATCCTGGGACGAACGTGTTTCATCCTGGGATGATTTTATACAGAGAGTTTCGTCCAGGGACAAAGGTTCATTTCGTCCTGTACGATCTCAAACAGAGAGTTTCGTCTAGGTACGAACCATGCTTTTTCGTCTGGACAAACAGTGCAAGTTGAGAATCCAGAGACGTTCGTCCCGGGACGAATATCAAATTCGTCCTGGATGATTAGGACTTAGAAAAATTTTCTCCCCACCTGTTCGATCCATTGCTCTTCCTAGGGGTTAATTGACATGATCATCCCGTACAAACTAGATTCGTCCCGTACGATCAGTTTACAAAAATTATTCCCCAAAGAGTGTGTGTTGTGATTTTTCACTCAATTACAATCACTCCCTCTCATTTTAAAACTTATAATTTACAAATGAATATTTACTAAATTTGATTTGAAGTCTTCATTGCTTGGAGTTGATTTTCCTGAAATGTTAGTACACACTAGAGCAAAAATAAATCTTCCAAAAAGTGTTAGGAGATATATAAAACAATAATATTTGAAATCATCAAAATAATATAAGTTGCAAGAATGTAAAACATGCAAAGAGTAACTCTCTCTACAATTAGCACTTAGAAAAATTAGTTTTTGAGCAAACAGGGACTCGTCCATTTCATACTTTGGAAGGTATATACGAATAGGGTTCGTACAGTATGATCCATACTTAGAAAAAATAATTTTTGAGCGAACAGGGCCCCGTCCATTTTGTACTCTCGAATGCATGTACGAACAGAATTTGTATAGTACGATCCATACTTAGGAATTTTTTTCATTTCTGTTCATTCGACTGCTCGTCAAGAAAATAACTGACCATATCGTCCCGTACTAATGGATTTCATACAATACGATCAGTTTAAAAAATGTGAATTTTAAAACTCTCCACCAGTGTGTGTATGCTCAGTTACTCAATTACAATCACACTCTCTCAGACTCAAGAAAATGAAAAATATAAACTTCTGTTTCAATAAATTCTAAATTGATCTTGATTTGAAGTCTTCAATAATCTGAGTATGATTTCTCTGAAATGTTAGTATACACAAGAGCAAAAATAATTCTTCCAAAACATATTCGGAGAAATAATAATCAAAGCAATAATATTTGGAATAAAAAAAAATATACAAGTTGTAAGAATATCAAATATGCAAGAACTTAAGTAGCAACTATCTGAATTTAATTTAATGATCTTGGGCTCATAGGATTCATCTTGTTAAGCTGCGTGATTTGACTATAAGCATGTTTCATTTGGAAATTATTTGGTCATACAATTTAGGGTTTAAACCTTTCAAAGGCTCTTCGGTTCTGTTGGAAACTAAGAGGCTAATATAAGAGGATGAATTCTAAAAGAGAAGAGGAACACTTGTAAAACTCACTTTTTTTTTCACTCTTGAACTTCTTAATTCTACTTCCTACAAAACTCAAAGAGACCACACCTATTTAATCTAGTGACTCCTCCATTAGGATTGTGCCAACATATTTTAATCCTATGGTTACTATTTACTCTCTAGAATATTCTCTTATCTTCATTTACAAAAGTCATTAATTACAAATTTTAGAATTAGCTAAATAACTCTTTTAGAATGTATTTCTATAATACTCTAAAACATTCTTCATAAAATAGGACCTTAGAAAATTTTAAGGACTTTTTTAGAGTATGGGCTCAATTAAAAGGCCCAATTACTCAAGTTTAATTTCAACTCCCCCACTTAAAATTGATTTGTTATCCCAAGCAATATTCTTATCTTGATAAAATCTTCATTCTTAAGGGGCTTGGTGAATATATCAACTACTTGTTCATGAGTCTTCACATACTCTATTTACACATCCTCTCTTGTGATGCAGTCTCTAAAGTGATTACGTGTGTCAATATGTTTACTTCGATAATGAAAAATAGGATTCATGGCAAAAGTGATAGCTGAATTATTATTGACACAAATCTTTGTTGACTCTTCTTGTGATAATCTTAACTCCTTCAATAAATTGTAAAACCAAATTGCATGACGGACACATGAAGTTGCAGCAATATACTCTACTTCACAAGTAGAAAGGGCAACGATTGGTTGCTTCTTTGACATCCAAAGAAAAATAGTGTCTCACAAATAAAACATGAACCCCATAGTGCTTTTTCACTCATCTAACTCTCCATCCCAGTCGCAATCACTATATCCAACAAGCTTGAAATCATTTGATGATGAATAGAATAAGCAAAGTCTATTTTCCCTTTTGATATATCAAAGAATCCTCTTGGCATCCTTTAAGTGAGTAGTAGTTGGTGCCTTTATATAACGACTAACAATTCCAATAGCATAAAAGATGTCCGGCCTAGTACAAGTTAGGTAGCGCAAGCAACCGACCAAACCCTTTAAAAATGTTGGATTAACCATTTCATTATTCTTCTTTTTTGATAACTTACCTCCACATTCCATCGGGGTGCATATAAGGTTGCAATCATTCATATTTAATTTCTTGAGTATTTTTTTTGTCAAAGCTTTCTTGAGAAATAAAGATGCTTCATCCTTTTCCTTAACTTCAATACTGAGGTAGTATGTCATTTGTCAATGTCCATCATCTCGAACTCTTTAGCCATCACTTTCTTGAATTCTTTAAACATACTTGGATTACTTCTAGTGAAGATCAAGTCATCCACATACAAGAACACTATCAAAATATCCACATCCTTAACTTTGATGTAGAGGGCATGGTTATAAGGATATTTAACAAAGTTATTCTCAAGGAAATACTTGTTGATGTGGTTGTTCCATGCCCGAGGTACTTGTTTTAACTCGTAGAGAGCCTTCTTCAGCTTCAAAATCTTATCTTCTTTCCTTTTGACCTTAAAGCATGGTGGTTATTAAATATAGACTTCCACTTCGAGGGCTCCATTTAGAAAGGCGAACTTTACATCCATTTGATGTATTTTCCAACTATTTTGAGCTGCCAAAGAAATAATTATCCTTATAGTTTCAAGTAGAACAACAAGAGTAAATACCTCATCATAGTCGATGCCACTAATCTTACTTTATATTTCTCTACTTTTCCTTTAACATTCTTTTTTCCTTTATATACGCACTTTATACCAACTACTTTGTGTCCTATTTGAAGTGCAATTAGGTCCCATGTATTGTTGTTCTTAGATGCCTTGATTTCTTTGTCCATTGCATCCTTCTAATTCTTACTTTGTAAGGCTTCTTGAAAATTCACAGGTTCACAATCGGCAAAGAGGTAAAAGAGAGTGAGATTTTCTTGATTCTCAGTTGCCTCATAAATTTCCTGCAAACTTCTAAAGCATAGTACTTTTATGCTTGACAACTCACTTGAAGATGATGGGTCATCTTGAGTACTTGTGGTTAGTGTAGTTGGTGGTGTTGTGGGCTCATGTCTTTCTTGATCCATCTTTCGCTGCTCAACTTCTTCATCCTTAAAAAGTTGTAATTATCATCATGTGTGTCCTAAACCCATTCTCCTTCTTCATTAAAGATGACATCACCATTGATGATTGTCTTCACAGTATTTGGATAATATAACTTGTAGCCTATTGAGCTAGAGTCATAAGCAATGAAAATATACTTCTCACTCTTGTCATCTAGTTTACTACATTACTCATCAGGTATGTGCACATGGGATATGCTTCCAAACACTCTTAAATGAGAGATGTCGATCTTCCTTCCACTCCATGCTTCCTACGGTGTCATTCCCCCATACTTCTTATTAGAGATTGATTAGACAAGTAAATTGTGCATGCAATAGCTTTAGCTCAAAATTCCTTAGGTAGCCTCTTACTCTTGGGTATACTTCGAGCTATGCCAAGGACAATCTGATTCTTTCTTTATGCTACGCCATTTTATTGAGGAGATCATGGGATAATTAATGGTCAATGTATTTCATTTGCTTCACAAAATTCTTGAAATTTCTTTGAAGTAAATTCCCCTCCTTGACCAGATCGCATAGCTTTAATTTCATGGTTGCTTTCTTTCTCTACCAAGGCTTTGAATTGTTTGAATACTTCAAAGACCTATGATTTTTGCTTCAAAAAATATACCCAAGATTTTCTTGAAAAATCATCTATGAAGAGAAGGAAATAATTACCTTATTGAGAGAGCTTGGCTTGATTGGACCATGTACATCCATATGTATGAGTTCAAGTGGGTTTTGTGCTCCTAAATTTAACTCTTTTGGAAAGCTCTTCTTGAATTGCTTCCTGAGCAAGCAATCTTCTCATATCTGATCTAGGTGTTTGATGCAAGGCAGGCCTCTCACTATTTTCTTCTTTGATAATAGATCTAGTCCTTCGAAATTAAGATGCCCAAATCGAAGATGACAGAGCTAAGATGTGTCTTTATAATAGGCTTCGAGACACTTGGCAATATCAGTTTGAATATTGAGCAAGAATATTCTATTATTTGACATTGGTATCTTTGTAGTTAGGTTTCTCATATTATCTCTTATAGAAAGGTTTTTATCTTTCAAATGAATATCATAACATTTCTATAAGAGTTGACCCAGACTTAAAATATTACTCTTCATATTTGGCATTTAATAGATGCTAGAAATGAATTGGTGCTTTCCATTCTTCAATCAGATAAGAATATTACCATTTCCCTTCACAGTTTCCTTGGACTCATCTCCAAAGGATGTATTGTCACTTACAGACTCGTCAAGTTCCACGAACATGCTTTTTCTTCCACACATATGGTTTTGTGCACCGGTGTCCAGATATATTGTATTATCTTCACATTTTTCATTCTCCTTATATGCCAATAGCAAAGTGTGATCTTCTTTACTTAACTCTTCCCCAAGGCTCTCTTCTTTAGTTGAATTAATTTATTTCTTCAGGAGTTGTTCCGTGAAAACTTGCTTCTTCTTTTTCTTTTCTACATATGCTTGTAAGGACACCAGAAGTTGCTCGATTGACATAACCTCTAAGTCTTTGGTTTCTTCAATAATGGAGACAATATGATCAAACTTTGAATCTAAAGGTCGAAGGATTTTCTCTATAATCCTTACATCTTCTAGCTTCTCACCATTTCTTTTTAATTAATTAGAAATGGCTAAGACTCTAGTGAGGTATTTGGAGATGACTTCGACTTCTAACTCACCTCTTAATGTTTGGAGACACACCTTATTGACTTGCTCTGCTCCTTTATAAGAGGTCTAAAGCTTCTCCCATGCCTCTTTGGAAGACTTCGCATTGAAAATATTCTCAAAAGCATCATCATCTAATCCTTTAAAGATTACATAGAGAAGCCTTCTTGTCTCTCTTCCTTGAATCTCATAGACTATCATTTTGAGTTTGTGATAAACTTGACTCATCTTGTGGCTCATTGTAGCTTTCATTATAGGAAAATCGCCAATTACGGGTGTAATTTATGGCGGATTTCCAAAAGAAGAATTTCTGGTGATTTTTTTGTTGTCTTTTTTGACGAATTACTTCAAAATATTTCCGACAACTTTCCAAGTAGATTTCCGACAGCTTTTTCGGTGGATTTTTTTCCGGCAGATGTTCCGACGGATTTTAATGATATCTGAAAATACCATTTGTTTGTAATTTAGTTAATTAATATTTTTATAGTTTTTAATTAATTATTAATTTAATAATTTATTTTAATTAATAATCAATTTAAAAATATATTTTAATTAATTGTTACTTAAATAACTTCAAAATAATAACATTAATTAATTAGTTTTAATTGTAAAATTATGTAAGGTTTAAAATAAATAATAAAATTTATCATTTTAAATAATTTTACAGGTATGGTGCTGTGGTCGGCCTAGGGCATGTGTGAAGTGGGAGGGGCTTTGTTCGAATCCTGCAAGGCACAGTTATGCAGGCCCGCTGGGTATGATCTGGAATGGCTACGCGAGCTTGTTGGGTGTGAGCGGGCACGGGATGACCCACTGGGTGCGATTTAGGATGCTTACGTGGGTCTACTGGGCACGAGCAGGTGCGGGGTGACCCGCTGAGTTCAGCTGTGTGGGTCCGTCAGTCGCGGGATGGCTACTTATGCTGGAATTTATTTCTTAAAAATTGTTTTATTTATTGCGACGAATCGTTTTGATCGGACAGCCGCCGAAAAGTATTTTCGGTGGAATAATTCTACTATAAATGTTTTCCGACTAGTTTTTTTTTTTTCAACAGAAAAGTTTTCCAATGCTCGATTTATTGTTGCAAAAGTTTCCACCGAAAAATTTCGACATCCACTAGAAACTTCATAATTTTTTGTAAGAAATTATATGGGAAATACGCGACTTTCATGTTGTGCTTTTTATAACATCTTCCATATATCTCGCGCTTCAAGAAGGGCCTTCATCTTGATGCTCCAATTGTTATGGTTATTATTGTTCAGTGTTGGGACATGGAAAGGGATCATACAATTGCTCGCCATCTCTGTAGAAAGAAACTTCGGCTCTGATACCACTTTGTTGGAAAATAAGAGGCTATTGTAAGAGGAGGACTTCTAAAAGAGAAGAGGAACACTTATAAAACTCACTTTTTTTCACTCTTGAACTTCTTGATTCTACTTCCAGCAAAACTCAAAGACATCACACCTATTTATACTTGTGACTCCTTCAATAGGATTGTGCCAACACATTTCAATCCTATGGCTACTATTGACTTTCTAGAATATTCTCTATCTTCATTTACAAAAGTCATTAATTACATATTCTAGAATTCTCTAAATAACTCTTATAGAATTTATTTCTAGAATACTCTAAAACATTCTTCATGAAATAGGATTCTAGAATTTTCTAAGGACTTTTTTAGACTATGAGCTCAATTAAAAGGCCCACTCAATTAAAAAGACCACTTAATTAAAAGGCCTAATTAATCAAGTTTAATTTTCAACAGGTCTTCGATTTAGTCGCATATGGGCTCGGATTGTGTCAAATTTGGTGTTGTTGGGTTTGTTTTTTTTGATACATTTAGTTTGACAAAAAATTTGCTTAAATTGGAGTTCATATGATTCCAAATTTAATTACGAAAATTTCCAACTCAAATTTACCTCGAGATTAGTGCCAATTCAAGATAAATTTTTATGACATATCAATGTTATAATTTTTTTTTTCTTTAATATAATCTTTCGCAGCTCAGATCACTTTAAATAAATAGTGAAGAGATACATTTTGAATATTTTGGCACTTTCTAAAAGGCTATTGGTATATAATAATTTTCACGCATCTTTTTTCACTTCCCTTAATACTCATCATAAGTTATGCGTGAGGTGCTCCTTAAGCATACATGCTAATAAGGTCGGTGTCACCAACCAAACATATTTGGGTCTAACAAAAGACAAAATCATTAATGTCAGAGAACGCTAAAGAACTGCGGGAATCTCACGAATAATAATACATCTGCTTGTCAAAAACCATGCAGCAAATGTTGTCAAAGTGCCAGCCAAAGAGACACGTGAGAAAAAATAGAGCAATAGATATGAGCTGAATGTAAACAACATAGTCAAATTAACAAAATATCATCCACAACTAATCTATAAGTTTGAATATCTAGGAAGTTCTTCCAGCCGTGAGTATCCGAGATTCTGGATATCAAAGTTCCGAATCAAGAAGCCGAATTGCCAAATAGGCTGTAAATGAAGTCTATAAGGCGACAAATAGATAAATAATAGAAGAGCTAGGCGCTGGCATAATCATCAAACAAATCATCAACGTATTGAAAAATCTGTAACCCAATAGTTCTCAGAAGAAACGAAGCCAACGATAGTCAGGTTCAGGCTCTCACTCATAAACATGCAATCAAACAGAGAAGATCAAATAGTATAATTTTAGTGCCATATTTATTATGCCCATGTGACATAAGGTAAATGTGAATAAACAGTAGATCAAAGCACTTGGAAAGCAGGATCTGAGTTACAATTTCAAGAGATAAAATCCAACTTTTTATAATTTAAATGGATTAAATGTGTGGTATCCCTAAGGGAAGACTTTAGGATGGATAAATCCCAACAGTTTTCAGTAATAATGTGCAATAGATGGAAGTTCGGGGACAGGTATTCATAGTAAGCACTTGAGGGCAAAATATATCAGTGAGGACTTGTCATGAATCAATGGGTCGCCAAAAAAAAAAAAGACAGATGTTACGATTGCGCTGCAAGAGAGGTAAGGGCAATATTTTACAATTTTATCCACAAAGAAGAGGGTTAATGAACAAAAGTTTTTCAGATAAAACTGAATTTAGAATTTTCTTTACAACAAAGCCATAATTATTAAGAATCATTCATATGAGATTGGATTTGTAAGCAGTTTGAAGAGCAGAGATAAGTATTATAAAATAAAGAAAAATAAATTTATTATTATATATTTACATGCAATCAAATAAGCCCTCGGATAAAATATGAATCTGTTCTCCGCCTTATTAATGAAATTGAATTGCTAAGAAAAATTCTTTTTTCAGTTTTATATGCGGGGATTTGGTCAAGCATAAGATTATACACTTTTTTAGTCATAATGGACAATAGAAAATAAGAAAATAATTTTTATGTTGGGTTTGGTTGCTCAAAAGTAGTTGAATGATGTAATGCATTTTTTTTTCAAGAATTGGAAGCCAATTAAAAAAAGTACATATTAACATCAGATTTGAAAATTTTATTTTTTTTAATCATATACGGCATAGAGAATAAACAAACTGTATGGAAAGATAGAAATGATATTCTACAATGAATTTGAAAATAAAAGTAAAGTTTTAAAAGAAAATGACTATTTTCATAGAGTTTTTCTATTACATCATATGAGTAAGATAGGATTTATGTTTATGTCATTCTAAAATATAGATTTCCCACGAAGGCAGGCCAGTATGGTTAGTTATATCCAATAAAATGTGATCTTTTGAGAACACCCTTGATCAAAGTAGTGAAAAATATGTTTATGTCATTCTAATGCTCTTTTGGAATTTTAAATAGAATTTGTTCAAATTGAAATAGTTCTTCCCAATAATCAAATAAATAAGAGTAGGGAATATTGAATTGTGAAAAGCTCAAAAATCTCTCAACTATCCTATGTTGATCTTTAAAAATTTGATATTAAGATTTAGTTTTTAAGTTATTCATTATATTAAAATTGGAATTTACATTTCATCAACACAAGATTGAGGAAGTGACTTATGATGTAATACGTCAGCCTAAGATCCTAAAACTAAGATGAGCACCGCAAAAGTAGTCTAAGCTTAAAAAATTATAATGAGATTTATAACTTTCATCTCATGATGGACTTAGGAAAGAATTTTAGACTTACTGCTTAGCCACCAAGCTAAGCTTCTATGATTGGAATGATTTGCTAATGCTTCCAGTTAATACAAAATTTTATTTTATCATTAAATGTTTCCTATTTTTATTTTTAAATTTCATTTCTATAAATTTTATTTAATTATTTTTCAATGCAAGAGTTTTGATTCTATAAAACTTAACATAAAAAATACGAAGCTTTCCTAAAATCAAACATGCTAGTTTTATAACTCATCTATTTTGGTTACAATGTATAAATCAAGGTGTCAGTGTTTGTAAATTAGATATTCTAAATGTCTGTTAAGTTTTGAGATTTGGTTGGTTCATTGCCTAAGTAAGGTTTCAAATTCGAATTATAGTCAAATATGTAATTAAGGTTATTTTTATTTTGGTTTATATTTTGAAGTTAATGATTTGGTACATTCCAATGCAATAATTATAAATAAATATATAATCAAAACTTATAAATTCCAGTGCATGCTATCCACTGTTATTTGTTTCTTTATTTTGTTTTAAAATTTAAATTTATTAAGGTTTTATCGAGGAGTGGTTTGACACGTGGTTAAGGCTTTCCGCTTTGGCGGATCTTACCCAAAATATTTTTTAAAATAATAATAATAATAATTTTTAGTTGAAATTTAGGAGTTTGGGTTTCATTTCTATTTTAGGATTTTAGAAAGTGCTTCAAACGAAAAATATTCACCATTAACTGAACCTTAATATTTAAACTATCCTAGATATAGTAAGGTGTACACCTCACATAAAGGGATGAGGTGTCACTTTACAAATATATCAAAAAGATATCAAAGTGACTTTTATGATTTTATTATTTTACTCTTTATTATGTGTTTGTGAGAGGAAATTTTATTTTATTTTTGATATCATTTCAATCTGTTTAGTTTCTTATTCTACGTAATTTTATGAGTTCATAGAAATTCATTTATTAGTTTTTTAAATTTTAATAAAATTTTTAACTAAAATTTGAAAAATTTTACATTTTTTATATTTATTTTATTAAATTATTAAAAGTTGTTTTAATTTTATTTAGATTTTTAATAGGTTTTTAAAATCTAAGTCAATATGACATATAAAGATACTCTAATTTGAAATTATTTGGAACTATTAATGATTCAATTCTTTTGTTATTGATTTATGGTTAAAATTTAGGTTATTTTTATTTTAAGGTTTTAAATCTTATATATTAAGCTCAATTTTCTCTAATTTTGAAGTTTAGTAGGAGTTTAGTGAGCTTTAATTTGAATTTATATGATTTCTTTATGACTATTTTATGATTTTGTTTTGATGAAATCCACTTAGGGGCCTACACGTTAATATAAAAAGAGATTGGAAGTTCTTAATGAATAAAAAGCTCTTTGAAAATACAACATTTAAAAGAAAATATATGAGCCATTGATCCAATCTTTTCACAAAAAACAAGCAAAAATAAAGGAATGTAACAAAAATAGTCAAATCCACTAAGAGGGCCACCTAAGAGAGGGATATGCATCTGAAAAAAGCCAAGGCCATCACAATGGCTGCTCCAAGTAAACAACAACCTGCAAAAAAAACAAAAAACACTATCAAGGAGGAGGAAAGGCGACAACAAGCTACCAACAAACCAACAGAAACCACGGCCAACATGACCACCCACAATACAACGACAACACACAATAGGACCAGCCAAAAAACCCACCACCCACAAAAATAGAAGGTGCAGGGAATAAACCCCCTACCACACGCATCCACAACCTTGAGAACAAACATAAGGAATAATATAACCTAGCAGCCCAATCACACTTGAATAAGACCCAAAAAATAGCACATCAAAAAACTGAGAAAACCAAACAACCAAAAGAGAAAAGCCAACCTAGAAGAGTGCCAACATCACAACAAATAAAAAGAAATTACTTCTTTTTTTTAATTTTCTCCAACTTCGTTTACAAAAAAATATTGAGAAAGGCATCTCCTTTGGTACAAACCACATTCAAGCCATACATCACTTGAAAATCATCCCCAGGCTCATCCCTATCCATCCCAACATGACAACTGGCCAAAGAGTGACACTCGTTCAACCAATTAGATTTCTTCCACACATGTATCCTTCGATTTCAAAGTCAATTGAGCTTTCAAAGAATCATTAGAAATAAGAGAAGTCAGAACATCAATAAAAGGCACATTTTCATTTACCTCCACAATATTAGGCGATATAACCTGATCCAAAGAAGCCAAGGGTGTCTCACTAGGAACATTAACCAAACTGTTAGAAGATTCATTCAAATCCACTCTGTTAACATCATAAAACCCATCGTTCACATCATCCAAACCATCATGACAAAAAATAAGAGCATTTTCCTTAGGCTCCATCTTAATAACAATATTCTCATCAATAATGGCACCCCATTGAACCACCAATTCAAACATAGGAGATAAATGTAGCTAAAAATCACACCCAGGAATTAAAGACATATTATTAGCAACTATACCCTCACAATCCTCCTGGACAGAAACAACACCATTACAAGTCAGATTTATCAAGGTAGAAATACATTGATTAGCATAAATGTTAACAACAAGGGCATTGTTTAATTTTTTTGCAGCCATATCATGTGAAAATGAAAGTACGAGATACATCAAGAGCGGGGGGGGGGGGGGGGGGGGGTCGAGAGGGTGAATTGGTGCTTTTAAAAATAATCCTAAATAAGAGTACTTTTTTTGGTTTTTTTGAATTTTAGAAATAGACAAATCAATTTAACAATGCGGATGCTACAACTTTAACAACAGTTTCAGTAATGATGATTAAATTCTAAATTGCATAACAAAATATAGATCTTAGAAATTTATCGAGTAAGTATAATAAAGATGAAGGGCAAAAAGTAAAATTCAAAAAAGTAAAACTAGAAAGCTCCCACAATACTCACCAAGGCCATAGGAGGAGCAAGCGTGCAGCTAGCTCGGAGCAACATGTGATACCCCTCACACTACTTTTCCCTCATGCTCAAACTCACCTTCTCCTTCCTCTTATGAACCTTAATTTTCTCCAAAAGCTCCCTCTCAGAGTTCCTTCTTCAGCCAAGTTTATCTCTACACCTCTCTTAAAAAAAGGTTAAAGAATTGCTTTTATAATATGCTTCAAAAAACCTTAAAGTTTCAAGTTGGTCATCTTCTATTTGTACAGTACGATCCATGTTTGTACAATATGATTAGTTCCAAACTAGTCCCATCAAGTATGATGCGAACAGTCCTTCAAATTAACTATTCAATTTTTATGAACATATCATATAATGCGATCTATAGATTATCTAGCATGATCTGCTTAATTTCCTTTGTTTGTACAAGATGATTCATGGGATGACGAGAATTTATCTATGGTTTTTAGGTGAATCATCAAGTATAATAATACTATCATACAGTAAGATTAGGTTAAAAATCATAGTTTCATTTAATATAAACTCTGGGATGACCATAATTCATCTCTGTCAATTATCTAGTACGACGGACATCATACAGTACGATCTAGTATCATTGATTAAATTGAGATTTGATTGACTAATCACAGAGTTAATTTTAATAGATTTAAATTTTTGTACAATACAATTTACATTTATAGTACGATCTGTTCAAGTTTTTAAATTTAAAATCTTACTTAAATTAATTTGGCGGCTAGGGTTTTAATACTCAAATGAATCGTACAGGATGATAGATATTGTCAATACAATTTGTTTATAGAACATGATATTTTAAGTAGTAGTTAAACCATTCCCTGAAATAACGGATTGTATAATACAAATTAAATTCGTATAATATGATTATTTTAGAAAAAAAATTCCCTTTTGTGTGTGTGCATGATCACCCACTTGCATACCCTCTATTGTGGCATGACTCAAGAAAATATAAAATTAAAGAAAATAAAAAATACAGACTCTTTTGACATGACATCCTTACCTACTCACTCTTGAGTCTTTTGGTCTTCTTGAGTATTGTACTTACAATTTGTTAGTGCACAAAACTCAAATAATATCAAATATATTTTATGAGAATATACAATTCAATCAATAGGGTTTATCATCATCAAAAATATAAACTAGGGATCCTAGATTTACAATAATCTCCCCCTTTTTGAGGATGACAAATAAATTTGGTTGAAGTGTAGCTTAAAATATTTTTCATCTTAAGCTCCCCCTTACTAATTTAAAGATGTTAGAAAAAATGCGGGTTACTTACCTCTTTTTTGTTTTTATTATATCAAAATATTTTTCTTTTTCTCTTTTTTTTATATAAATTTTTTAAAAACAATAAATAATAAATAAATAAAGCAAAAATTTCTATTAAACAAAAATAGGAAAACATACAACAAAAGCTAAACCATATGTGTTCTCCCCCTTTCGACATCACCAAAAAGGGGGTATACAAAAAAAATCAGAAGCAGTACAAAAACATAATCAAAACACAGAACTAAAGTAAGATGGTCCCTGATCGAGTGGTGGTGGTGGCAGGTATTGTTGGAAGTAGTTGTTAATAGAGAAAAAACTAAATTTGAATTGAGTCAAACTGTGCCTTGAACCATTCCATGTCTTCATTATGTTGAATTTTTTGTTGGTCTAGGTGGGACATAAGATGGTCAAAATGTTATATCAGTTCCTCGTATGGGTAGTGTTGAGGGGCTGGTGCTAGTTCTGGAGCCATTGTTGCTGATGCTGGTGCAGGGATATCTCCCCCTATCTCATCAAAGTCTGGCTCATCTGGGTCCTAACCCTGATGAAAAAGAATATTGAAGGAAGCATCTGCATAGAAGATAGGATTATTATTGTGAGGTACATGATAAGTAATTTCATATTTTTTATTTAAGATATAGGAGAAGACAAGTCCTAAAGCCACATTTTGCTTTGTTTTAGTAGAAGGGAGTCTTATGGGAGTTAAATTTTGAATGTAATTAATCAATAGTTGATATTCATCAAAGTGATTGTCGGTTATAATAAAATAGGTGACTAATGAAAGGAGAGGGGTGATACTAACATGATCTCCAGCTTTTGTAATAATCTAAGTACAAATGATATGCTTGACAATCTTTGCATTGTGATTTAAGGATTTGTCTAAGGCTTGGTGTTGATTCAGTGGTAAATTCCTAATGGTTAAATTGACGCTACTCCAATTATAGTCCGAAATGGAAGGCATAGAATGGGGTCAAACTCCCTTAGTTTTAAGGTAGAGGAGTTCTCCTAAATATCCTTTTATGATTTCAACATGGTGACGACAAACATAGGATGTCCTTATAGAGGTGTCACCATTATTTGTAAGATTTACTAAGAATTCTCAAAGAATTTCATAGTGGAAGGGAAATGCTAGAGTTAGGAGGAATATGAAGATAGTGGTGTCAAAAAGACTCATCACCTGAAAGTTTACGATGTGCTGATTTAGTATGCATGATGGTGTGATTCGGGCTTCCTTATATTTTAGATATGTTGCTTCATCAGTAGCAATTAAAAATTGATCATCCCCTAAGTGATGCAAGGATGAACTTCTGAGGTAGGGCAACTTTGCTTGCTTCCACCAACCATTGCGTTGGACGAATGAGAAAGTAGAAGTGTACGGAAGGGTTGGATGAATTGAATTGGTTTAAACTCTAAATTTATATAATTTTTGAGAAATCATACAATATGATCTGAGTATCATGCAGTATGATCAAGGAGTTATTTTGTCTGGAGGACCTATAAAAAAAGTTGTCAAATCACACTGTACGATCAGTATCATATTAGATGATCTTAAGAAAATTTCATTCATCCCGAGAGGTAATATGTACGGTGTTGATGAAAAATATCATATAATACAAATAGGTGTTCTTATAGTATGAATTTCAATTATTATCATACCAACTGAATTAAATTTGTCCTTATCTATTTAGATACATATATTGTACATTATAAAAAGGGGTATTATACAATACGAATGCAATAATTTCATACCAAATGAATTAAATTCCTCAACTGTTAGTGTTGCGAATATGTTTTTAGAGAATATAATTTTGATGATAGCAAACACTTTTGTTTCTCTATGATTGCCTTGCCTACTAATATATCATGTCCACAAGATCAAACTATAATTTAAACCAGCTCAAGATTAGATAGACTAGGTCTGAGCCAGTTTGTAAACTCTTCCTTTCTTGAGTGTATTGTAAACTATGTGGTTCTTGATGCTAAGTAATCATGCACACACACACTTGGGAAAATTTTTAACTATTTTTAGAGTTCTTTATTTTTGCTCATATCATCTAGGACGATCCACAAATCATCCTGGATGATCATATAAAAATAGAAATCCTAATTAAGGCATCCTAGTTAAGGCAGTCGTCATTAAGTGCATCATCCTAGATGATATTCATATCGGCCAGTTTGATAGGCTTAAATAAAAAAGAATCAGCTGCCAGATCTATTTAGGTAGCTTCTATTTTTTGACATCATCCTGGATGATGCAACACCATTATACCTAAAGTAATCTGGTAATTAAGGAAAGTAATTAAGGTTTAATTTATCGATCATATTATCCTGGATGGTTGCAGAATAATCCGGGATGATCAGTTCAAAAACCTTAGTTATTCTTGGGTGACCAAACATTGGCCAGCTTCCTTTTAGGGCAATGTTCTATATGATAAAGTTAATTTGTTTAAATTAAGAGCTATTTTGAAGCTCTATTATATAAGACCTCTTGTTCTCCCCATGAGATTATTTTTTGCTGTTGTCTTGACCTGAGAGAGCATTGAGGAAAAGGAGAGAAAGGGAGAGAGAGAGGATCTTGCGAGGGAGAGTTTGTGAGGGGTTTCACAAAGGTTTCTCCAAGCAAGGATCCAAGTCGCCTTCTTTGATCATCATACCTTGTTCTTGGAAGTTTGAAAGAGGCCCACTTCAGCAATCGATCAAAGTTCTTTACCTGCTTGAGGAGGAAGCAAAAGGAGTTAGATTTTCTGTCTCATCGGCGTCGGTGGAAAGGAGGTTTTATAAAGGCTTCTTCGCCTTACTATGGGAGCAAAAGGAGAGTCACTGTGTTTAGTGCAATAATAGAAGGGCGCCTCCGGGGAGTGGACGTAGGTCAAGTTGACTGAACTATTATAAATTTATGTGTTCTTTACTACTACTTTTTTCATATTTAATTTCCGCACGTTAAATTTCTTTGTGGGGAATTTTGGTTTGGTTGAGTTTATGTTTTTGATTGAAAGATTTTTTAAAATACCAATTCATCCCCCCACTTGGTTAGCATGGGCTAGTTCATAAGGCCTTAACATCTAAAATGAACTTTCAAGTGGTATCAGAGCGGGATTCATAAAATTGAGTTTTTGAAAAATTTTGATTTTTGATCTATGGCTAACTCCGATAAACGTAATACTGCGAAAGGGTATTCTATTACCCGAACATCTTTGTTTGATAATATTCCTTTTGATTTTTAGAAAACTTGCATGTATACTTTTTTATAATCGATTGACTATTGCATGTGGATGCTTTTTAAGGATGGTTATACATCTTATTCTCATGAAATTAATGGCATTAAAACTGAACTTCCTTTTACTGAATGAACTTTTGATGAAAGAAATGTAGCATAACTTAATGCAAAATGTTTAAATTATTTTTTCTATGCTTTGAAATCTAAAGATTATGTATGTATTTTAACTTGTGTATCTAGTAAAGAAATTTGTGATAGATTGTGTATTACTTATGAATGAACTAATGAGGTTAAGCAATATAGATTGAATATTTTGCTGCATGACTATGAACTTTTTCATATGAAACATTCTGAATCAATTTTTGACATGCATTATAGGTTTACTTAAATTGTCACGTCATTGCATGCTTTAGGAAGAGTGTTAACTAATTATGAAAGAGTAAATAAAATTTTGAAATGCTTGCATTCTTCTTTTGATGCTAAGATCATTGCAATTACTGAATCTAAAGATTTAATACTTATTCTGTTGATAATTTACTTGGATCACTAATTGCTTATGAGAAAGGGGTGAATCAAAGAAATTTTGATGTAGGTGAGAAAAAGAAGGAGAAAATTGTGGTGCTGAAGGCCAACAACACAGACATTGATTCTTCATAGTCTGAAAGTGATGATATTTCCTTAATCATGAGACAATTCAAAAGCTTTCTAAGGAAGAAGCACAAGAACCATCAGAAGTGGAATAAAGGTAAGTGTACCAAAAATTTTAAAAATTCTAAAGATATGAGCTACTTTGAATACAGGAAGCCGGGATACGTTAAAGCTGATTGTCCTACACTTAAAGCTCACTCAAGTAATGAGAAGAGTGAGGAGAAACCCAAGTTCAAAAGGAGAAGAAGATGTTCCAAAAGGCATTTCGGGCGTATTTAGCATCAGACTCCTATGAGATTGAAGCTAAAGAGGAGACTACAAACTTGTGCTTGATGGCAGACGATCATCTTGGTCAGTCTGACCAAGAAGAGATATATGAACTAACATACAAATAATTACTTGAAGCTTTTGAACAAATTCATGCATCATATAGAAAACTTAAGAAATCCTATGTTAGTTTGAAATTGGAGTTTTTAAATTTATAAAAAGAGCATGAAATTTTACCTAAAGATCATTCTACAATCGATAGCAATCACATGCCATTACTTGATGAGTTTGTTGCATTAAATTAAAAGCATAATGAATTATCTGATGCACATAATTCCTTGAAGTCATCTCCTACTGAGTTATAAAAAGAGTTTAAGAAATTAGAAAATATCAAAACTTTTGAAAATAACAAACTAACATTGCATACATCATATAACTTTAAGAGGAAGTATTACTACACGAATAGATTAGTAAATCCTTTTCTTGGTGATAGATATTTTTATGTGGCATATTAGGAAACATTTCACACACTTGCACTCTTCACTATAGTATTTATTGGGTGTGGAGACCCAAATTGCATGATTTACAGTATAACATAAATGCATTTCATTCCTCTTTCCATAAGAAGGGACCTAAACATGTTTGGATTCTTAAATCTTATGTTTGATGATTTTGTAGGCCTGTTCTCACAAAAGGACTCATGAGAGCAAATGATACCTAGACAGCGGATGCTCATTACACATGGCTAGAGAAGCTAATCAATTCATTTCATTGGAAACTAGGGCTGGAGGCAAGGTTACTCTTTTTGAGAACACCACTTTGAAAGTGGTAGGCGCAGGTATAATCGGAAACTCCAAGAACCTTTTAATTGAAAATGTTTTGCTTATAAATGGACTGAAACACAACCTGCTTAGCATCAGCCAGCTTTGTGATAAAGGCTTCATCATAAAATTATTAGCAAATTCTTATATTTTAAGTTTATATAACAATACTATTTTACAGGAAAAGTGGATCAATAATATTTATATGCTCAACTTAAATAATATTGAATGTGCTGCTTCTTTTTGCTTTAAAAACTGCTGCTGATGATTTATGGTAGTGGCACAGGAGGTTATGTCATGCCAACATGAAAACCCTTAAGAGAGTGACCCAAAAAGTCCTAGTTAGAGGTGTCCCCAAGCTTAAATTCTCTAAAGACCACCTTTGTATTGCCTGCCAACTAGGGAAGTAAGTTCAATCTGCTTTTCACTCCATTAAGGACATTAGCACCTCTAAACCTTTAGAAGTCCTTCACATGGATTTGTTTGGACCCATTAACATTGCCAGTTTAGGAGAAAAAGTCTATGGATTTGTGATTGTCAATGACTACTCGAGGTTTACTTCGATTAGATTTCTATCACATAAGATTGAGTCTTTTGATGAGTTTAGATCCTTCTTTACTTGAATTCAGAAAAAGCTAGGTTATGATATTTTGACCATCTATAGTGATCATGGGGGAGAGTTTAAAAATTAGAGATTTGGAGACTTCTATGAGGATAAAGGGATTAAGTCATAACTTCTCAGCTCTTAGGACCCCTCAACAAAATGGGGTAGCTAAAAGAAAGAACCGAACCTTAGTTGAAGCTGCTAGAGCCATGCTTGCTGAGTATTCACTTAGAAAATACTTTTGGCCTGAAGCAATAAACACAGCTTATTATGTGTTGAATAGGGTGAATGTTAGAGCCAAACTTGATAATATACTCTATAAGATCCTTAAGGGTAGGACACCCAACCTTTCCCACGTCCACATCTTTGATTGCAAGGTTTTCATTATCAATAACAGGAAGTTATACTTAGGAAAATTTGATCTAAAATCTGATGGAGTGTTCTTAGGATATTTAAGTGTGGAAAAATCCTTTAGGGTGTTTAATAAAAGGACTTTGGTGGTAGATGAGACTACTCATGTAGTGCTTGATGAATCTGATCCTAAGAAATCTAGAGTTGAGGATAAAGATGAAGTTGGAGAGATTACTACATGAGTTTAAAATTTGGAGAAGAGGGTAGAACCCCAAAACACTAAAGGCATAGATGAGATTACCCGAGTAGAAAATACAAATTTGAAGGAAAGGGTTGAACCTACACACACCTTACCTAGAGATTTGAGATATTCTTTGAGTCATCCTAAAGAACTGATCATAGGAGACCCTTCTAAAGGTGTTAGGACTATGCATGGACTTTTAAAGGAAGTGAATCACTTTACCTTTATTTCAATGACTGAACCCACCAACATCTATCAAGCCCTTTTTGACGAGTTTTGGATCTTAGCCATATAAGAGGAATTAAACTAATTTGTTAGGAATGATGTTTGAGAGCTTGTAGAAAGACCAAAGGGACAAAGTATAGTTGGTACTAAATGGGTCTTAAAGAATAAAATGAATGTTTATGGTGTGGTAGTTAAGAATAAGGCAAGATTGGTGGCTAAGGGGTATAACCAAATAGAAGGGATTGATTTTGAGGAGACCTTTGCCCCTATAGCTAGATTAGAAGCCATTAAAGTGCTACTTACCTTTGCATGTTATAAAGGATTTAAGCTTTTGCAAATGAACGTTAAGAGTGCCTTTTTAAATGGGGTAATAAAAGAGGATGTGTTTGTAGAGCAACCCCCAAGTTTTAAGAGTTCCCAATTTCCAAATTATATTTTCAAATTAAAAAAAGGCCTTATATGGATTAAAGTAGACACCCAGAGCTTGGTATGTAAGGCTTAACAAATTCTTACTAGAGAGGGAGTTTGTTAAGGGGAGCATTGACACCATCCTTTTTCTGAGAAAAATAGGAGATGAATTACTCATTGTTCAAATCTATATCGATGATATGTTTTTTGGATCTTCTGATAAAAGGCTATATGATGATTTTTCTAAAATAATGAGGGAATTTGAGAAGCGTATGATGGGAGAGTTATCTTACTTATTGGGTTTTAGCATAAGACAACTAGATGATGGAACCTTTCTAAATCAATTAAAATACATAAAGGACTTCTTGAAGAAATATGAAATGGATAAAGCTAAGCCAATTAATACTCCCATGACCTCCAGTATTCAGTTGGATAAGGACCCAAATGAAAAATCAGTTGATCAAAAGAAGTACATATAAATGATTAGATCTTTATTTTACCTGACTGCTAGCTGACTTGATATAATATTTAATGTTTGTCTCTATACTAGATTTCAAGCTGATCCTAAAGAATCCCACCTAACTGGAGTTAAGAGAATTCTTAGAAACCTCTTCGAAACCCAAAATATTAGAATCTGGTATCTTAGGCACAATACTTCTTTTGAGGTTATTGGATATTCTGATTCTGATTTTGCAGGATATAAGGTGGATAGAAAGAGAACTTCTAAGACTTGCCAATTCATAGGATAATCTTTAGTCTCCTGGTCCAGTAGAAAGAAAAACTCTATTGCACTTTCCACTAATGAAGCTGAGAACATTACTTTAGGGAGTTATGTGGCCCAAGTCCTTTGGGTGAAGTAGCAAGTTCTGGATTTAGGATAACCTATAGGCACAATTTCAATCCTTTATGAAAATACTAGTGTCATCTATATTTCTAAGAGTCCTATCAAACATTCAAGGACCAAGCACATATATATAAGACATCACTTTATTAGAGACCATATGACCAAATGAGACATTGAGTTACACCATGTAGAAATTAAGAATCAACTAACTGACATCTTTACTAAAACACCGGCCTTTGTCACTTTCAGCACTTAAAGAATAAGATTGGGTGTGATTGACATAAATGCATGAACTTGATTTCTTATCATTTATCTATTGTTGGTTGTTTTCTTTTTGTAATTTTTTCTTTGCTTATTTTTATTATACTTTTCATCTATTTCATTTTTGTTGAATTAATTTTCTTCATTTAACTACTGAATTGATATCTTATGCCATATTTTTATTTTTTAAAAATTTGTAGTCAATGATTGATATCTCTAAATCAGTTAAAGGAAGAAACACCATTGATTTTTTCTTTCTCTCTAACTTCTTTTAGTGGTAAAATTTTCTTTCTAAACAAAAATCTATCTCACATTAACAATTGGACTTTGAAATTGAGATCTTTTCATTCTTGTTATAGAATCTATCTTATATATATAATGTTCAAAGTCTTTATTTTATCTTTAGATTCTTATAATCTTGTCATTAAATTTATCATATGATTTTTTATTCTATTTTGTGATTCATTCTTCCTTATATTAGAGAGTGAATTTTTCTTCTCAAATTTCTAGAAGATATAATCACAACTAAAAATATTTATGAATTTTAAAAAAGGAATCCAGTTTGCAAAAAAAAAAATGAGAAAAAGCCAATGATGCCAAAATCAAAAGATACGCAATGATGCTAAATTGAAAAAAATAAAAATAAACTATACACAACGTGTATCAAATATTAAAAGATACACAAAGTGCGCTAATAAAATTGACAAGAGGCATAAAATGAGCCCATCAAAAGTAAGCTTCTTCTCTTTCAAAATTTGTAAATCTTAGAAGAATTCATATGTCACTTGATATTTTTCAAAAGCTTGATTTTGAAATTCATGATCGTAACTAACTTCTTTGATATAATATTCTATAAAATAATTTTTTTTTGAAACTAAGTCTTGAACGAATCTCTTTTTTTCGTATCCAATTAATTTTTCTGATTTAGATCCTTATTTTCAAAAGACGGTTTCCCCTAGGAGAAGTTTGAGTTAGGGCTTATAGGATCCGTTATTCTATCGTTTTTTTTGGATTTTGACAATGTTAACTCATTAATTATTATAAATTTTTTAATTCGATCACATGGAGAATTTATCATATTCAAGCTTTAATGAATTTTTTTTTGTTTTGCCCATCTTTTTTATATTTTATTTTTATCCTTTTTAAATTGATTTTTATGTATTTGGGCTTTCTTTGATCATCTTCATCTATTCTCTATTTTGAAACTTTTTTGTCACATCATCCTAGACGACATTCATATCATCTTGATGATATGTTCAATTCACTCATGAAATTTCATCTAATGACTATTTTGATTCCTATGATTCTGATCGTCCTAGACGATTCATTATCGTCCTGGATAATATGATAATCTTCTGTTTCAATTATTTATGATCATCCTGGATGATCCTCCTCATCCTGGATGATCGTCAAAATCTCTGCTCAATTATTGGTTATCATCCCGGACGATACACCTTTTCATCCTGGATGATCCACGTGGCAAAATTCATCACTCAACTTTAATTTGACAAGTATGATCAATTATTACGAATCATCCTGGATGATCCACTTAATCATCTCACATGATCTGCTTTTTCAACGGTCATTTGGAATGACTCCTCGGGATGATCGCTAGTGTCTTATCATCTTGGATGACTTCAGTGCCTTTTTGACCAATCGTCTCGGATGCAATTATTACATGCGATTGGCCTGGATGACTTTGTGATCGGCCTAGACAATCGGTCCAATTCTTTTTAAACTGAGCCATTCAATCAATTTTTCTCACATAATTCCTCTTTAACTCTCTTTTGCTCTTACTGCCCTTCTATTTTTCTGATTATGGCTGATGGAAAGAGGTATCATGATCCTTCTAGGAGTTCCTCGAGGGTGAATCTGGGCCCTCACTTCACTGAGGCAGACGATCAAGCCGCCCATCAAAGGTACAAGATGGCCAAGATCACTATTTCCCAAACTGTCAATCTTAAAATTCTCTCCTATTTTATACTTATTCTATTTGCTCACACTTCCTTAATGCTTTCTTCTTACTCTTACTATTCCTTTCAACTCTGAGTTACAATTTGAATTTTTCATGAGCCTTTACATCAATTTCGCTTTTACTTCTCTTGGGTTCTATATGAATATATGATCTATCAAAATCACTTATCAGGACTATCAATAGCTCCTATAACTGTCTACCATAGGGGACGAACTCCGCACCCTATGTTCTGATCCTGACTACAACTGGGCTCCGGCTAACCACTTCTTAAGAAACCTTAATACTCACGTTAATGTTGGATAGTCTAGCACCTTACTCAAAGATGCCAGGGCAATCCAACATGTCATTCACATCTCTATTCTTCCAAAAACTGGTGATCGCATTTATATCACTCCACTCCTTTCAATCACCACTTTCTATATTTTGGCCCATATTGAATTCAATGCCATTGATATGATTTTTCATTATATTGAGCATCTGACTACTATTTGAGATCCAAGACATAGTAGGAAGCCCAATCTTGCCCTATGACATATCATTGCCTATATCCTAGAATCCAAATACAACCTCCAACATCCTCCCCCATCAAACTATCAGTCTGCCTTCTACTCGAATAACTCTTAGCATATTCTTCATAGTACTCATCTCCACCTAGGGGATGAGGAAGCTGAGAGAGAAGAGGAGGAGGTGGCTCTTGCACCTATTCCTGCACCTATTCTGCTCTGCCAACACTCATAACTGGATCAGCTGGTAGAGCAGTTTGACCAGTGGGAGACTCACTTCGAGACCTACGTCGCTGCATAGGAGCAACAACATGTGGAGCATGTTGCTCGCTTCAACTCTTATGTGGTTCACCAGCAGCACCAGCACGACCAGGACATGGCCTAGCTTGGGGAGTAGTTTGCGACTCTTTCTAGTTACGTTCAGCCACATCCACCACCACCGCCTCCTCCTTCGAATGATCAGGGGCCATCTTCCTTTTAGTCTGTTTTTATTATTTTAGTCTTCTCCTATTTCATCTTTAGTTTGTGTGTTGTTTTTCTTTTTCCCTCCTCCTTTTGTGATGTCAAAAGGGAGAGTAGCTATACTATTCTAGTTTGTACTATTCTAGACTATTTTTATTATTCTAGTTTGTTATATTTTTATGTTAGATAATTGAACTATATTTTTCATCAAATTATTTCCATTAAACTTCTTTGAACTGCCATAATTATTTTTTGTATTTTCCATCATAAAAAGGGGGAGATTATTACGAATATATTTTCAGGGAATATAATTTTAATGATAGCAAACACTTCTATTTCTTTATGACTGCCTTGCCTACTAATATTTCAGGTCCATAAAATCAAACTACAATTTGAACCAGCTCAAATATGGGTAGATTAGGTCTGAGTCATTTTGTAAACTTTTCCTTTTCATGAGTCTATTGTAAATGATGTGGTTCCTAATGCTATGTAACCATGCACACACACACTTGGAAATTTTTTTTGACTATTTTTAAAGTTCTTTATTTTTGCTCACATCATCTGGGATGATCCATAAATCATCCTGGACGATCAGATAAAAATAGAAACCCTAATTAGGGCATCTTGGTTATGACATCCATCATTAAGTGTATCATCTTAGATGATTTTCATATCGGCCAGGATGATAAGCTCAAATCAGAAAGAATCAACTGCCAGATCTATTTAGGTAGCTTTTATTATTTGGACATTGTCTAGGAATTGTCCTGGACGATGCAACATAATTATACCTAAATTAATCTGTTCATTAAGGGAAGCAATTAAGGATTGATTGCTCAATCATATCATCCTGGATGATTGTAGGATTGTCCAGGATGATGAATTAAAAAATCTTAGTTATTCCTGGATGACCAAACATCGGTCAGCTTCCTTTCAGGGTGATGTTTTTGATGATAGTCAGTTTGTTTAAATTAAGAGCTATTCTGAAGCTCTTCTATATAAGACCTCTTATTCTATCCAAGAGATAATTTTTTGTTGCTGTCTTGACTTGAGAGAGCCTTGAGAGAGGGAGAGAAAGGGAGAGAGAGTGAGGATCTTGTGAGGGGGAGTTTATGAGGGGTTTCACAAAGGTTGCTCCAAGTAAAGATTCAAGTCATCTTCTCTGATCATTATCCCTTATTCTTGGAGGTTTGAGAGAGGTCCACTTCAGCAATCAATCAAGGTTCTCTTCCTACTTCAGGAGGAAGCAAAAGGAGTTGAGTTCTCTACCTCACCGATGTTGGTGGATAAGAGGTTTTGTAAAGGTTTCTCCGCCTTGGTGTGGGAGAAAAAGGAGAGTCATTGAGTTTAGTGTAATACTTGGAGGGCACCTCTGGGGAGTGAACGTAGGTCGAGTTGACCGAACCACTATAAATTTATGTATTCTTTACTACTACTTTTTCCACATTTAATTTTCGCACGTTAAATTTCTTTGTGGTGAACTTTGGTTTGGTTGAGTTTGTGTTTTTGATTGAAAGATTTTTTAAAATACCAATTCACCCTCCTCTTGGTTTGCTTGGGCTAGTTCATAAGGGCATAACATCCCTAACAAACTTTCAATTAGTGACACGTGGATCATACAATACAAAAGAGAGGTATCATACTGTGTGATGTGTGTATCAGTGACTAAATCTTGACCATTAATACCATGAAGAGATATGATATGTGCATATGTGTATATCATATAATATGATTGTAAATCATACAGTACAATAAAAAAACTTTGAAGGATTGTTGTAGTGTAGTGAAGTGCAATTGTGATGATAAGGAAATATCTTAGACAAATAATTTTCAATGTTAATTTTTAGTTTTTTTTAACAAAAAACAACAAATAAAATAAAAACAAATATTCATACAATTTAAACACATATCACAAATGCTTTCAAATATATTTTTTAATTTCTCTTGGATTAAGTATGAATATCTATAACACCTAATTTTATTCTCAAGGTATTAATGGTGTCATAGGCTAGGGTTTTTTTTGAATATGTCTGCCAGTTGATCTTCTATAGCTATGTGGTATAATTCTATATCTCCCTTAGCTACATGATTTGTTATGAAGTGATGCATGATGTCTATATATTTTGTGCGAGAGTGCTAAATTGGACTTTTGGATATGCAAATTTCACTAGTATTGTTACACATAATTGGGATGGTCCCTACAGATAGTCCAATGTCTAATAGTTATTTCCTTAGCCATAAGACTTGAACAACACAACTCCCTACTGCTATATATTGTACCTCTGTAATAGAGAGGCTGTCAAATTTTATTTTCTACTAGACCAAAAAACTAAGAATTGTTAAATGATTTGATAAGTTGTAGAAGTGCTTTTTCTATCTACTCTACATCCTATAAAATCAGAGTCCAAATATCTTATATATTCCAAAGAGGTGTTGTGTCTAAGATACCAGATTCTTAGGTTTGGAGTGCCTAACAAATATCCAAGGATTCATTTAATAAAAATCATGTGTGATTCTTTTAGATCTTCTTGAAATTTGTACAAAGGTAAATACTAAACATTATATCTAGCCTGCCAGCAGTTAAGTACAAAAATGATCAAATAATTCCCCTATATTTTTTTTGATCGATAGAATTTCCATTTGGGTCCTTATCTAATTAAATAGTAGTGCTTATGGGAGTGTTCATAGCCTTAGCATTATTCATTTTATATTTTTAAAGAATTTCCTTGATGTATTTATTTTGGCTAAGAAAGGTTCCATCATCCAACTATTTCATAATAAATCCAAGGAAATAAGTAAGTTCTAGTATCATGCTAATTTCAAACTCTTTTGTCATGGTTTTTAAAAATTCATAACAAAGATTTTTATTTGATGATCCAAAGAAAAGGACATCAATATAGATTTTACAAATGAGTAACTCTTCTCCTTCGTTCTTTAGGAAGAGGGTGGTGTTCATACTACCCTTAATAAAGTCTCTATCTATAAGGAATGAACTCAACCTTTTATATCAAGCTCTAGGTTCTTGCTTTAACTTATATAATGACTTTTTCAATCTAAACACATGGTTTGAAAATTGTGAATTCTCAAATCCAAGGAGTTGCTTAACATAAACATTCTCTTTGATTATCCCATTTAGGAATGCACTTTTAACATCCATTTGATACAATTTGAAACCCTTAAAGTAGGAAAATGCTAAGAGTACTCTTTTGTCTTCTAGTTTAGCTACTGGGGCAAATGTTTCCTCAAAGTCTATTCCCTAAATTTAGTTATACCTCTTAGCTACTATTCTGGCCTTATTCCTCATAATTATCCCAGAGTCATTAACCTTATTTAGGATCAAAGTTTCTTTGGGTAACTTTTCATTTATTAAGATAAAGGATTTATATCCAAAACATGTAAGTGAGAATGATTGGGTGTCCTACCCTTAATGAGTTCATATGGTGTTTTATTCAACTTGAATGTAACATTTAGCCTATTTAAAATATAGCAAGCAGCACTCACTGCTTCTGCCCAAAAACACATAGGATGTGAATTTTCAGCTAGCATTACCCTTGCAGCTTCCACCAAGATTTTATTTTTTTCTTTCAACTATTCCATTATACTGGGGAGTCCTTGGGGAAGATAAACTATGTTCTATTCCTATATCTTGACAGAAAGATTCAAACCTATCATTTTCAAACTCTCCACCATGATCACTATAAATTGTTGAAATTTTACATCATAATTTCCTTTGAATCTAAGTGGAGAAGGTTCTAAATTCCTTAAATGACTCACTCTTATGTGCCAAAAATCTTACCCAAGTGAATCTAGAGTAGTCATTTACTATCACAAGTCCACTAGTCTTTCCTCCTAGGATGGCTATACTAAATGATCCAAATAGGTCCATGTGTAGGATTTTAGTGGCCTAGAGGTGCTGATATCCTTAATTGAGTGAAATGTTACTTTTTTTTCTAGTTGTCAATCATTATATAGGTGATCCTTTGTGAAGTCTAATTAGGCATGCCTCTAATTAGATTTTTTTTTAGTGATATTCCTAAGTGTTTTCATGCTAGCATGACATAGTCTCCTATGCCATAGCCAAGATTCATCAATTATTATTTTTAAACATAAGGAGTTTGAATATTCAATATAATTGAAGTCTAACATATAAACATTATTCATCTGTTCTCCTTCTAACCCAAGTTTATCACCTAAGCTAATCATGTATTTGTTAGAAAGAAATTTCATAACAAATTCTTTATCATATAGCTGACTAATACTTAATAAGTTATGCTTTAAACCATCAACTAATAAAAAATTTTCATTCATAAAGTGTTTAGAGTTTCTAATTGTACCTGATCCCACTACTGTCCTAGTGGTGTTATCTGTGAATATTACTTTTCCTCTTGACCTGGATTATAGTGTGATGAGCTACTTCATATCACCAGTCACATGCCTTGAGAAGCCACTATCCAGGTTCCACATTCTCTTACTAGGTCTTTTATGAGAGCACCCCTATAATGTAATTCAAAGGTTAGATTTAGGAACCTAAGTGAGTTTGAGTTCTACATTATGCTTTATAGAATAAGATGTATGCATGTTATGCTATGATGAATGTAATTTATTAAAGTTTGTTAGGGATGTTAAGCCCTATAGAACTGGCCCAAGGCTAACCAAGAGGGGGGGGGGGTGAATTGGTATTTAAATTTTTTTTTAAGCAAAAATAATATTTATCACAGACCAAATCATCACAAAAATAAGTGCGAAAGAAAATAAATGCGGAAGCAGTAAAAACAAGAACACAAGGGTTTATAGTGGTTTGATCAACTCGACTTATGTCCACTCCCCGGAGGCACCCACCAAGTATTGCACTACCAACGTGACTCTCCTTTAGCCCCCACAGCTAGGCAGAGAAGCCCTTATAAAAACACCTCATTTTTTCCACACCCGACAAGGTAGAGAACCCAACTCCTTTTGCTTCTTCCTAAAGCAGGCAGAGAACCACGATCACTTGCTGAAACTTACCTTTCCCAACCCTTCCAAGGACAAGAGACTCTAGGGAGGAAGAAGTGGAACAATGCTTGGAGCAACCCTTATGAACCCCCTCACAAGCTCCCCCTCACAAGATCCTCTCTCTCTCTCTCTCTCTCTCCCTCTCTCTCTCCTTCTCTCTCTCTCTCTCCTTTAGGTTTTCTCAGGTCAAGATAACAACAAAGGATGTTAAAAAATGTTGAACAAGAGCTCTTAAATAGAAGAGCTTCAAATGAGCTCATTAATTGCAAGTTGTCGACTTTATCGTCCAGGACGATATGAAAATCATCCTGTCCGATCAGTACAAATCTCATAAGATCGGCCAGAGCATCGCCCTGAATGTAAACTGAATGATTAAAAATTTGCTTGATCGTCCCACACGATCTCACGATCATCCTGGCCGATCAGTTCAAATCAGAGGAAAATTGTCCAGAGCATTGCCCTGAATTTGAGCTGTCCGATCCAAATCGGTCAGAGCATCACCCTAAATTTATACTGACCGATATTTATCATCCAGGAGTAACCAAGGGTTTTTAAATGGATCATCCAGGATGATCTTGTGATCGTCCAAGACAATGTGATCATATCAATCATCCTTAATCACTCCCATGATTTCCAGATCAATTAAGGCATAATTATACAATATCATCCAGGCCAATCAAAAAATCGTCCTGGCTGATTTCCAAAAATACAGAATACTTAAATTGATCATGGCAGCAAAATTCTTTCTGTATTGAGCATATCGTCCTGGCCGATACATGTATCGTCTAGGCCGATCAGTTAATTACGGCTGCCTTAACTAAGAAATCCTGATTAGATCTTCTGTTTTGAACTCGATCGTCCAGGACGATATAAATATTGTCCGGGATGATGTGAGTAAAAACACAAATTCTAAATCTCTCAAGTGTGTGTGTATAGGGTTACTTAACATCAGCCACTTCAAACAATTACAATTGACTCAAGAAAGAAAAAAAGAAAAATACAGACTAACTCAACCCTAATCTTCCCAATCTTGAGCTGGTTCCGATTTTGGTCCGATCTTTGATTCCTGAAATGTTAGTAGTAACAGGCAGTTGAAGAAAAGCAAGAGTGTTTGTCAATCATCAAAACATAATCCATGAAACTGAATTTATAACAATTTAGACCTCCACACTAAATGTGTCCTATGGTGGATAGTGCAATTGCTAACTATATGTCCTAATATGTTATAAGAGTAACACCTAAAACCAGGGAATGGGTTCATTAGCTTATGTGGGTGATGGTGCATCTTCCTAGGTTTATGTGATGTATACTATATTGAGGTGATGCACCATTGAGCTATTGAAGGTGGTGGTTTATTGTTCTCTAGTGTAAAAATTTTTACTTGTAAAAATAATAATTTGCACTTTTATAGCTTGCCACTTCCAGTTTTAATGCATGCTCAATGATACCTAATTAACATGTAAGTTCTTGTAAATCCTTAAATAGTTTTTATCTCAATATATTATATTTTTAAGGAATTATGTGCATTATATAGATCAATATGCTTCTTATTTAAAGCATCACACTTATCTAATTAGGTCATATGATCGCTATCTAAAGTAGAGTGCCCAGTAATTAAACTAGCATGCTCTTTTCCTAAAGTAGAAAATTCAGTCTTAAGACTAGCATGTATTTTCTTAAGCTTCTTATACGAATAATAAATATTTTGAAAAATAATAAGCAATTCATCGTAAGAGAGTTGACATACCTCATGTTGATCAGATTGATCCAGATTATCATTAGCCATTAGACACAAATTTGTTATCTCCTCCTCTTCTTCTTTTGACGATTTTAAGGCAGAGTCAGACCAAAAAGATTTTTGTGTCGTTTGCTTGCCCTTTTTATACTTTGGCTTCTCTTTACCCTTCTCCTTATTTGTGTGATTCTTCAAGTTGGCACAGTCAACTCAAAGGTGACCTATTTTCTCACACTCAAAGCAAATTATATCAGATGAAACTTTAATAGATTTGCGGACCTTACCTTTGTTCCAATTATTTTGATGATGTTTTCTTTTCAGAAATATCTTAAACTAGCACTTCATCAACGCTATTTCATTACCCTCATCTATTGAAGAGTTGTCACTATAAGAATAATTTGCTTTTAGTATTATAGTTCTCTCCTTTATCTTTTCTCCTATATTATTTTGCCTTTGACTCACTCCTTGCCTATAGGCAAAGTGTGATTCAAGCAAATTGTCAATATAGTAAACATTTCAATATTTTGATTCAATAATTGTAGTTATTTTTGCATCATAAGAGCTAGGTAAGCAACATAGAATTTTATTAACATTTTTAGAATTTGATAGTTCTCTACCTAGTGCATGCAAGAATGTTACTATCTAGGTGAACCTAGTGTACATTTAAAATATAGTCTTACTATATTTCATGTAAAAAAGCTTGTAGTCATGAAAAAGAATATTTAGCCTAGATTATTTCACTTTATTGGTTCCCTAGTAGGTGATACACAACATAACCCAAATCCCTTTCTCGATAGTGCATGTAGAAAATTGCATATAGTCTTTAGATTTTAAATCACAAAAGCACAATTCAAACTCTTAGCATTCAACTGTGTAAGTTCCTTATCCTCATTACTCCATTTATTAAAGGGAATATAAGTTTTAACACCATTAACAATAAGCGATGGAGGTGAGTAACTAGTTTGAATTATATGCCAAATTCTACAGTCAATGGATTGTAGAAATATAGATATCTGAATTTTCTAGAAATCAAATGGGTTGTTTTCAAATAAAGGTGGACAAGTTATTGAGTAACCCTTTACAGTGTTATGAATCCCAAAATGTACCATTGATAGTTTATCACAAGGTTTTCTAAAACACTATTTTTGATACAGTGCTCTGATACCACTTAAAAGTATGAGAGGTGCCAAGCAAGGGTGGGGGTGGCGAGAATTCATTATTTTAAAAAAAATCCTAAAAAACACTTTTTTGGATTTTTTAAACTTTAAAAATAGCCAAATCAATTTCACAATGCAAAAGCTACAACTTTAACAACAGAATCAATAATGATGATAAAATTCTAAATTGTAAAATGTAAAAAAAAAATAAAAAAAGAATACACCAAATTTTACAGTGGTTTGATCTAACCTTGACCTACGTCTACTCCCCGAAGTCCTCCACTCCAAGTACTGCAGTAACACAAAGTTATTCTCCTTTTTCTCCCTCAACAAGGTGGAGAAGCCCTTTCAAACTCTCTACCACCAACCCAGTGTGGTAGAGGACTTAAACTCCTTTCATAGGCTGAGAACCTTGACTCCTTTTTTTCTCTTTTGGAGAAGACAGAGAACCTCGAGGATGGAATAAGAAGCCTCTCTCCCTAGAGAGCTCCCACAAGGCTCACCAAGGATACAGGAGGAGCAAGCATGCAGCTAACCCAGAGAAATCGTATGATACCCCTCACACTACTTCTCCCTCACGCTCAAGCTCACCTTCTCCTTACTCTCATGAATCCCAATTTTCTCCAAAATCTCCCTCTCAGAGTTCTTTCTTCAGCCACGTTCCTCTCTTCACCTCTCTTAATAAAAATGGTTAAAGAATTGCTTTTATAATAGGCTTCAAGAAACTCTAAAATTTAAAGTTGGCCATCTTCTATTCATATAATACAATCCAAGTTTGTATAGTACGATCAGTTCAAAACTAATCTCATTCAGTATGATGTGAACATTCATTCAAATGAATTGTTCAATTTTTATGAACATATCATATAGTACAATTCATAGATTATCTATTATGATTTATTTAATTTCCTCTTGTCAGATAGGCTGACTCCTGGTACGACATGAATTTGTCTCTGGTTTTTAGGTGAATCATCTAATTTGATAATACTATAGCACAATAAAATTAGGTTAAAAATCATGGTTTCTTTTGGTACAAACTTTGGGATGACTATAGCTAATCTCTATCAATCATGTGGTATGACGTACATCATACAAGACGATCTAATATCATTAATTAAACTAAGTTTTTATTGACTAAACACTGTGCTTATTTGAGTAAGATTTAATATTTTTTGTATAGTTCATTGTACATAATGATCTATTCAAATTTTTAAATTTAATATCTTACTTAAATTAATATGGAGGCTAGGTTTTTATAATGAAATGAATCATACAAAATGGTAGGTATTATAGAGTTCAATTAGTTTATAGAACATGAGATTTAAGTAGCCTTTAAACAATTATTTAAATTAATTGATTATATAGTATGAAATAAATTCGTACAATATGATTAGTTCCAAAAATTTTAATTTTAGAAAAATTTTATCTCCCCTAGTGTGTGTGTGTGCATGGCCACCCACTTTCTTACGGTCTAATATGGTCTGACTCAAGAAAATAGAAAATTGAAGAAAATGAAAAATACAAACTCTTTTGACTTGACATCCTAACCTACCCACTCTTGAGTCTAATGTTCTTCTTGAGTAATGTACCTATAATTTGTTAGTGTACAAAACATTAATAATATCCAATATATTTTTTGAGAATGTATAATTCAATCAATAGGATTTGTCATCATCAAAATCATAGACTAGGGATCCTAGATTTGCAATAGAAAAATTATTTTTATTATCCATATCACCATTAGTCATAGGATTAATAGTATTCACCAAGCAATAATTAAATGAGGATGAAGAGTACAAAAATAAGCTTTAGAATGTCCCAGAGATTTATAGAATACACAAAAGGAGGGGAACACCACCATAATAACTTGTTGAATGTACCCAATCTTTTTAGGGCCAATCCACACTATATCAGGGTCCCTTTTTGGTGATATCTGTTGAGTCCAGTAATTAGGTTGTTAAGCCTAAGTAAATGTCCCACGGTTACCAAGAGGGGGGTGAATTGGTAGTTTTAAAAATTTTAAACCCTCTTAATGATAAAGTTGAACCGAAATAAAATTTTCTTTTAAAGTTTGTAGAAAAATGTTTTTCAACCACAGAGTTGTTAAAACTGAAATTTAAAGTGCAGAAACGTAAAAGCAATAAAGTAAATGACACCAGATTTATAGTGGTTCGGTCTATAACCAGACCTACATCCACTCCTCAGAGGCACCCTCTGAGTATTGCACTAATACCTCAAAGTGACTCTCCTTTAGCACCCACAGCAAGGCGGAGAAGCCTGTACAAAACACTCTTTTCACCACTACCCGGTGCGGCTGAGAACCGTCATCCTTTTACACAATCCACAGTGCTGGCAGAGAACTGTCGTCCTTTTACACTCTCTTAGTGTGGGCAGAGAACCCTACGGCTGTTCACACTCTCCAAGTGTAGGCAGAGAACCTTCGTCCTTTTACACTCTCCTAGTGTGGGCAGAGAACCCTTCGTCTGTTCACACTTTCCAAGTGTCGGCAGAGAACCGGATCTCCTTGACTGATCTTCTCACAAGAATCTAGAAGGAAGAAGGAAAAGAGTGAAGAAATCCAATTTCACAAGTAGAGACTCTTACCTTAGTAATCCAAGTGAAGCCTTCTCGCTCCAGTGGTAGGAATCCTCCTTTGAATGCTCTCTTCCACTCTCTCCTTGGCTATTCTCTCAAGAGGCACGAAGATCAAATGACAAAAAGATTGGGTGGCAGTCTAATTTGGACTATTTATATAAAAGACAAGAGAAACCGCCCAAAAACTGTAAATTTTCAATTCTGTACGCAGTGGATCGTCCTGTACGATCCTGGATCGTCCTGGACGATTTTACTTAAACGATCTGAAATGACCCAATTTATATATGTGTACGAAATGACTTCGTACAGCTGATCGTCCTGTACGAACTAGGTTCGTCCAGTACGAACGGTTATTACAAGGTCGGTTCTAGAAACTGCTGAAAACTGTTCTAAGTCGGTTTATCGTTTGGACGAAAATATGTTCGTTTGGACGAAAATTTTCTAGAGAGCCGATCGTACTGGACGATATTTATTTTCGTCTGGACGAAAATTTTCCAGAGGACTGGTCGCCTCGTACGATGATAAAATTTGTCTGGACGAAAATTTTACAGAGAACCCATCGTCCGGGACGATAATAAATTCGTCCTGGACGAATTGGACTTAGAAAAATTTTTCCAAGCAAGTTCCTATTCGTTCCAAGTGCTCTATAGGAGATAACTGACAGATCGTCCAGTATGATAAATATCGTCCTGTACGATCAGTATAGAATTTCAAGATCTCCTTATTTGTGTGTGTGTGAGATTTTATTCACTCAATTACAATCACTCCCTTTCAAAATTAATTCAAAGAAAAGACAAACTTCAAATAAACGAAATATCTCATGTTGAATTTGATTTGAAGTTTTCGTAGTCTGGAGTCTGATTTTCCTGAAATGTTAGTACACACAAGAGCAAGTGCAAATCTTCTGAAATTGTTAGGAGATAACTATACATTTGAACAATAATGTTTGGAATCATCAAAACTATATAAGTTGCACAAATATAAATCATTCAAATAGCAACTATTCAAACAATCTCCCCCTTTTTGATGATGGCAAAACAATTATTATTTGTAAGGTTTCAAGTTAAACAATTTCCTATCTCCTAAACTCCCCCTGAATTGATGAGACATTAAAATAAGGAGGCATTAAAGAACAATATTTTTGTTTTTCAAAAATTTTAACACAAACAAAAAACTTGCAAACAGAAATAAAAAATAGAAAACAAAAATAAAAAACATAAACACAATAATTTCTCCCCCTTTTTGACAGCAACAAAAAGTGAAGAAGAAATAAACCAGAAATGTAAGTAATTATATGAAATTCATTTTTAAAAATTAATCTAAATGGTGATTGACATAGGGTATGCAATTTTAAACTAAAGATATTAGGTCAATCATAGAAATTCATAAAATTTAAGAAATGATATAACATTGTAAGTAAGAAGAATTTATCAAAGACATGATTCAATTTAGACATTTTGACTATTGAAAATCATTACAAGAGAGATGTAAAAAAAATTCTATATTTCAAAGTTCAATAGAATATAAATGAACATAAGATTAATTTGAATTAAGAGATTTAACGAATTTGGAAAGAAGAGAATTACCTCATGTGGCGCTTTGCGCATCTTTTCAAAGTTTTGGAGCACATTTTTGTGTATTTTTCTTTGGTTGGGCTTATTTTGTGCCTCTTTTTCACTTTGCAAATTTTTGCAAATTCCTTTTGATTTTTGTACATTTGTACAATTTTCAAGAGTAATTTGACCAATTCTTTCCAAAATCTATAATCTAAAATTTCAAATATTTCTAGGTGCATAAATATCATTTGAGCATAGAAATACAAAATAAGAAAACATCAAAATTGCAATAATAATATTAACTTTTATGTAGTCTAAATGAATAGACATGAATTTAAAAGTTCTAATTACAACAAGTTATAAACAAATTATAAATTTAGAAAGTCTAGATTTTCTAATATAGATAATCTCAAATTACAATCGAATTTAAGCACTATGTAGATTAAATAATACTAATGAAATTCACAAACATTAACCACATTTCAAAACAAATCTAATAAAAACAAATTTTCATTAAAATTAAAGGAACGGATTACACATAAAAAAAAATATATTGAACTTAAAAATATAAAAACAAACACATTACAATAAAACAGATAAGATAAAAACAAAACAAACAAAAACAAACAAAAACAAAAAAAATACAACAGACACAGACATAAAAACAATTTCTACTGTTCTGGAGGAGGAGGAGGAATGCCGCCAAAGAGGTTGAAGTAGGAGGCCATCAACATTACATTGGTATTTATTTCATGAACTTCATCTTTAATATTACCAATGTCATGTTGCTGCTGCGTAAGTTGAGCATCAAATTGATCAAACCTTTAATCAATGTGAGTCTCTAGTCTATCAAATCTCTCAATCAGATTCTGGTAATCTGATTGAGAAGCAGAAGCTTGCACTCCTTCTTCTTCTTCTTCTTCTTCTGAAGCACTAGCATGTGCTTTTTCTTTTTCCTCCTTGAAGAGCAATCTGAATGATGCATCGTTATAGTAAACTGGCTCTTCATATTCTTCATCAGGATGCACTATATTGTACTTCTTCTCCAAAATATAAGTAATTAAGTGCCCTAATGAAATATTCTTCTTCCTCTTCTGATCAGCATGTCCTATTTCTGAAAGCCCATAGATATGATCTATGATGAGTTGGGCTTCATCAATAGGATGTCTTTGCATGATTAAAAAAGTTAGACAAGAAAGGAGAGGAGTAATGTTAATCCTATCACCAGCTTTAGGAATAATTGAGGATCTAAGGATATGCTGGATGATTCGGGCATCTTGGGTCATACCAGAGACTCTAGCAACATGATTGTCAATCGCATTTTCTCTAATTACCCTATTGATTTGAAACCATTTGAAGGAGGTTTCTGACATTAGGGTGTGGGCTCTATATCCCTCAGTTCTTAAGTTTAAAAATGCACCAAGGTCGTGCTTGGTGATCTCAACTTTTTTCTTAAAAACAAAGAACTAATGATAGAGTGGTCAGAATTGAAACTCATGTTGGCTAGAAAGTAGTGGTAGGTTTGCTTATTGTAGAAGTGGATGCGAGAGAAAGAATGAACTGAAATTGGGTTGAGGCGAAGAGGTGCAATACCCGAAATTTCAACTCTGTTTGGATAAGAATGCGAGACGGAGTGATTTTTGCAGATGCAAAACGAGGAAAAGATTCCTCATTTGCCTTGGAAAGAAAGTTGTCTGGGGCATTCCTATTTGGTTTCTTCACCAAAACCTTTTGTCTTTTGCTAGAGGAGGCCATTGTTGATTTGATGTAGAAAGGGATTGAAAAAGAAGTTTGAAAGTGTGATTGTCAAGTTTGAAAGCCTTCATATTTAAAGAAAAATGATACGTTCGTCCTGGACGAAAATATTCGTCCTGGACGAAAAATTATCGTTCGTCTGGACGAAGTAATTTCGTACAGACGATCCAATTCGTCCAAAATGTAACGGCTTTTCGTATTCAACACAACTTACGATGCGTCCCTTCGTACAGGCTTTTTGACTTGACCGATCGTACAGACGAAAAAATTTCGTACAGACGATCGAAAAGTGAATCGTTTTAATGACTCTTGAAAACCGTCCCCTACAATGAACCGACACATGTTCGTACTGGACGAACGAAAATTTCGTACAGACGAAGTTCGTATTAAAAACTGTCTTATCCACTCAACCGCTGCATTCAATCGTCCCGACGTTTGAGAGAAAAAAATTCGTCCTGGACGATCACATATCGTACAGACGATCCAATTAAAAACTGCTCTCAAAACGGTTTAAATTCGCGCAAACTGTTCCTTTACACATCGTCCCGTACGAAACCAATTTCGTCCTGGACGATTTCCTCCAAAAAAAGTTTTAATTTTGAATTTTTTTTAAATTAAGAAAATCAACAAAAACAATCAAAACATAGAAAACATAAAACAAAATCATAAATCCAAAAAAACAATTCATTCAAAAACACACAAAATTCACAAAATCACAAAAACAAAACACAACAAGTATCAATGTTGCAAAGACATTTTGGTTAAGCATTCAAATCAATAACACCAAGCCTTGTTCTTAAAGTACTGAAGGTATCAAAGGCTAAAGGTTTTGTAAAAATGTCTGCAAGTTGATTTTCAGTTGAAACATGTATGAGTTCAATTTCTCCTTTGGATACATGATCCCTTATGAAATGATGCCTTATATCAATGTGTTTGGTTCTAGAATGTTGAATATGATTTTTGGAAATGCAAATAGCACTAGTATTGTCACAATAAATTGGAATAGTGCCTATAGTTAATCCTAAGTCAATCAACTGTTGTTTTAACCAAAGTACTTGTGCCACACAACTTCCTAATGCAATGTATTCTGCTTCTGCAGTAGATAGTGCCACTGAATTTTGTTTTCTACTAGACCATGAAACTAATGAATTTCCAATGAATTGACATGTTCCAGAAGTGCTTTTCCTATCCACTCTACAGCCTGCAAAGTCAGAATCTGAGTAACCAATAATTTCAAATGAAGAGCTAAACTTAGGATACCAAATTCCTAAGTTTTGAGTTCCTAGTAGATATCTTAAAATCCTTTTTACTGCTGTCAAATGTGATTCTTTTGGATCTGATTGAAATCTAGCACATAAGCAAACACTAAACATAATATCTGGTCGGCTAGCAGTCAAGTAAAGTAAAGATCCAATTATCCCTCTAAATTTCTTTTGATCAACAGATTTTCCCTTAAGGTCTTTATCCAACTGAACTGAAGAACTCATTGGTGTACTAACAGGTTTAGCATTGTCCATTTCATATTTTTTGAGGATGTCCTTAATATATTTGGTTTGACTAAGAAAAGTACCTTCCTCAAGTTGCTTAATGCTAAATCCTAGAAAGTAATTTAAATCTCCCATTAGACTCATTTCAAATTCACTACTCATTGTTTTAGAAAAATCATCACAAAGATGTTTATTTGAAGATCCAAAGATGATGTCATCCACATAAATTTGAACAATAAGTATATCCTTTCCAATTTTCCTTAAAAAGAGAGTTGTATCCACACTTCCTTTTTCAAAAGATCTTTCAAGTAGGAAGGTGCTTAACCTCTCATACCAAGCCCTAGGTGCCTGTTTCAATCCATATAATGCCTTTTTTAATTTGAAAACATGATTTGGAAATTTAGAATTTTCAAAACCTGGAGGTTGTTCTACAAAAACATCTTCCTCAATTACCCCATTTAAAAAGGCACTTTTGACATCCATTTGAAATAATTTAAAACCTTTAAAACAGGCAAAGGCTAGTAAAACCCTAATTGCTTCAAGTCTAGCTACAGGGGCAAAAGTTTCCTCAAAATCAATTCCTTCAATTTGATTATACCCCTTAGCTACTAATCTAGCCTTATTTCTAATGACTACTCCTGAGTCATTCATTTTATTTTTGAACACCCACTTGGTTCCAACAACACTTTGATCTTTTGGCCTTGTAGTTAGTTCCCAAACTTTATTTCTTACAAATTGATTTAACTCTTCTTGCATGGCCAATATCCAAAATTCATCTGAAAGTGCTTGATCAATGTTAGTGGGTTCAATAGTTGAAATAAAGGCTGAATGATTGACTTCCTTGTTTAATCCACGCCTAGTTCTAACACCCTCACTTGGTTCACCTATAATCAATTCCTTTGGATGGTTTTTAGAAAATCTCAAATCTCTAGGCAAAGGGTCTTCTCTTTCTAAATTTTCTTCCACATTTTCTTCCAAATTTAATCTATCAATCTTTTGGGAGTTTTCTTCAATTTCTTCTTCAACAACTTTTGGCTCTTCCATGTTTCCATTTTCATCAAAAACAACATGTGTGGTTTCTTCAATGACTAAAGTTCTTTTGTTGAATACTCTATAAGATTTTCCAACACTTGAATATCCAACAAAAATTCCTTCATCTGATTTTGGATCAAATTTTCCTAAGGCAGATTTTCCATTATTATGTATGAACACCTTGCAACCAAATACATGCAAATGAGACAAATTTGGTGTTCTACCTTTTAGCAACTCATAGGGTGTTTTATTCAAATTTGATCTCACATTCACCCTATTCAGAACATAGCATGCAGTGCTAACCGCCTCAGCCCAAAAATATCTAGGAAGCGAGTATTCTGCTAACATTGCTCGGGCGGCTTCTATTAATGTTCTGTTCTTTCTTTCAACTACTCCATTTTGTTGAGGAGTTCTAGGTGCAGAAAAATTGTGATCAATCCCCTTTTCTTTACAGAAATCTTCAAATCTTTCATTTTCAAATTCTCCTCCATGATCACTTTGTATAGAAATTATTTCACATCCTAGTTTTCTTTGTATCCAAGTTGAAAAATTTCTGAATTCCTCAAATGATTCACTCTTATGAAAAAGAAATTTAACCCAGGTGAATCTTGAAAAATCATCTACTATAACAAATCCATATACCTTTCCTCCTAGACTTACCGTGCTTACAGGTCCAAAAAGATCCATGTGAAGAATTTCTAATGGTTTACTGGTCCTAAGATCTTTATTGGACTTAAAAGAGGACTTCACTTGTTTTCCTAGTTGACATGCATCACACAGATGGTCCTTAGTAAAGTCTAGTTTAGGTATTCCTCTCACCAAATTCTTTTGGGTAATTTTTCTAAGATTTTTCATACTAGAATGACAAAGTCTCCTATGCCAAAGCCATGATTCATCAGAAACAGTTTTCAAACAAAAAGCAGTAGGAGATTGAATACAATTTAAATCTAGCATGTAGACATTGTTCACCCTTTTTCCATTTAAAACAATTTTCCCATTTAGGCTAATTATGCAGCTAGTAGGTAAAAATTTTACATTATAGCCCTTATCACATAGCTGACTTATGCTAAGCAAATTATGTTTTAAGCCTTCAACTAATAAAACATTGTCTATGAAAAAGTTTTTCAAATTTCCAATCATACCTGATCCAACCACTTTCTTTGTGGTATTATCTCCAAGTGTAACCTTGCCTCCACTCCTGGCTTCCAGCGTTATGAATTGAGCAGTATCTCCAGTCATGTGCTTAGAACATCCGCTGTCCAGGTACCATATACTCTCACGAGGTCTTGTGTGAGAGTATTCCTGCAAAATTCTCAAATGTTAGACCTGGGAACCCAAACTAGTTTGGGTTCACCTTTATGAAATTTATAATCAGATGCATGTGTGATATGTCTAGGTTTATGCATCTTAGTTCTCCACACCAAATTAGGTTTCATCTTTAAAGTGCAGGTGTGAGATATATGTCCCAAAAATCCACAATTGTTACATTTAACATTAGGAAAAATATTCCTATGTTTTCTTTCATATGATTGTCTTCTAAGGGATTTCATGAATTTAGGATAATATTTAGGATTTGTAAAATCTTCAAGTTTAGGGGGGTTCCTATTATCCTCGAGAGCTCTTATAGTAAGTTTGTAAAATGAATTCATATCCTCCAAGATTCGATTTGTATAATTGATTCTATATGTCTTGCTCTCAGATTCATCCTTAAATTTCTTAAATTCTTTTTCAAGTTCAGCATAGGATGATTTTAAATTCTCAAAATTTTTATTCAAGTCATCATATTCATCAAGTAGTTTCATGTGGTTGCTATCAATTAAAGCATGATCTTTCCTAAGGATTTCGTGTTCCTTATTAAGCTCTTCCAATTCTAAAACTAAACTAGCATGCATCTTTTTCGTTTTCCTATATGCATCATGCATGTGTTCAGAAACTTCAAACAATTCATTATAAGTTAAATCACATACCTCTTCTTGATCTGATTGTTCAGATTTATCTGCCATCAAGCAAAGGTTGGTGACTTCTTCTTCTTTTTCAGTCTCAGATGAGTCTGAAGCTGAGTCCGCCCAAAAAGCCTTTTGAAACTTCTTCTTGCCCTTCTTTACCATTGGTTTCTCCTCTACCTTCTCCTTGCTAGGAGTGGCTTTGAGTTTTGGACAATCAGTCTTTATATGACCTGGTTTCCTGCATTCATAACAAATCACTTCATTAGAAACCTTGCCATTTCTGTTATACTTACCTCTATTCCATTGCTGGCGTCTCTTCTGCTTCCTCTTTAAAAAGCTTCTGAATTGTCTAGTCATCAGTGCAATATCGTCTTCATCCTCAGGTTGTGAGTGTTCACTTTCTGACTCTTCCACATTTAGTGCAATATTCTTGTCCTTTCTTGGTTCACCTGCATCAATCTTTCTTTGACTTACTCCTTGCTCGTAAGCAATGAGTGAACCAAGAAGATTGTCAATTGAATAAATGTTCAGATCTTTAGACTCTGTAATTGCAGTAATTTTAGCATCATATGCAGTAGGTAAACAACGAAGAATCTTATTAACCATTTCAGCATTTGTTAATTCCCTACCAAGTGCATGCAAAGAGGTGACAATTTGAGTGAATCTTGTGTACATGTCAGATATAGATTCATTAGGTTTCATGCGAAATAATTCGTAGTCATGTAACAAGATATTGAGTCTTGATTGCTTAACCTCATTTGTCCCTTCATAAGTAATACAAAGTCTATCCCATATGTCTTTTCCGCTTTTACAAGTGGAAACTCGCATGTAGTCTTCAGATTTTAAAGCACAAAAGAAACTATTTAAACATTTCGCATTTAATTGTGCTAAGTCACGTTCTTCTATAGTCCAATCTGCATAAGGTGTTTCTACCCTAATTCCATCAACTAATCTAGTTGGTTTTGTGTAACCTTCCTGGACTAGCATCCACATGCGATAATCAAGTGACTGTAAGAAAGTAGACATGCGTGTTTTCCAAAAATCAAAAGGAATATTGTCAAACAGTGGAGGTCTAGTGATAGAGTAACCCTCAGGTGTGTTTCGGTTTCCAAATGTAGCCATCTACGTTAATCAAAAAGTAGTTCAAACTTATGATTTTGAAACAATGCTCTGATACCACTTGTTGAGTCCAGTAATTAGGTTGTTAAGCCTAAGTAAATGTCCCACGGCTACCAAGAGGGGGGTGAATTGGTAGTTTTAAAAATTTTAAACCCTCTTAATAATAAAGTTGAACCGAAATAAAATTTTCTTTTAAAGTTTGTAGAAAAATGTTTTTCAACCACAGAGTTGTTAAAACTGAAATTTAAAGTGCGGAAACGTAAAAGCAATAAAGTAAATGACACCAGATTTATAGTGGTTCGGTCTATAACCAGACCTACATCCACTCCTCAGAGGCACCATCTGAGTATTGCACTAATACCACAAAGTGACTCTCCTTTAGCACCCACAGCAAGGCGGAGAAGCCTGTACAAAACACTCTTTTCACCACTACCCGGTGCGGCAGAGAACCGTCGTCCTTTTACACAATCCACAGTGCTGGCAGAGAACCGTCGTCCTTTTACACTCTCCTAGTGTGGGCAGAGAACCCTACGGCTGTTCACACTCTCCAAGTGTAGGCAGAGAACCTTCGTCCTTTTACACTCTCCTAGTGTGGGCAGAGAACCCTTCGTCTGTTCACACTTTCCAAGTGTCGGCAGAGAACCGGATCTCCTTGACTGATCTTCTCACAAGAATCTAGAAGGAAAGAAAGAAAAGAGTGAAGAAATCCAATTTCACAAGTAGAGACTCTTACCTTAGTAATCCAAGTGAAGCCTTCTCGCTCCAGTGGTAGGAATCCTCCTTTGAATGCTCTCTTCCACTCTCTCCTTGGCTATTCTCTCAAGAGGCACGAAGATCAAATGACAAAAAGATTGGGTGGCAGTCTAATTTGGACTATTTATACAAAAGACATGAAAAACCGCCCAAAAACTGCAAGTTTTCAATTCTGTACGCAGTGGATCGTCCTGTACGATCCTGGATCGTCCTGGACGATTTTACTTAAACGATCTGAAACGACCCAATTTGTATATATGTACGAAATGACTTCGTACAGCTGATCGTCCTGTACGAACTAGGTTCGTCCAGTACGAACGGTTATTACAAGGTCGGTTCTAGAAACTGCTGAAAACTGTTCTAAGTCGGTTCATCGTTTGGACGAAAATATGTTCGTCTGGACGAAAATTTTCCAGAGAGCCGATCGTCCTGGACGATTATTTATTTCGTCTGGACGAAAATTTTCCAAAGCACCAATCGCCGCGGACGATAATTTGTTTTCGTCTGGACGAAAATTTTCCAGAGAGCTGATCGTCCGGTACGATATTTATTTTCGTCTGGACGAAAATTTTCCAGAGGACTGGTCGCCTCGTACGATGATAAAATTCGTATCTGGACGAAAATTTTACAGAGAACCCATCGTCCGGGATGATAATAAATTTGTCCTGGACGAATAGGACTTAGAAAAAATTTTTCCAAGCAAGTTATTATTCGTTCCAAGTGCTCTATAGGAGATAACTGAACAGATCGTCCAGTACGATAAATATCGTCCTGTACGATCAGTATAGAATTTTAAGATCTCCTTATGTGTGTGTGTGAGATTTTATTCACTCAATTACAATCACTCCCTTTCAAAATTAATTCAAAGAAAAGGCAAACTTCAAATAAACAAAATATCTCATGTTGAATTTGATTTGAAGTTTTCGTAGTCTGGAGTCTGATTTTCCTGAAATGTTAGTACACACAAGAGCAAATGCAAATCTTCTAAAATTGTTAGGAGATAACTATACATCTGAACAATAATGTTTGGAATCATCAAAACTACATAAGTTGCACAAATATAAATCATTCAAATAGCAACTATTCAAACATTATCTATTGTTGGTTGTTTTCTTTTGTAATTTTTTCTTTGCTTATTTTTATTATACTTTTCATCTATTTCATTTTTGTTGATTTAATTTTCTTCATTTCACTACTGAATTGATATCTTATACCATATTTTTATTTTTTAAAAATTTGTAGTCAATGATTGACATCTCTAAATTAGTTAAAGGAAGAAACACCATTGATTATTTCTTTTTCTTTAACTTCTTTTAGTGGTAAAATTTTCTTTTCTAAACAAAAATCTATCTCACATTAACAACTGGACTTTAAAATTGAGATATTTTCAATCTTGCTACAGTAATCTATCTTATATATATAATGTTCAAAGTCTTTATTTTACCTTCAGATTTTTGTAATCTTGTCATTAAATTTATCATATGATTTTTTATTCTATTTTGTGATTCATTCTTCCTTATATTAGAGAGTGAGTTTTTCTTCTCAAATATCTAGAAGATATAATCACAACTAAAAATATTTAAGAATTTTAAAAAAGGAATCCAGCTTGCAAAAACTGTCAATCTTAAAATTCTCTCCTATCCTATACTTGATCTATTTGCTCACACTTCCTTATGCTTTCTTCTTACTCTTAATATTCCTTTAAACCATGAGTTACAATTTGAATTTTTCTTGAGACTTTACATCAATTTCACTTTTACTTCTCTTGGGTCCTATATGAATAGACGATCTATCAAAATCACTTATCAGGACTGTCAATAGCTCCTATAACTGTCTACCATAGGGGACGAACTCCACACCTTGTGTTCTCATCCTGACTACAACTGGGCTCTGGTCAACCACTTCTTAAGAAACCTTAATACTCACGTTAATGTTGGAGAGTTTAGCACCTTACTCAAAGATGCTAGAGCAATCCAACATGTCATTCACACCTCTATTCTTCAAAAAACGGGTGATCGCATTCATATTACTCCACTCCTTTCAATCACCACTTTCTATATTTTGGCCCGTCTTGAATTCAATGCCATTGATATGAGTTTTCATTATATTGAGCATCTAACTACTATTTGAGATCCAAGACATAGTAGGAAGCCCAATCTTTCCCTAGGTCATATCATTTCCTATATCCTAGAATCCAAATACAACCTCCAATATCCTGCCCCATTAAACTACCAGTCTGCCTTCTATTCGAATAACTCCTAGCACATTCTTCACAGTACTCATCTCCACCTAGGGGATGAGGAAGCTGAGGGAGCAGAGGAGGAGGTGGCTCTTGCACCTATTCCTGCACCTATTCTGCTCTGCCAGCACTCATAACTGGATTAGCTGGTAGAGTAGTTTGACCAGTGGGACACTCACTTCGAGACCTACATCGCTGCATAGGAGCAACAACATGTGGAGAATGTTGCTCGCTTCAACTCTTATGCGGTTCACCAGCAGCATCAGGATGACCAGGATATGGCCTGGCTTTTGGAGTAGTTTGTGACTCTTTCTAGTTACTTTCTGCCACATCCACCACCACCGCCTCCTCCTTTGGATGATCAGGGGCCATCTTCCTTTTACTATTCTCCTATTTTATCTTTTGTTTGTGTGTTTTTTTTTCTTTTTCCTTCCTCCTTTTGTGATGTCAAAGGGGAGAGTAGCTATACTATTATAGTTTGTACTATTCTAGACTATTTTTATTATTCTAGTTTGTTATATTTTTATGTTAGATAATTGAATTATATTTTTCCTCAAATTATTTCCATTAAACAGCTTTGAACTGCCATAATTATTTTATGTATTTTCCATCATAAAAAAGGGGGAGATTATTACGAATCTATTTTTAGGGAATATAATTTTAATGATATCAAACACTTCTGTTTCTCTACGACTGCCTTGCCTACTAATATTTCAGGTCCACAAGATCAAACTACAATTTGAACCAGCTCAACATTGGGTAGATTAGGTCTGAGTCATTTCGTAAACTTTTCCTTTTCATGAGTCTATTACAAATAATGTGGTTCCTAATGCTAAGTAACCATGTACACAGACACTTGGAAATTTTTTTTGACTATTTTTAAAGTTTTTTATTTTTGCTCACATCATCTGGGATGATCCATAAATCATCCTAGACGATCAGATGAAAATAGAAACCCTAATTAGGGCATCCTAGTTAAGGCAGCCATAATTAAGTTTATCATCTTAGATGATATTCATATCGGCCAGGATGATAAGCTCAAATCGGAAAGAATCAGCCGCCATATCTATTTAGGTAGCTTTTATTATCTGGACATTCTCTAGGACATCGTCCTGGACGATGCAACATAATTATACCTAAATTAATTTGGTCATTAAGGAAAGCAATTAAGGTTTGATTGCTCAATCATATCAGCCTGGATGATTGTAGGGTCGTCCAAACAATCAGTTAAAAAACCTTAGTTATTCCTGGATGACCAAACATCGGTCAGCTTCCTTTCAGGGTGATGTTCTGGATGATAGTCAGTTTGTTTAAATTAAGAGATATTCTGAAGCTCTTTTATATAATACCTCTTATTCTATCCAAGAGATAATTTTTTGTTGCTATCTTGACCTGAGAGAGCCTTGAGGAGAGGGATAGAAAGGGAGAGAGAGAGAGAGTGAGGATCTTGTGAGGGGGAGTTTGTGAGGGTTTTCACAAAGGTTGCTCCAAGTAAGGATTCAAGTCATCTTCTCTGATCATTATCCCTTATTCTTGGAGGTTTGAGAGAGGTCCACTTCAGCAATCGATCAAGGTTCTCTTCCTTCTTCAGGAGGAACCAAAAGGAGTTGAGTTCTCTACCTCACCGGTGTTGGTGGATAGGAGGTTTTGTAAAGGTTTCTTTGCCTTGGTGTGGGAGCAAAAGGAGAGTCACTGAGTTTATTGTAATACTTGAAGGGTGCCTCTGGGAAGTGGACGTAGGTCGAGTTGACCGAACCACTATAAATTTTTGTGTTCTTTACTACTGCTATTTCCACATTTAATTTTTGCACGTTAAATTTCTTTATGGTGAATTTTGGTTTGGTTGTGTTTTTGATTGAAAGATTTTTTAAAATATCAATTCACCCCCCTCTTGGTTAGCTTGGGCTAGTTCATAAGGGCATAACATCCCTAACAAACTTTCAATTAGTGACACGTGGATCATACAATACGAAAGAGAGGTATCATACTATGTGATGTGTGTATCAGTGACTAAATCTTGACCATTAATACCATGAAGAGCTATGATATGTGCATCTGTGTATATCATATAATATGAATGTAAATCATACATTACAATAAAAAAACTTTGAAGGATTTTTGTAGTGTAGTGAAGTGCAATTGTGATGATCAGGAAATATCTTAGGCAAATAATTTTCAATGTTAATTTTTATCATTTTTTTAACAAAAAAAAAAACAACAAATAAAATAAAAACAAATATTCATACAATTTAAACACATATCAAAAATGCTTTCAAATATTTTTTTTTTAATTTCTCTTGGATTATGTATGAATGTCTATAACACCTAATTTTATTCTCAAGGTACTAATGGTGTCATAGGCTAGGGTTTTTTTCTGAATATGTCTACCAGTTGATCTTTTATAGCTATGTGGTATAATTCTATATCTCCCTTAGCTACATGATTTGTTATGAAGTGATGCATGATGTCTATATATTTTGTGCAGGAGTGCTAAATTGGATTTTTGGATATGCAAATTTCACTAGTATTGTTACACATAATTGGGATGGTCCCTACAGATAGTCCAATGTCTAATAGTTATTTCTTTAGCCATAAGACTTGAACAACACAACTCCCTACTGCTATATATTGTACCTCCGTTATAGAGAGGCTGTCGAATTTTATTTTCTACTAGACCAAGAAATTAAGAATTGTTAAATGATTTGATAAGTTATAGAAGTGATTTTCTATCTACTCAACATCCTATAAAATCAGAGTCCAAATATCTTATATATTCCAAAGAGGTGCTGTGTCTAAGATACCAGATTCTTAGGTTTGGAGTGCCTAATAAATATCTAAGGATTCATTTAATAAAAATCATGTGTGATTCTTTTAGATCTTCTTGAAATTTGTACAAAGGTAAATACTAAACATTATATCTAGCCTGCCAGCAGTTAAGTACAAAAATGATCAAATAATTCCCCTATATTTGTTCTGATCGATAGATTTTCCATTTGGGTCCTTATCTAATTAAATAGTGGAGTTATGGGAGTGTTCATAGCCTTAGCATTATTCATTTTATATTTTTAAAGAATTTCCTTGATGTATTTATTTTGGCTAAGGAAGGTTCCATCATCCAACTATTTCATAATAAATCCAAGGAAATAATTAAGTTCTATTATCATGCTAATTTCAAACTCTTTTCTCATGATTTTTAAAAATTCATCACAAAGATTTTTATTTGATGATCCAAAGAAAAGGACATCAATATAGATTTTACAAATGAGTAACTCTTCTCCTTCTTTCTTTAGGAAGAGGGTGGTGTTCATACTACCCTTAATAAAGTCTCTATCTATAAGGAATGAACTCAACCTTTTATATCAAGCTCTAGGTTTTTGCTTTAACTTATATAATGACTTTTTGAATCTAAACACATGGTTTGAAAATTGTGAATTCTCAAATCCAAGGAGTTGCTTAACCTAAACATCCTCTTTGATTACCCCATTTAGGAAGGCACTTTTAACATCCATTTGATACAATTTGAAACCCTTAAAGTAGGAAAATGCTAAGAGTACTCTTATGTCTTCTAGTTTAGCTACTGGGGAAAATGTTTCCTCAAAGTCTATTCCCTAAATTTGGTTATACCTCTTAGCTACTATTCTGGCCTTATTCCTCACAATTATCCCAGAGTCATTAACCTTATTTTTGAAATCCTACTTTCTTCCAACCACACTTTGATCCTTATGTCTCTTAACTAATTCCCACACATCATTCATAACAAATTGGTTTAGCTCTTCTTGTAATGCTAGGATCTAAAATTCATCTCTTAGGGCTTGAACAATATTGGTTGGTTCTATCATGGAAATAAATGCATAATGACTAACCATCTTTCTCAGTCCATACATAGTCCTTAACACCTTCAGACGGGTCTCCTAAGATCAATTCTTTTGGATAATTAGAAGAATAACTCCAATCTCTAGGTAATTTCTCCTGAGGTTCTACTCTATCTCCTATGGTAATGGTTTCTACCCCCTGAACGACCTCCACTTCTTCTTCTTCTTCTTCTTCTTCTTCTTCTTCTTCTTCTTCTTCTTGTTTAGATTTAGTGGTCTTATCTAGTTCATTGAATATCACATGGGTAGAATCATCTACTATTAGGGTCCTTTTATTGAATATTAGATAGGCTATATATAAAAATGAATAATCTAAGAATACTCATTCATCATATTTAGGATCAAATTTTCTTATGGGTAACTTTTCATTTATTAAGATAAAGCATTTATATCCAAAACTTGTAAGTGAGAATGATTGGGTGTCCTACCCTTAAGGAGTTCATATGGTGTTTTATTCAACTTGAATCTAATATTTAGCCTATTTAAAATATAGCAAGCAGCACTCACTGCTTCTGCTCAGAAACACATAGGGTGTGAATATTCAGCTAGCATTACCCTTACAGCTTCCACCAAGGTTTTATTTTTTCTTTCATCTATTCCATTATACTGGGGAGTCCTTGGGGCAGATAAATTATGTTCTATTCCTATATCTTGACAGAAAGATTCAAACCTATCATTTTCAAACTCTCCACCATGATCACTATAAATTATTGAAATTTTACATCATAATTTCCTTTGAATCTAAGTGGAGAAGGTTCTAAATTCCTCAAATGACTCACTCTTATATGCCAAAAATCTTACCCAAGTGAATCTAGAGTAGTCATTTACTATCACAAATCCACTAGTCTTTCCTCCTATGATGGCTATACTAACTAATCCAAATAGGTCAATGTGAAGGATTTTAGTGGCCTAGAGGTGCTAATATCCTTAATTGAGTGAAATGTTACTTTTTTTTCTAGTTGTCAAGCATTATATAGGTGGTTCTTAGTGAAGTCTAATTAGGCATGCCTCTAATTAGATTTTTTAGTGATATTCGTAAGTGTTTTCATGCTAGCATGACATAGTCTCCTATGCCATAGCCAAGATTCATGAATTATTATTTTTAAACATAAGGAGTTTGAATATTCAATATAATTGAAGTCTAACATTTAAACATTATTCATCTGTTCTCCTTCTAACCCAAGTTTATCACCTAAGCTAATCATGTATTTGTTAGAAAGAAATTTCACAACAAATTCTTTATCATATAGTTGACTAATACTTAATAAGTTATGCTTTAAACCACCAACTAATAAAAAATTTTCATTCATAAAGTGTTTAGAGTTTCTAATTGTACCTGATCCCACTATTATCCTAGTAGTGTTATATGTGAATGTTATTTTGCCTCTTGACTTGGATTATAGTGTGATGAACTACTTCATATCACCAGTCACATGCCTTGAGAATCCACTATCCAGGTTCTACATTCTCTCACTAGGCCTTTTATGAGAGCACCCCTACAATGTCATTCAAAGTTTAGATTTAGGAACCTAAGTGAGTTTGGGTTCCACATTATGCTTTATAGAATAAGATGTATGCATGTTATGCTATGTTGAATGTAATTTATGAAAGTTCATTAGGGATGTTAAGCCCTATAGAACTTGCCCGAGGCTAACCAAGAGGGGGGGGGGGGGTGAATTGGTATTTAAAATTTTCTTTAAGCATGAGAACGTTTATCACAGACCAAATCACCACAAAAAAAGTGCGGAAGAAAAGAAATGCGGAAGCAGTAAAAATAAGAACACAAGGTTTTATAGTGGTTCGGTCAACTCGACCTACGTCCACTCCCCAGAGGCACCCTCCGAGTATTGCACTACCAACGTGACTCTCCTTTAGCCCCCATAGCTAGGCGAAGAAGCCCTTACAAAAACACCTCCTTTTTGCCACAGCCGGCAAGGCAGAGAACCCAACTCCTTTTGCTTCCTCCTGAAGCAGGCAGAGAACCACGATCACTTACTGAAACTTACCTCTCCCAATACTTCCAAGGATAAGAGACTCTAGGGAAGAAGAAGTGGAATAATACTTGGAGCAACTCTTGTGAACCCCCTCACAAGCTCCCCCTCACAAGATCCTCTCTCCCTCTCTCTCTCTCTCTCTCTCTCTCTCTCTCTCTCTCTCTCTCTCTCTCTCTCCTTTAGGATTTCTCATGTCAAGACAGCAGCCAAGGATGTTAAAAAATGTTGAATAAGAGCTCTTAAATAGAAGAGCTTCAAAGGAGCTCATTAATTGCAAGTTGTCAACTTTATCATCCAGGAAGATATAGAAATCGTCCTGGTCGATCAGTACAAATCTCATAAGATCGGCCAGAGCATCGCCCTAAATGCAATTTGGACGATTAAAAATTTGCTTGATCGTCACGGATGATCTCACGATAGTCCCAGCCGATCAGTTCAAATCAGAGGAAAATTGTCTAGAGCATCGCCCTAAATTTGAGCTGTCCGATCCAAATAGGCCAGAGCATCTCCCTAAATTTATATTGGCAGATATTTATCGTCTAGAAGCAACCAAGGGTTTTTGAATGGATCATCCAGGATGATCTTGCGATCGTCCAAGATGATGTGATTGTATCAATCATCCTTAATTACTCCCATGATTGCCGGATCAATTTAGGCATAATTATATAATATCGTCCAGGCCGATCAAAAAAGCTGTCCTGACCGATTTCCAAAAATACAGAATACTTAAATTGATCATGGTGGAAAAAGTCTTTCTGTATTGAGTATATCGTCCTGGCCGATACATGTATCATCTAGGCCTATCAGTTAAATACGGTTGCCTTAACTAAGAAATCCTGATTAGATCTTTTGTTTTGAACTCGAACGTCCAGGATGATATAAATATCGTCCGGGACGATGTGAGTAAAAACATAAATTCTAAATCTCTCAAGTGTGTGTGTGTAGGGTTACTTAGCATCAGTCACTTCAAATAATTATAATTTACTCAAGAAAGAAAAAAGAAAAATACAGACTGACTCAACCCTAATCTTCCCAATCTTGAGCTGATTCCGATTTTCGTCCGATCTTTGATTCCTGAAATATTAGTAGTAACAGGCAGTTGAAGAAAAGCAAGAGTGTTTGCCAATCATCAAAATATAGTCCATGAAACTAAATTTGCAATAATTTAGACCTCCACACTAAATGTGTCATATGGTGGATAGTGCAAGTGCTAGCTATATGTCCTAATATGTTATAAGAGTAACACCTAATACCAGAGAATGGGTTCATTAGCTTATGTGGGTGATGGTGCCTCTTTCTAGGTTTATGTGTTGTATACTATATTGAGGTGATGCACCATTGAGCTATTGAAGGTGGTGGTTTGTTGTTCTCTAGTGTAAATATTTTTACTTATAAAAATATTTATTTGCACTTTTATAGCTTGCCACTTCAAGTTTTAATGCATGCTCAATGATACCTAATTAACATGTAAGTTCTTATAAATCCTTAAATAGTTTTTATCTCATTATATTATGTTTTCAAGGAATTATGTGCATTATATAGATCAATATGCTTCTTATTTAATGCATCACACTTATCTAATAAGGTCATATGATCACTATCTAAAGTAGAGTGCCCAGTAATTAAACTAGCTTGCTCTTTTCCTAAAGTAGAAAATTCAGTCCTAAGACAAGCATGCATTTTCTTAAAGTTCTTATACGAATAATGAATATTTTGAAAAATAATAAGCAATTCATCATAAGAGAGTTGACATACCTCATGTTGATCAGATTGATCCAGATTATCATTAGCCATTAAACACAAATTTGTTATCTCCTCCTCTTCTTCTTCTGATGATTTTAAGGCAGAGTCGGACCAAAAAGATTTTTGTGTCTTTTGCTTGCCCTTTTTATACTTTGGCTTCTCTTTACCCTTCTCCTTATTCGTATGATTCTTCAAGTTGGCACAGTCAACTCGAAGGTGACCTATTTTCTCACACTCAAAGCAAATTATATCAGATGAAACTTTAATAGATTTGAGGCCCTTACCTTTTTTCCAATTGTTTTGATGATGTTTTCTTTTTAGAAATATCTAAAACTAGCACTTCATCAAGGCTATTTCGTTACCCTTATCTATTGAAGAGTTGTCACTGTAAGAATAATTTGCTTTTAGTACTATAGTTCTCTCCTTTATCTTTTCTCCTATATTATTTTTCCTTTGACTCACTCCTTGCCCATAGGCAAAGAGTGATTCAAGCAAATTGTCAATATAGTAAACATTTCAATATTTTGATTCAATAATTGTAGTTATTTTTGCATCATAAGAGCTAGGTAAGCAACATAGAATTTTATTAACATTTTTAGAATTTGTCAGTTCTCTAAAGGATGTTACTATCTAGGTGAACATAGTGTACATTTAAAATATAGTCTTACTATATTTCATGCAAAGAGGTTTGTAGTCATGAAAAAGAATGTTTAGCCTAGATTGTTTAACTTTATTGGTTCCCTGGTAGGTGATACACAACCTATCCCAAATCCCTTTCTCGATGGTGCATGTAGAAAATTGCATATAGTCTTTAGATTTTAAATCACAAAAGCACAATTCAAATTCTTAGCATTCAATTGTGTAAGTTCCTTATCTTCATTACTCAATTTATTAAAGGGAATATCAATTTTAACACCATTAATAATAAGCAATGGAGGTGAGTAACTAGTTTGAATTATATGCCAAATTCTACAATCAATGGATTGTAGAAATATAGATATCTGATTTTTCTAGAAATCAAATGGGTTGTTTTCAAATAAAGGCGGACAAGTTATTGAGTAACCCTTTGTAGTGTTATGAATCCCAAAATGTACCATTGATAGTTAATCACAAGGTTTTCTAAAACACTATTTTTGATACAGTGCTCTGATACCACTTAAAAGTATGAGAGGTGCCAAGCGGGGGGGGGGGGGGGGGGGGGGGTGGCGAGAATTCATTCTTTTAAAAATAATCCTAAACAAAACTTTTTTTGGATTTTTTAAACTTTAAAAATAGCCAAATCAATTTCACAATGCAAAAGCTACAACTTTAACAACAGAATCAATAATGATGATAAAATTCTAAATTATAAAATGTAAAAAAAATAAAAAAAGAATACACCAAATTTTATAGTGGTTTGATCTAACCTTGACCTACGTCTACTCCCCGAAGTCCTCCACTCCAAGTATTACAGTAACACAAAGTTATTCTCCTTTTTCTCCCTCAACAAGGTGGAGAAGCCCTTTAAAACTCTCTACCACCAACCCAGTGTGGTAGAGGACTGAAACTCCTTTCATAGGTAGAGAACCTTGACTCATTGTTTTCTCTCTTGGAGAAGGCAGAGAACCTCGAGGATGGAATAAGAAGCCTCTCTCCCTAGAGAGCTCCCACAAGGCTCACCAAGGCTACAGGAGGAGCAAGCATGCAGCTAACCCAGAGAAATCATGTGATACCCCTCACACTACTTCTCCCTCACGCTCAAGCTCACCTTCTCCTTACTCTCATGAATCCCAATTTTCTCGAAAATCTCCCTCTCAGAGTTCCTTCTTCAGCCACATTCCTCTCTTTACCTCTCTTAATAAAAATGGTTAAAGAATTGCTTTTATAATAGGCTTCAAGAAACTCTAAAATTTAAAGTTGGCCATCTTCTATTCGTATAATATAATCCAAGTTTGTATAGTACGATCAGTTCAAATCTAATCTCATTCAGTATGATGTGAACATTCATTCAAATGAATTGTTCAATTTTTATGAACATATCATACAATAGGATTCATAAATTATCTAGTATGATTTATTTAATTTCCTTTTGTCATATAGGATGACTCCTGGTACAACATGAATTTGTCTATAGTTTTTAGGTGGATCATCTAATTTGATAATACTATAGTACAATAAAATTAGGTTAAAAATCATGGTTTCCTTTGTTACAAACTTTGGGATGGCCATAATTCATCTCTATCAATCATGTGGTATGACGGACATCATACAAGATGATCTAATATCTTTAATTAAACTAAGATTTTATTAACTAAACACGGGGCTTATTTTAGTAAGATTTTATATTTTTGTATAGTGCATTGTACATAATGATCTATTCAAATTTTTAAATTTAATATCTTACTTAAATTAATCTGGAGGCTAGGTTTTTATAATGAAATGAATCATACAAGATGATAGGTATTATAGAGTTCAATTATTTTATAGAACATGAGATTTATGTAGCCTTTAAACAATTATTTAAAAATAAATTCGTACAATATGATTAGTTCCAAAAAATTTAATTTTAGAAATTTTTTATCTCCCCTAGTGTGTGTGTGCATGGCCACCCACTTTCTTACACTCTAATATGGTCTGACTCAAGAAAATAGAAAATTGAAGAAAATGAAAAATACAAACTCTTTTGACTTGACATCCTAACCTACCCACTCTTGAGTCTTATGGTCTTCTTGAGTAATGTACCTATAATTTGTTAGTGCAAAAAACATTAATAATATCCAATATATTTTTTGAGAATGTATAATTCAATCAATAGGATTTGTCATCATCAAAATCATAGACTAGGGATCCTAGATTTGCAATAGAAAAATTATTTTTATTATCCATATCACCATTAGTCATAGGATTAATAGTATTCACCAAGCAATATTTAAATGAAATTGAAGAGTATAAAAATAAGCTTTAGAATTTCCCAGAGATTTATAGAATACACAAAAGGAGGGGAACACCACCATAATAACTTGTTGAATGTACCCAGGCTTTTTAGGGCCAATCCACACTATATCAGGGTCACTTTTTGGTGATATCAAGCTAAACGGGAACCCATGCAACAAAAAGTCTCAACCCAATATAGGTGGAATTATCAAATTTTAAAGGGTGAGCAAACAACAACCACAGTCCATGAATAATACGGGGAAGAATAGGTAGGGATGTAAGTTAAGGAAAGAAATCCATATCAGGATAATAGGCGATTTGACATCCACATCGAAGTAAAAAAGACCACTTGATGAGTTTCATGTAGTAATTATTTACAAAATAAGAATAATGCAAAAAAAAAAAACTATTTTATAATCCAAATTATTAACTAATTTTATTAGTAAATGTTTAGGATTTAAGACATAAACATAGAATTCACCATTGAGTTTGAGATTAGAGAAAAATCTACAAATATAGTCAAAAGTATGTCTACGATTAGGAAAATTTCCCACCAAGTGTAGCTAAAAAGGTGCCGCCAAGACTTTATCTCCTCCTCCAAAATCCATAAGGAAGGTAAAACGTGATGAGTAGTAATATTCAACCCATGAAAGCCCACATGAGTTGTTAGGAGATTTTTTTTTCTTGATATCATTTGAATCTGTTTTGTTTCTTATTGTATATAATTTTATGATTTCAAAAAGTTTCTATACTAAAATTAAGGCTTTATTGTAATGTAGATTAAGGTTTGAGATTTGATCCACCAATTGAGTTCAATTTTTTATGAGTTTTATTTATAAACTATTGTTAACCAAAGAATACTTTTTTTTAAAATTTCATCACATTTGAACTTGTTTTGGATTTTAGTGATTTTTTTTTCTTTTTAATTGAATTATTCTTTAAAAACTAGGAAACCCTAATTTTCAACTTTAAATGGTTCAAAATAATTTTTTTTACCATATAAGCTGCATTAGAATTTGTTAAAAGTGATTCTATATTTTTTAGACTTTTAATGTATTATTAATGCACTATGAAAATTTCTTATGTGTGTGGGTACCCTAATTGAACCAAGGATTAGGGCTTGAGAATTTTCTAATAAAATGACTTAAAAAATTAATGAATTAAATTTAGAGGTTTACCGATGCCCCATGGTCAATATTTAAAAATTTCAATTTATTTGGCTCAGAAATGTTTTTTTTAAATACATAAATCAAATGAATTATTAAAGTTTTAAGAAAGAGTTTCTACAGATTGAGAAAGTTCCCTTATGATCTTTCAAAGATATTTAAATTTCAAATTTCATGTAACTTTGATTTGAAAATAATTCTTAACAATATTTTGATGTTTAAGTCCATTTCGAGATCCTAGACTAAAAAAGATCAATTAGGGGTTTTGTAGGTTTCAAATTACCTTCCAAAATTTCAAAGGTGTGCATGACACCGCAATTAATCATCCTTGTTAATTAGAAGATAATATAGGATTATAAGGACATTATTCACCCAGTTTATCCTATATACTGATAAATATAAATCAAGCGTTACATTAAATTAAAATCCATTATTTTTATTGATAACCTTCTTCATGCTTTAATGAATCCAAAGAGGGTTCATTCATTAAAATTGAATATTAGATAAATTTTTGCTTATTTTATAAAGATTTAATTTTTTTGGATTAAATTAAATATATAAAAAAAGATTTAATTAAATCTTGCTGACTTAGCAAAGTGCTTTACATCTGGCATAAAATTACTGGTTGCTATTAAAGTGGTGGGTCCCTTTTGCCATTGAATTCAATCTTAGCTATCCAATCTTAAATTAGATGGTTGAGATAAAATTTGATAATAATGTGAGAGTTTATAGAAGATTTTGTACAAGCTAATCATCATCATCTAGTCTATTTATATAGAATGGGAAGTTATGATTTAATCTTCTACCTTTGGTATTTAATAGAGATCGTAAACCTTTTCCTGATCCAAATAGATCCATTGAAGGATCATCTCCAAATCATTTTAGGAGGATCAGTGAGGTAGAAGATTGCAATTGAATAATTAAATCATGTTGAATTGCTAGTCAGTTTCATAAAGTATGATACCAACTTCATTTAATTTAAAATGTATACATAATTGGATCCAACCATTTTTTTAATGCAATTAATAGTTGCTATAAGTTTTTGTTGCTTCAATGATGATGATTGCTGAAGACTCAACAAGCTGAGAAGAACTAGATTTTAGTAATGTAGGAATCATTATAGCTCACACAAACTCACTCAAATAGAGGGATTTATAGTGGGAAAGCTTGGGGATTGACTTCTCTAATACTAGGGGAGAGAATTCATGGTTTTTTCATGCTAATTTGCTTTGGATTAAGCCTTATTTATAGAATTTTTAAAATGCATCTAACAAAGAACTTTTGCAATCACTAGAAGCTATAGCTAGTAGGACAGTTTATGACTAACCTATATAGTATGTTAAGTGTCATGGAATGATCGTCAGACTAGGGATGAGTTGTATGGGTCATACCAAGGTTTGGACTCACTAGGTGGTCATATATCGTAGTTTGGGCTAGTAATCCAAATGTATCTAACTCGGAAGTTGAGCTTGAGAAGTTTTTTGAACCTTTAAGTAAGCTAGATGAAGCTTTGTGTTGAGTCAATTTTATTTGGATTGAGTTGAATTAAGGCTTCTTTGGAGACAACTGTTTTTACTGTCTTCTAAAGTAGCTTTCTAGGTATAAAATTCTCAAGCTTAGAAGCATTTAGTACTAAAAAGTTACTTTAGACAAGCAATAAGAAGAATAGTCCCAAAAGATGCCTACATTTGTGCTCCTAAGGTTGAATTAGGTCAATCAATTTGACTTATTTAATTTAGATCAAGCGGGTTTGGTTAGTTAGGGAAATTATTTAAGATCATGAGAAGCTCAAGCCAATATCTAGTAAAGTTTGGTTATAGTTTGATATATTCAACCTAGATAATGCAATCTTATTCACCTTGGGTATTTTTATAATTTTATTATAATGATGGTTAGTAGGGGTTGACTATATGTTAATAGAGAGTGATACTAATTCTAGAAGGGTTTTTAAGTTAGTTAAAATAAAATTCTAAGTCAAATTGTAAGATTAACCTAAGAGACCTTTGGGTAGAAAGCTTAGGGGATTATTGAGAATTTATGTTCGACTTGGAAAATTAGCATTTAACATGGGTTAAATAGGACCCTAAGTGCTCTCTAAAAGATTTAGAGTCGAGTTGGGTTCAATGCCAACCAAAAAGTTTGAGGTTTGGCCCTAGGATACGGGTGGTTATATGGGGACATTTTAGGATATTTATCTTCACATAATTTGCTGCAACTTAGTTTTCAAATCTATGCTTTTATATCATGTGAGTTTTTGATGATACCAAAATAATATTATGTTGATTATTGTTTCTCTTAATACATATTAGAAAATTATATTTGTGCTGTTTGTGTGTACTAATATTTTAGGAAAATCATATTCCATACTACCGATAAGACTTTAAGTCATATTATATTAGGTTTTATTGTAATTGAAGTCTTTACCTTTTCCATTGTTCTTGAAGTTTGAGAGAATGTGTGATTATAATTGGGTAAATGTAGTCTTGAGAGAATGTGTGATCATAATTAGAGAACTTGTGCACACACACACTGGGGGAGTGATTCAAAACTTATATTTTTTAAAACTAATTGTACTATATGATTATGGAATCGTACTGGATTAATTTGACCTGAGTGTTCCTCCAAAAAGAAGTTAATTGAATAATTACTTAGTAAATTTTTGATTGAACTATTCATACATATGATGTCCAAAGTACAAAATGGGTGCATACCAATTCGTCCATATGAATAGGTAAAATTTTTAAACTGTTCATACTGTACAAAATTATTTTCGTACAGAATACATCCAGAGTATGAAATAGATTCATCCATTTTGTACCTTATGAAGCATGATTTAATTTAACTAGTTTAAGTCAAAATGGGTGCGATGTATGATTTATACAGATAATGACCATAGTATGAAATGAGTTCGTACATTATTGTATCGAACGAACCAGTTCATTTTTGATCTGTTTATTCTGTATGATTGCTTAGTTCATAAATATGATTTCCAGAGTATGAATTAGTTTGTATAGGATCATAGAAGGATTTTTAGAACTATTTGTACGTATTAAGTACGATCGTAATGTACGCATCCAAGTATGTTTTAACTTGAAATTTTCAATTTTTCTAGATGGTTTTCTCTGTCTTTCATATATAAGAATCCTATAAACTTGACTGTCTATTCTTCTTCTATGAATTTTCTTTTGATAGTGAAAGTGAGAGTGTATAGGGAGAGTGTTTTGGAGTGAGGATTAAGAGATCTTGCTTATGGAAATTGTTGAAGGGTGCATAAGGTTTCCCAAAGGTGAGGTTTTCTTAGTATATTCTTCAAATCTCTATCCCTATTTTTTTGAAGACCCTTAAGAGAAGATCTTTGGAGAAGATCTAACAATCTACCATCATTAGAAAGGTGAAAAAGAATGTTGGTACTCTGCCGTCACCAAGGAGGGTAAAAATGAATGTTGGTACTCTACAATGATCAGGAGGGTAAAAAATGGATGTTGGTACTCTATCATCACCAGGAGGGTGAAAAATTATCTTGGTACTATGCCATTACTAGGAGGGTGAGAAAGGATAACGGTTCTCTGCCATCACCATGAGGGTGAGAAATGATGCTGGTTCTTTATCGTCACTATGAGGGTGAGAAAGGATGACGGTACTCTTCCACACCAGAGTTTGGTGGAAGAGAGGTTTTTGTAAAGGCTTCTCCTCCTTATTGTGGGAGTAAAAGGAGATAAACTTTGGTATAGTGCTATACCTAAAGTGGAAGTCTTCATGGAGTGGACGTAGGTCTAGTTGGATTGAACTACTATAAAATTTGATGTTTCTTTGTCTTTACTTTTTATTATTTTTTACTTTCTACACTTTTACTTTTTATGGTTGAAAATTTTATTTTGAGAAAATTTATCTATGTGCATAAAATCTTAAATTAATTTTCTAAATTATCAAGAATTTTTAAATTGCCAATTCACCCCCCTTCTTGGTTAGCCTTGGGATAATTGTATTAGGTCTAACAACATATTTAAACTTTCATGATTAACTTGGACTGACCATGAGTATGGTGTAGTTTTAAATGATACCTAAGGTTGGGTTAGAATCATTTGGCAGTAATTCTAATACCAAGGTTTAAGGTTTTGAACTAAAGGATCTCTATAATAAATTCTTAGGGGCATTTTAGTAATTCGGATAATCACAGCCTGATGGGGTCAACCATGTAGTTCAAAATGACTATAAAATAGATTAATGTCATTTGGAACAAAATCCATAGGCAAATGGTTAGTTTTTATGTTTGATTAAATGTCAGTTTCCTTTTAACACTTAATGTTGGCTAAAATTTATTATTAGCTAATGCATGTTGCATTTATATGCCCATTATCATCAGATTTTCATACTTATTTGATAAGTACAGTGTTTGAAGTTATCCATAATGATTTGATCATTTAATCTATGATGTCTCATAATCTAATTTGGAAGAATTATTCTTTTATCTTTTAATATAATAATAATCATAGCAACCTAATTTCTTTCATCAATATAAATACTAGTGAAAATAAAATTATCAATAATATATATATATATATATATATATATATATATATATATATATATATATATATATATATATATATATTGGCATTCTTATTTTCAAAACTCATGTACACTAATTAAAGATATATATAATTATATCATAATTATTATATCACGAGAATAAAAGAATAGCTAAATTAACAATAACCTAAATCTAAAGGTTTATAGTAAATCTCACACTCCTACTCTCTTGCTTCTGACCTGAAAATCATTTAACCACATATAAGGAGCTAAAAAACCCAACAAGTATCCAAATCCTACCATTGAACTCAAAGTATGATTCAAAAATAATATGGATGTAAGCAATCCAATCATAGTAGTAGCATTAATATGATCATAAGATAATGGTAAAATGGTAAAATACACATGTAGTAGCAGTAAAGTCTATAACTAGTAAAGCGATTCAACATAGAAGCCAATAAAGCAATACAATAGTGGAGAAATTAGTAAACTATCATTGGTGTTAATCACTAAAACAATCATTGTATCATTATTATCAATCAGTAGAAAAATCGTATAAAGTATTGAGTAAAACCAAAGTATTGGTAAAACTGTCAAATAATATCAATATAGTAAAATTTATATAGGAGTGTATATATACTATCCATATATTTTATATCATTATCAAATAAGTATATTGCGTGCTCAGTATGTCATATGCTTAGTACCATTATAGTGAATTAGTAATATAAAATAATATCATTGCCTATATCAATAACATTAATAGTCTAGTGGAAGCCATGTAGTAATAATAAATCCATATAATAATAGGAATAATAACCTGTCAATAAAATGCATTTTAATAGTCACACTAAATAATTAATAAATCATAGCTTAATCAATATTTTCCAATATCATATCAGTATCAATAAACTATTGGCTCTATATTAACAAAATCGTCACTTTGTCCATTGGCACATAAATCATTCCTTTATAAAACCAGTTAGTGTTATGTGAATCATTAGAGGATAAGACCAAACTACAATATTTAAAGGACAGCTCATTGGACCATCCATCCTGTATAGGTATATCAGTTCTAAAGCTAATGCCAGTGAATAAACTAATCTTTACTTATTTTTCCTCCATACATATATTATTATCACATTACCATAACTGTAATAATCACTAGCTTATTACACAATAAATATCCACATTCATTTCCAATTCAATGTGATACATAAAATATAATTGGGCATAATTAAGAAAGTGCAAAAATGTCATAACACTAAGCACCAAAGTATCCTACTGAGCAGAATTTTGTATTTTTAGAAATTAAGCAAATTATCTGATATCATGTATAACAATATTTTGAAGTTCTTAATTAAATTAAAGCATTATATAAATCTAAAGTAAATTTCTCAATTGATAAAAATTGCTATTTTTACAAAATCACCTAGGAAAAATATAAAATAAATTCTAAAAATATTCATATTCTCATTCTCTATAATATATACAAAGTTATGCGGTGAAAGTTTTACAAATACAAAATTATCCTCATTTTTTTGTAACAAAAATGATAAAAAAATCTCAAAAACATCAAATTATTGAAATAAAAAAAGGATAATGGTTTCTTATAGTGAAATGAGCAAATTTCACCGAAGGGCCAACTGGAAAAATCACTCTATAGCCTCTAAATCTTAGGTTTTATTTTCTCTCTCCTCACTTTATCTCTTAAATTTCCTATTAACTTCTCTATTAGCTGAATGAGAATTAGAAAAGGGACTTTAATAGAGTTTTATAATTGAAATAAATATTTATAATAAAATAATTAATATGTTATAAATATAATTATATAATTTATTTAATTTTTAGCATAAAAATCATATAAATTATTTTGGGGCTTTAAAAAGTTATAGAAATAATAGCCTCATTTTTTATTTAAAATTTAGATAAAATTGGTTTTCAAAATGGACACTTGTACAAGACCATTACAAAACTTCACTTGTACCGACAAGTTTCAAATTTTTAAGGATTTACAATTTTCACCAATGCCCAAAAATCATGAAACAAATTAGTGTAATTAAATCACTACATTATCTATGTTATTGTGAAGATGATTTATGATTTGGACTTATAATAAATCCTAAAAATAATTATTTAACTTGATGAATATGAGTTATTATATAATCTATCATTGTCTATTTAAAAAATGACTATTTAGCCACTTGTGGCATCACAACACCTTATAAGCATTCGATTTGTACCCATTCCCCCAAAGGAAAGGGTTGTAATTATCATCTTTCACCATCGTCAATATCAAGACATTTGGATTCTTTCTCTTCCATAAATATAACATTTTCTCCTTCAAGTAAATTTTTATTTAGTGAAGGGTGAACCACTATAATTGAAGAACATAAATTTAGTGAAGGATGAACCACTATATGAGTTATCTACTTAACAAATGTAATGTTGCTATTCTTTCGATTCACCTTATTATATATAAGCTATTGAGGTTAAGACATGAATTCTCTTCGTCATTATCAACATGACATATTGAAAGCAACAAATTATATAACTACATATATAAAATATATAACTATCATTATATTTGGAGTTAATTTAGTTCCTTGAAGTTAAAAATCATATTTTAAAATATAGAAATTCTCGAAATCTATTATTTAGTTGAATGCAATTAGACTTCAACATTTATTTTAAACTGAAAATTTTTTGAAACTAATGAATTTAAATTTCATATTAAAAATAAGAAAAAATAAACTTATTTTAATATATTTACAATCAACATAATAAGCCCCCAGCAAAACTCTAAATTCATTCTCCAACTCATTAAAATTGAATTGTCAAAAGAAAAAAAAAACTTTTTTTAAGTGTATACTTATTATATGGGCATTTGGTTTAGCATAGGGTTATATCATATTTTAGTCATAATAGACAATAAAAACCATAGGCTAAATTGGGTGGATAAAAATTACAAGCTATAGCAGGCCACATAAAGTATAAATAAAGTAGCTTGAAAAAAAAAAAAATATAATATGGACAATAAATTTATATTCTAAAGGGAGTCATCAAAAGTTTAGAAAAATCTACCTAGAATTAGAATCAAAATTTTTATAACAAAAAATTTACACTTTATGAGAAGATGAAAGAGCTAAATTTCTGGAGGATGTCAACCAAGCGTATAAAAGACTATATCAAGTAAGAGTGTATCCCTAAATATTGCAGTAAAAGTGCATCCATGAAATCAAAAGTACAAGCTTACTTACTATTCATATTTAACCATGGAAGAGGACTAAGATTGATTGGACAAGAGTTACAAATCAAATATGGGAGAGTGTAATGGTGAGGAGAGTAGGTGGGAGGAGTGTGGTATGAATCCAAAGTGAATGGATACTAGAATAAGTAATTTAACACGCTTGAATGGAATTGAACCGAGGAGGACTAATGTTATGGATTTGTTTTCTTAAGACAAAAAAAAATATTTAAATGGTTAAAGGTGTTATAGAGGGTTTTTTTTTTTTTTTTGAATTTTAAGATTATATATGGGGTTCATATAATTTTGGTATCAAGTGTTTGGAATTGTAGAAACTAGGAAATTGACTAAGGGTTTGAAGGAAGAGATTTTGCTATCAGGCCTTATTTATAGTTTTTATTTATTTTTTTTAGTGAAAAGAGAGATGGTGAGGGATTTTACGATGTTGAAAATTAAGTGAAGAAATTAGGGTAAATTTAGTTAAAAATTTAAGTGAAAATAGCAAGAAAATTAAACTTAATCCCACAAAGAAATGACAGTTCTTAGCCATTAAGCTAGGGAAGATGAATGTTGGAAAAACTTTTAAATCTTCTTTTCATCGTCAATAATCCTATATTACCTAAAGGATGAATTTTGAAATTAATTCCCATAATTTTAAATTCAAAATTCAGATTCTCTAAGAACTTGGGTTGGCTTTTGGAATCGAAAGTGTAACTAGGTGGTTTTGAGCTAAGGTGGAAGCTAATTCCTTATTTTTTAGGGAGTGCTATGATGTAAAATTTTGAATTGTTGTGAATTAATTTAAACCCTCCTTAGCTATAGCTAGATATTATAAATGAGATATAAAATCCTCTATGTGATTCTCGGCCTTTTCTAGGTTCAAATGATGGAGCCTTTGTCAACCCCTCTCAAAATTAACCATTTTTAAGACATAATTTTTTTTCTTTTGCATCATTTGATGAAATATTGAAGTTAATATTTATAAGTTACTTAGGAAACATCCTTATAACCTATCCATGACTTAAATTATAAGGACAAGCAAATACAACAAAGCAATTACATACAATAAAATGACATTTAATTATCTTGAAATATTAACACATTAACATAAATGAATACTATACACATAACTACTTGATTTTAAATCATTATAAGTGTTTGTAATAGACCATGAGAAGAAGCTATGTTGTAGTACATCAATCCATATCCTTAAATATACCATGTTAAAAGGGATTATTAAGCAATAAGAACATAAAAAACATAACAAAAATGGCTATATAAAGAGGACACCAACAAGCCTTCAAAAAAATCTCTAAAATGAGTATTAGAACCTATGAAATATATCCATCCATTAAAAATGTAAAATATCCTCTTAAAAAAATAAATAAATAACTATAAGGTAAAAGAAGTGTGTAAGGAGTTGAGGCCTGTGCTGAGCAATCTACAACCATTTAAATTATTCTTAATAACCCCAAAAGTTATGAGCATCTATATTAGAGAGAATGAACATGAGATCATATATATATATATATATATATATATATATATATATATATATATATATATATATATATATATATATATATATATATATATATATATATATATATATATATATATATATATGTAGGAATAATAATAAAAATAAAATTTCATGAGGCAAAACATCACTATTAATAGTAAAAATGTTAATAGCTAAATGTTCATTTTGGTCTCTTTTTGAGATAAAGTTGTGATTGTTCTTGTCAATAATATTCACTTGGAACCCAAGCTTATTGTTTGGACTCTTAGCTAATTCTAGTAACATCACATGCTATCCTCATTAATTTAAAAATTCAATAAAAGTACATTTAGAGTATTATATGGGTTAATTATTAGTTAAGATCAGTTAGAAAACTTACCTCAATCTTAACTTATGTTGGATAAGTGTTGACCATAGGATGATTTCATGAAGCTATTGGTTTTACATTTGAGTATAAGCGGGACCCATTGACTTTATTTCAAATTATATGTTTTAAGAATATTTAACCTTAGTCAATATTGACCATAATTAATCTTGCTATGTTCAATTAAAGAAAAAATCATTCACTTTTTCCTACTAGATCAATTTTGTTTTTGTGTATATATGTATTTCACCAAGGGACCGCTTCAAATGACTTTGGTGAATTCATTGACCATAAGTCAAATCAGCCTTAACTCTTAATTGACCCTTAATTACATTACAGGTTATCTCCAACAAATCCTTCACCAATGGTTAAATTTACCTCTATAGAGTTTACTTCAATAAGATATAGGTGACGGGACCATACCCCTTGGGAAAAGTTAGGCTCATTTGAATATAAATTATCCAATTTGACTTAATCCAATAGATTTCTACATGGCCAATTTAAACCCTAGCCTATGGAGTGGATAAATTTTGATTGGAAAACCTTTTAAATATATCCTAATAGGTTTTAACAAGTTTATGGATCAAAATAGTTCTTTGGAAAACCCAATTGGACCCTTTGATCCCAATTGAACCCAAATTAACCTACTTGCCTTTATAGTACCAATTTGATTAATCATAGTTATGTAGCTTAAATTGATTATTCTAAATTTCTCAGAAAAGTTTTAGTAAGTTAACGATCAATGATTACCCCAAATACGTTTTATGAACTTGAATTAAACACTTTGATTTGACCTTATTTAGCCATTTGAATAAGCAAGTCAACTTGACAAAAAATTGAACCCTAAAGAAGAACAAACTCATACTAATACCTTTTTCTCTTATGTCTTCTTATGAAATCCACTTAACAAGAAGAACACCTTCATATCTTCACATTTTCCCAACAATAATCACATGATGTAGTCCATGTAGAGAAAGCCACTTAGAGAAAATCAAAGAGTGCATTATTGAACATAACACAATATAACATATTATCTAAAGTTATAGTAGGTAAATAGAACAAATATTCAAATTCTTAAGATTGGTACTCAATTAAAACTTCTAATGAAGGATAATTGCACTATTAAAAATGTACTATTATAAAGCTAATCATTATGTTCCCTACAAATTCTATAAATTGTCAAAATATGGTAAGAAAATAGAAATCCATTGATGGTTTTTTTTAAACAAAACATTAAGAAAAGATTCAATAATTATTGTAAAAAGTTTGTGTGTGTCTATATTCTGAGGTGGGGGTATCAAATAAGTGCATATAAAATAAAGGAACAATTTTACAGTTCATATGTAAAAGAGAAATTGATGTATTAATACCTATGGAGCCATTCTTTGTGTGACAAAATAAGAATTTTCATCAACCATAGTATGCTAATTAATTAGTTCATAAGTATTTTTTGAACCTCTTTCTAAAGACATCCAACCAAATAAAGAGAAGTGTAAGGCAGAATGCTTATGCAAAACCAATGGTTCATAAAAAATATTAAGAAAAAGAGAGAAATGAGACTCTTTGAAATCCATAAAGGAAATAATCAACTTATCATCACACAAAAAAAAAAAAACTTAACGATCACCATGTGATATACTAATATTACTTGAAGATGGTACAAAAAGATGATGAGAATTATTATTCTTGCTTATGCTCAGAATGATAGCCATGCGAATAGTTTTAGTAGAGATAGGGGATTTAAAAAACAACTTATCAATGAACTAAGAATTGTTAATTTATGAAAGTAGTTCTAAATGGCTTTAGCATTATATGCATGATTTAAAATATTCAAGTAGGGGATACAAAGTCCCTCTAAAATTTTAGGAGAGTGAGAGTGAGAATTCTCTACAGATATTAAATAACCTTTAAGCTATATATTAAGAATATAATAAATTACAGAGTTCCTAGAAAATAAAGTACCTTTTCCTTCAATCCATCTCAAATTTTAGTTTTTTTTAAACCATGATACTCAAAGTGAGATGAATAGGGTTGAGAACTACATCAAGGAAGAACAAAGTAGTTGAAAAATAATTTAATGATTTTATAATTAAGAATGACATAAATAAAAGCATAATTTTCTTACTCTTGGAGAAAAAAGCATGGTACTTCTAAGAGGATCAACCATAATACAAGTTATAACATGAGTATTATAGAGGCAGTGATTAAGGAACTAAATATCACTTGATCTTACAAAAAATAAAAAGATTTTCAACATGTAAAATGTTAAATTGGTTGAGATACCCAACATCGAATCCTAAATAAATACCTAAATATACTTAATTTTATAGGTAGGCCAATTAAGTATCTATATCAATGCAAAATTGATTTAGGGGGGGGGGGGGCAAGTAACTGTTGAAACTCAAGCTTATGAGTTTATGTTTTTGATGATAACCAATATTATGGCTCACTTTCTGGTGTCTACCTGTATTTGTAATATATTTTTGTTTGTGTGGTTACTAACTTTTTAGGATTATGATGCACCATTCAAGACTCAAGATTTAGTTGATCAAGTTTGATTTGTAATTTTCATTGATGTATATTTTGATTTCTTGAGTCATATCCTATAAGGGTGTTTTCTTGCTTGTAACTTTGCACACACACACCTGGTAAGTGATTATTAACTTCTCTAAATAGGTAAAGGAAGAAAATTGATGATTATCCCTCTTCCTCTAACTGTTTTTATGGTGTAATTAAATTTTTTGAATCAGAAACTAATTCAAATTAAAAATTAGATTAGGTAAAAGAGATCTATTTCATCTTCCTATAGTTCTTCATCACATTTCAATATTTTTGCAAATCAATAAATCTATTTCAAATTTTCTTATTCAAGCTATTTGCCTATATCAGATGGATCAGGTTTTGATTTGTAGTTTACTCTTCCTATAAAAGAGAGTGAGTCCCTCCTCTCTTATATTTGGAAGATAATCTCATAACTAAGAATCTTTAAAGACTAAAAAAGAAAGCAAGTTTACAAAAGCAAAAGAGGCACAAATTAAGCCCAAACTAAAAAGATGTGTAATGTTTGTCAAATAAATTACAAGATGCACAAAGTGTATCAAAAGTTAAAAGATGTGTAAAGTGCACCAAGAACTAATAGAAGTGGTACAAAATGAGCCCATAATAAGTTAGCTTCCCTTATTTTCAAGTCTTTAAATCTTAGATAAATTCATGTGCTAATTGATATCGTCCACACATCAATTTGAGATTCATGATTTCTGGTTCATCACTTTACAATGCTATTCTCTTAAGATATATTTTTGAAAAAAGTTTGAAGTATCACTTTTTCTTTTTAATTTGTTTTTTTAATTAGTTTTTTTAAAGGACTTTTACCTATAAGGAGCCTGAGCTAGGGTTGATAAAATTTAAATTTCTAACCTTTCTTGATCTTAGTGTAGTCAATTAACTTTTTACTAAGCTATTGGATAAAATTAAGAGGTAACTTTCTCATTTCAATAAGATTTGTTGAAATTAATTGATTATTCTTAAACATCACCACCACCTCAACCTAATCAGAGTTTTTCTGATCTTTAGTTTGTTTGGTGTGTTTTGTTTTGTTTTTTCTATGTTTCCCTTCTTTTTGATAATGTCAAAGGGGGAAATGTGTTTGACTTATTATATTTATCTTTAAGTTTCATATATTCTTCTTGTATTTGTATTAGTTTATCTATTGTTTAGGTTCTAAAAGTTTTTTTTTTGTTTTTATTATATCAAAAAATATAAAAAGAAAACTTTTTTGATTTCCACTATTTTTACTATAATTATCTTAGTGAAAGGAAGATTAGGAAAAAAAGTTTTTAATTTTGTAAATTCAATCATTAATATTTCCATCATAAAAAAGGGGAGATTATTGCAACTCAATCTCACGAGTTTATGTTTATAATGTTAAGAAACATTTTGACTCACATCCTTATATCAACTTATATTTGTAATATATATTTATTTGTATGTGTACTAACTTTTTAGGAACACCATGCACCATCTAATAAAAATTCAAGGCTTAATATTAGGTAGAATAGGTTATGCTATAAATATTTTTGAAAAATTCATTGATGTATTTTTGATTTCTTGACTCAAGTCCTATAAAGTTGTATGCTAGCTTGGGGATCATGAACACACACTCAGGGGGAATGAGTTTGAGTCAAAATAAAAAGTTCAATTTTGAACTAATAATGTTGTTTGATTTATATCATACTGTACGATTTGTTCATCTAACTAATCATACTAGATAATTTAGATCATTGAAGATGATCCGTTTTGATCATGAAAAATAACTGACAATCATAATTTAAGCAATATTTTGAATTTCATATTTTATTCTAATAATCCAGGATGATCTACATCATATTGGATGATCTATGAAAATCATGTCTAAATTGATCCTATGATTAGTCAATAAATCTCTCTAATTTTGATATTATGATCATACTCTATAATCTGGATCGTTCTGTATAATCAATAGAGGTAATTTTGGTTTTCTCATATTTTGTTCTAGATGAATTGCATTTCAGTTTAACTAATCATCCAAAATGATCGGACATGATCAAATTGGTCAATCAATACAAATTTGAACTAATCATTTTAGACTATCTGGTAATCATATAGGACTATTAGGTCAAATTCTGCATATCATATTGGATGACCTTGCGATCGCACAATATGATCTTTGATGGTAGAATTAAGTTTTTTAGATTTTTGAAGCCCTCTATTTAATATTTCTCTAAAGATATTATAAATGTCTTTAGCTTAACATACATTGAGTCTTCATTCTTTTAGAGAAAACTTGAAGAGAGAGCCTTAAAAGAGAGAGAGAAAAGGGTGGTGTTGAGAGGGAGAAGATCCTTGTGGGTTTCAAGGGAGTATGGAGGGGAATTCACATAGTTGCTATGGCAATCTTGCTTCTTAGTACCATCGGATTCAAGGTTTGTCTTAAAGAAAGTTTTGGGAAGAAGAATATCTCTTTGGTGTCATAGGACCTAGATGCTCCACCACACTAAGGAAGATGGAAGCGATTCTTGGTTCTATGCCTCACCAGGAGGGTGAATAGGAATCAAGGTTCTCTGCCTCACCAGGATGGTGAAAAAGAGTTATGGTTCTCTGTTTGTGAAAGGAGTACAGTCCTCTGTCACACTGGGTTGGTGAAAAGATTTCGTAAATGCATCTATATCTAGTTGCGGGGGCTAAAGGAGAGTCACTAGGAGGTATCGAGGATTGAATGTTGGTAAGGTTGACCAAATCATTATAAATCTCGTGTGTGTTTATTCTTGGTTTTATATTTTAGTACTTTATTTTCCTCATTTATTTTTTTGATAACTAGATGGTTGAAAATCTCTGATTTTTTTGTTATTATGAAGTCATTTTGTGTTTACATCAAGGGATAAAATTATTTATTTTTAGATATTTAAAAAGCTTTAAAAAGGAGGATTTTTCTGTGTTTAAAGAAATTTTTAAATCACCAATTCACCCCCCTCTTGGTTAGCCTCATGACTAATTCTTTAGGGTTTAATAACCCTGATGAACTATTAAGGCTAACCTAAAGGGGCCGGGGTAAACTAGTTATTTTAAATATTTCTTTAACAAATAAAAAGTTAAAACCCCTTGATGCGAAAGTAGAACTAATTTTTTAATAACAAAAAAATTGAGATTTCAAACATAAATCAAATCACAGAAAATGTGAAAAAATAAATAGAAAGAATACACCAAAATTTATAGAGGTTCGGTCAACCTGACCTACGTCTACTCCTAGGAGACTCCCTCTCCATGAATTGCACTAAACAATAATAACTCTCCTTTTTCTCCCACAGCAAGGTGGAGAAGCCTTTATAAAATCTTTTGATCAACCCGATGAGGCAGAGTACCTTGAATCTTCTTATTCCCTCCTATAGTGGGCAGAGAACCTAGAAATCCTTTTTCACCCACCTAGTGAAGGCAGACAACCTAAGAATCCTTTTTCTCCCTCATGGAGTTGGTATAAATCCCTGGATTCTTTTTTCACCCACCTAGTGAAGACAAAGAACCTAGATCTGATGTTGATGAAGATCACCCAAGATCCACCAAGAAACTAGGATAGTAGCTTAAAGAAGAAGATGATCACCTTGCTTAAAGAAAATATTGTGAATATCTCTCAACTCCCCCTCACAACGATCTCTCCCTCTCTCTCTCTCTCTCTCGCTCTCTCTCTCTCTCTCTCTCTCTCTCTCTCTCTCTCTCTCTCTCTCTCTCTCTCTCTCTCTCTCTCTCTCTCTCTCTCTCTCTCTCTCTCTCTCTCAGATCTCCTCCACTACACATGATTATCTTAAGTGATAATAAGAGAGCTTAAATAGAAAGTGTCAAAAGAAGCCATAATTTATAGCTTACCATCATAGGTCATTCATTACAATTGGGAGGTCATCTTGCAAAATTAGTACAAAATATCCCTTTCAGCCAGTATAATCAACTTTTCCCTATACGATCAGTTCAAGTATTTGTAAAGATCATCCAGTATAATTTTGCAATCGTCTGACATGATTAGTTTAAGATACTTTATTGATCGCCTAGTCCAACATGGAATGTTGGGTGTTGATCTACATATCATCCCACAACCCTCTTGGGATGTCTAATATGATTCCTCAATGGTAAAAGAAATATATAGTTTTCATCTTTGACAATAGTGGATCATCTTATGAAATATAATAGATTATCCAATATAATCTTAGTAGGTCATCATATACAATCTGATTGAGAAATATAACCATTATTAGTCTCCTAATTATAAGATCAATTTCATAATGATTGTCATAAATCATCTAGGGCGATGCATATCATCCTGTATGATTAAAATAAAATTTAAAAATTAAAATATTACCAAAATTATGATTGGTGGCTATTCTTCATAATATGAACTAATTGTCCTGTATGATACATATCATACAGTATGATTAATTTAATCACTCTTGATTAATAGGGATTCCATAATTTGGATAATTATTTTTAATTGATCATCCATTATGATTGAAATTGTCCTAAAGTATTAGGTAAAAAACCAAAAATTTCTTTAACTCACCAAATCACTCCCCATGAGAGTGTGTGTGTAATGTTACTTTGATTGGGGTCCACCAGATACATGACTTGGCTTAAGAAAAATAAAAAGTATATTGAAATTTTAATTATAGATTGACTCAATTATTATTTACTGGACCTTGAGTTGATTAGCATTGCAAGTCAACTTATGGACCTAAAAAGTTAGTAAGTAGGGAAAATAAAATAGTTATGTAAGAATAGCAGTTGTAAAGAAACAATAATGTTTTCTATCATCAAAATTACTATATTTGGGTCAAGATTTACAATAATCTCTCCTTTTTTATGATGACAAATCTTATTATTAAAAAATTTCAAGGCTCTTTGACATTTTCTGACTCCCCCTTAAATGATGAAATTTTAAAAGTAAGGGGAGTTAAATAAAATATATATATATATTTTTTATGGAAATATGAGAGATAAGAAAAATAAAGCAAATAAAGAACAAAAAACAAATAAAGTAAATTTCATTAAACTATATGATGCAAAACAACACACTACTCCCCCTTTTTACATCTCAAAAAGGAGCAAAAATAAAAAATAATAAACATAATAAACTGTAAAAGGAAGTCCAAAAAAAAAAAGCACTGATAAACTAGAAAAAGAAGAACCTTGTTCAGGTAGAAGTGGTTGTGATGGTGGTGGTGGCTGAAAGTAAAAATAAATAGAGGCAAACAACTCGCCAAACTAGACCATGAAAGTTTGATGGGGATGTTAAGCCCTATGAACTTTGTCCCAAACTAACCAAGAGGGGGGGTGAATTGGTATTTTAAAAACTTCGTTTTTAAACAAAGAAATAAAGTAACATAAAACCAAATCACACCACGAAAATAATGCGGAATTAAACGTGCGGAAGCAAGAAAAGAAACACAGAGATTTATAGTGGTTCGGTCGACTCGACCTACGTCCACTCCTTGGAGGCACCCTCCAAGTATTGCACTACACAAAAAGTGACTCTCCTTTAGCCCCCCACGGCTAGGTGGAGAAACCCTCACAAGAACCTCCTTTTTGCCACCCCGGCAAGGCAGAGAACCTATCTCCTTTTGCTTCCTCCTGAAGCCGGCAGAGAACCAGAACCAACGGCACAACTCCTTACCTCTACCGACCCTTCCACGGACGAGAAACTCTAGACGAAGACGACGCAGAGAGATCCTTGAAGCAACCCTTGTGAAACCCCTCACAAGCTCCCCCTCACAAGATCCTCTCTCTCTCTTCTCTCTCTCTTTCTCTCCTCAAGGTCTTCTCAGGTCAAGGCAGCAGCCAAAGGTCTTCAAAAACGTTGAACAAGAGCTCTTTAAATAGAAGAGCTTCAAAAGAGCTCATTAATTGCAAGTTGCCGACTTTATCGTCCAGGCCGATCTGGACATCGGCCTGGCCGATCAGTACAAATCAATGAAGATCGGCCAGAGCATAGCCCTGGATGCCAGATTGGACGATTGAAAATTAGCTTGATCGTCCAGGCCGATCTTACGATCGTCCTGGCCGATCAGTTCAAATCAGACGAAAATCGTCCTGACAATAGCCCTGAATATGGGCTGGCCGATATTGATCGTCCTGAAGTAACTTAAGGTTTTGACTAGATCGGCCTGGCCGATCTTGCGATCGTCCCGGACGATATGATCGTATCAATCATCCTTAATTACTTCCTTGATTTCCTGAACAATTATGGCATAATCTGTTAATATCGTCCAGGCCGATCCGAGGATCGTCCTGGCCGATAATTTAAAGATATGCTATACCATACTTGTCTATGGCGGCTACTTCTTTCTGTTTTGAGCTTATCGTCCTGGCCGATACACGTATCGTCCAGGCCGATCGGTTAACGTTGGCTGCCTTAATCAAGAATCCTTAATTAGACTTTCTGTTTTAAGCTGATCGTCCAGGCCGATCAAAGATATCGGCCTGGCCGATATGAGTAAAAACAGAATTTCTAATTCTCTCAAGTGTGTGTGTGAAGGGTTACAAAGTATCAGTCTTTTTGACTATTACAAGAGGACTCAAAAGGTAAAAAACAAAAGTACAGACTGACTCAACCCTAAACCTATGCATTCCTGAACTTGGCTCCTTTTTGATTGTCCGATCGTCGATTCCTGAAAAGTTAGAAGCAACAAGCTATCCAAGAAAAGCAGTGTTTGTCAATCATCAAAACATAAGACATGAAAAATAGATTTGCAACAATCTCCCCCTTTTTGATGATGACAAAACACAAGTAGGAAAATTAAAGATTTATTAGAAAAAAAAAAAAAAAAAAACAAAGGTTACAAACCACACATCCTATCCTACTCCCCCTTTTTGTCATCACAAAAAGAGAGTCCAAAAACAGTAAAAAAGAACAACAAACATCACGAGAGACTACTACAAAAAGACAAGAAACAATAAAGCACAAACTAAAAGAACGAGGGATCCTGATCATCAGATGGAGGAGGTGGAGGTGGCTGCTGAAAGTAGCTGGCAAGGGTAGTAAACTGAGCATTGAACCAGGCGATGTCCTGGTCATGCTGCTGCTGCTGGTGAGTGAGAAAACTGTCAAAACGAGCTAAGTCTTCGGCGCGATGATGCTCGTAGCGGGCGATGTCCTCAGAGTGTGGGCAATAAGGTGCAGCTTATCTCCGGTGGTGGATAGCTGTAAAAGTTCAACACAGTCCTGATATGTGATTTCGACAGGGCGTCGATTCACATAGGAGGACAGGGCGGGTAGGAAATGTGGGTCGGATTGATAATTCTTGAAACAGTAATTCCACATTCCTTATAGCGATGATAAGCGGCTTCATCTTCTGCTTCACGGAACCGAGGGTCAACCCTTGCCCTCGAGGAACTTCCAGAGGTCTGACGGACGCGCTTCCCTCCAGCCATATGAGAGAATTTTAAGCAGAAAATCAAAGGAGAAAGGATGAGTTGTGAGAAAACATGGCTGGATCGGCCTATATTTAAAGAATCGTCCATATCGTCCTGGCCGATCGCGAAATCGTCCAGGCCGATATGTGTCAATTATTACGTACAGGCCGATTGGTCAAAAAGGCGGTCCAATCGTCCGGGCCGATCAGATATCAGCCAGGCCGATTAGACACAGGCTATCGGCCCGAGGAGTCAGTCCGGACGACCGTTGAAAAAAGCAGATCGTCCGGGCCGATGAGGTGTATCGTCCAGGACGATGCACAATAATTGATCGTACCGGCCGAAGTTAAAACGTTTTAAATGCTTGCCACGTGTATCGTCCAGGACGAACAGTGGATCGGCCCGGCCGATGGTCCAATAATGGATCGTCCGGGGCCGAATTTAAAGTTCAAAACGTACTGACACGTGGATCGTCCAGGACGGTCCAGTGTATCGGCCAGGACGATGCACATAGAATGCATCGGCCAGACAAATAAACTATCGGCCAGGACTATCACCAAGAGTTTGATCAAATCGTCCAGGACGATGATGTATCGGCCAGGACGATGAATTTCAGTAAGCACAGAAAAAGGTCAGCAGATGGATTTTGGAAGGAATTTGTCCTATCGGCCAGGACGATAAAAATATCGGCCAGGCCGATGTGACTTGAAATTGAAATTAAGAAAGGAATGGTGATGATCAAGACCCTCAAAAATAAAACAAAAGAAAAGACAGTCAAAGACACACAAAAAATAAAAATAAAACAAACACCGAATATTTTTGGATTTTAATTTTTCTATTTTTTTTTGTTTTATGAAGGCATCATATGAGAATTCTTTTCTTGAATTTAAATTTTTGAAGTTTCTAGGAGATCAAGAGGTTTAACAAAATCCAAATTAGAAGAAGATTGAAAAACTGATTCTATTAACCCTAGATTGGACATTCTTCAGGGTACAAAAAATCTCTTAAAAACAACAGAGTCCTAACTTGGAATAACACAAGAGGTTTTAAGAGATCAATCAAGACTTGTTAACAACTAAAGTATCTTATAAATAATAAACCAAAATAGTTTTTCTCAATCATGGAATTTGAAATCAAATCTTTGAATGTATCACATAATCAATGAGTTTTCTAAGTTTTAAGAGTTTTACCAAAGAGATCATAGCTTGCAATTAGTGGGCTAATTTTATGCCTCTTTTTACTTTTATTGGCTCTTTGAGCATCTTTTGATTTTTGATACACTTTTGTGTATTTTTCTTTTCAATTTGGCTTCATTGGCCTCTTTCCTTTTTGTCTTTTGCAAGCTAATAACTCTTTAATATACCTTTAAAGAAAAATACTTAGTTGTGAGTATATCCTCCAAATATTAGAGAATAGGGGCTCTCTCTCTAACATAGGGAAGAACAATTCATAACACAAAATCAAAATCACGTGATGACTGCAATGGTAAGATTTCAAAAGCTTGAATGATATCAAAGAATTTTGACTATTATGCATAAGATGATTTAATGTAGCAAGATTAGAACGATATCTTAAAAAACCATTGGTTAAACTGAGTTTAGACTTTTTGTTTTATAAAAGAAAAATCATGCCACTAAACAAGGTCAGAAGAAGGGAAAACATCAATAGTTTACTCTCTTTAGCTAATTTAAAAAAGCTAAACCCTATCTCCCAAAAAAAAACTCCAATTTTTAAAAGCTTGAAAAGTTTTTATCATACGGAAGCCAAAAATAAAGACCAAAAATAAAAACAAAAACAAACAATAAGCAAACTAAAGACAACAACAAAGTCAACACAAAAACTAAAAATAAAAGTCACACAAAAACTAACGATTTCAAGCAAGTGATAAAACAACGGATTTTAGCAATTGAGCTGCAAGCCTCCTTATGTTCAGTTATCCTATGCTCCCACGAGGTCTTTGGTGAGAGCACTCCTGCAAGACTCAACAACAGTCAGTTTTAGGAACCCAAACAGATTTGGGCTCCTTCTTAGGAAATATAGAGTGCAATGCAGATGTGGTATGTATTGAATCATGCATCTTAGGTCTCCACACCCAATGTGTACTACGGTGAACTGTGCAAGTGTGTGAGATGTGTCCTAACATGCCACAAGTAAAACATTGAACTCCAGGAAAAGGTTTTCTTAAATGGTTTGAGTAAAAATGCCTCTTCCTAGGTTCTGGCCTTTGATTAAAAGTTGGTGTCATCCTAGCTCTCTTACATGTATCCAAATCATTTTGAATTCTCAAGTTAGTTCTTTTCAATGCATCATTCTCAATCCTCAAATTTTTCTCAATCTCTTTAGATTTCTTAAGATCATCATTAAGTGGGGTGTGTGAAGCTTTTAATGCATTGCTTTTATCAACTAATTCCAAATGCTTCTTGTTTAATTCATCAAATTCATCAAGGAGAGCCATGTGATTTGAATCAATCGTTGCATGATCTTTGAGAAAAACTTCATGCTCTTTTTGTAGATTTGAATGTTCTAATTTTAGGCTAGCATGAGTTTTCTTTAATTTCCTATATGATGCATGGATTTTTTCACAAATTTCAAATAATTCATCATAGGTTGGTCTACATACCTCTTCCTCATCACTTTGGTTTTCTCCCATGAAACACAAGTTTGTTGTTTCTTCCTCTGGTTCAGTCTCAGAGGAATCAGTGCCAGATTCTGCCCAGAAGCCTCTTTGGATTTTCTTCTTGTCCTTCCTAGACTTAGCTTTTTCCTCACCTTTTTCCTTTTCTTTGCTTGAATGTTCTTGAAGTGTAGGACAATCAGATCTTACATGTCCAGGTTTCCTGCATTCAAAACAAATAACATAAGAAGATCCTTTACTATGTTTATGATCCTTACCTTTTCTCCAACTTTGATGATGCTTTTGTTTCTTCCTTAGAAAGCTTTTGAATTGCCTTGTGATGAAGGCAACTCCATCGCTTTCAGACCCGGAAGATTCAGAATCCGATTTGTGTGCCTTCAATGCAATGGTTTTCTCCTTTTTCTTTTCACCTACATCAAGATTTCTTTGATTCACCCCTTGCTCGTAAGCAATGAGTGAGCCAAGCAAGTTATCAATAGAATAGGTGTTTAAATCTTTAGATTCAGTAATTGCAGTAATTTTTGCATCATAGGATGAAGGCAAGCATCTCAAAATCTTGTTAACTTTTTCATAGTTTGAAAGTTCTTTTCCTAGTGCATGCAATGAGGTAGCAATCTGAGTAAACCTAGTGTACATGTCAGAAATTGATTCATGAGGTTTCATACGAAAAAGTTCGTAGTCATGCAAGAGAATGTTTAAACGGGATTGTTTAACTTCATTAGTGCCTTCATAAGTAATGCATAGTTTATCCCAAATTTCTTTACCAGTTTTGCAAGTTGAAACACGCATGTAATCCTCAGATTTTAATGCACAGAAAAAACAATTCAAACATTTAGCATTTAGTTGAGCTAAATCTCGTTCATCAAAAGTCCATTCGGTAAAAGCAACTTCCGTTTTAAAACCGTTAATTTCACGAGAAGGTGGAGAATAACCTTCTTGAATAAGCATCCACATGCGATAATCAGTAGATTGTAAAAAAGTTGACATGCGAGTTTTCCAGAAATCAAAAGGTAGGTTATCGAACAGAGGAGGTCGGGTAATAGAATACCCTTCCGTAGTGTTGCGATTCCCAAAGTTAGACATGGATCAAATTCAAAAAGTTTTTAAACTTTAATTTTCGAAACAGGCTCTGATACCACTTGAAAGTTCGATGGGGATGTTAAGCCCTATGAACTTAGTCCCAAACTAACCAAGAGGGGGGGTGAATTGGTATTTTAAAAACTTCGTTTTTAAACAAAGAAATAAAGTAACATAAAACCAAATCACACCACGAAAATAATGCGGAATTAAACGTGCGGAAGCAAGAAAAGAAACACAGAGATTTATAGTGGTTCGGTCGACTCGACCTACGTCCACTCCTTGGAGGCACCCTCCAAGTATTGCACTACACAAAAAGTGACTCTCCTTTAGCCCCCCACGGCTAGGTGGAGAAACCCTCACAAGAACCTCCTTTTTGCCACCCCGGCAAGGCAGAGAACCTATCTCCTTTTGCTTCCTCCTGAAGCCGGCAGAGAACCAGAACCAACGGCACAACTCCTTACCTCTACCGACCCTTCCACGGACGAGAAACTCTAGACGAAGACGACGCAGAGAGATCCTTGAAGCAACCCTTGTGAAACCCCTCACAAGCTCCCCCTCACAAGATCCTCTCTCTCTCTTCTCTCTCTCTTTCTCTCCTCAAGGTCTTCTCAGGTCAAGGCAGCAGCCAAAGGTCTTCAAAAACGTTGAACAAGAGCTCTTTAAATAGAAGAGCTTCAAAAGAGCTCATTAATTGCAAGTTGCCGACTTTATCGTCCAGGCCGATCTGGACATCGGCCTGGCCGATCAGTACAAATCAATGAAGATCGGCCAGAGCATAGCCCTGGATGCCAGATTGGACGATTGAAAATTAGCTTGATCGTCCAGGCCGATCTTACGATCGTCCTGGCCGATCAGTTCAAATCAGACGAAAATCGTCCTGACAATAGCCCTGAATATGGGCTGGCCGATATTGATCGTCCTGAAGTAACTTAAGGTTTTGACTAGATCGGCCTGGCCGATCTTGCGATCGTCCCGGACGATATGATCGTATCAATCATCCTTAATTACTTCCTTGATTTCCTGAACAATTATGACATAATCTGTTAATATCGTCCAGGCCGATCCGAGGATCGTCCTGGCCGATAATTTAAAGATATGCTATACCATACTTGTCTATGGCGGCTACTTCTTTCTGTTTTGAGCTTATCGTCCTGGCCGATACACGTATCGTCCAGGCCGATCGGTTAACGTTGGCTGCCTTAATCAAGAATCCTTAATTAGACTTTCTGTTTTAAGCTGATCGTCCAGGCCGATCAAAGATATCGGCCTGGCCGATATGAGTAAAAACAGAATTTCTAATTCTCTCAAGTGTGTGTGTGAAGGGTTACAAAGTATCAGTCTTTTTGACTATTACAAGAGGACTCAAAAGGTAAAAAACAAAAGTACAGACTGACTCAACCCTAAACCTATGCATTCCTGAACTTGGCTCCTTTTTGATTGTCCGATCGTCGATTCCTGAAAAGTTAGAAGCAACAAGCTATCCAAGAAAAGCAGTGTTTGTCAATCATCAAAACATAAGACATGAAAAATAGATTTGCAACAGACCATAACCTAGTCATGCTACTGCTACTTTTATACTACGTAGGCATCAAACTGAGCTAAGTCCTAATCATGCTATTGCTGCTTCTTGGATATATAGGATTCAAATATAGCCTTCAATTGAATAAACGACTGGACCAATATATTAATTTGATAGGTCCTTCCTCTTAAACAATAAGTTCTTCATGCATAGGGTGATGATGAGTACTATAAAGGACATAGAAGGAGCTATTGGAGTAAAATATGGGGAGATGATCAGGTGGGGTGGGGAATTAAAGATTGTATTTTGATTCAAGGATACAAGCAATGAGATGTCTTCAAGCTAAATTGGGCTTTCTTTGTGGCCTGGATCCCTAATACTAGTTAAATGGTCAATATAATGAATTAGAAGATCAGCTACATTAAAATCATGGTTGGCCATGATGTATTAAGAGGTGAGTGAAAGGATAAGAGTAATGTGAATTTTATCCCATGTATTAGGAATAATGGAATTAAGGAGGATGTGCTGGATGGTTCAGGCATTATTATCTAAGGAGCTGATTGTGGATTCAAAAAGGTGACTATTGGATTCCCTAAGGATGTTGTTAATGTTGCAAATTTGATTTCAAGAAATAGAATTTTGATGATAGCAAATACTTCTATTTCTCTAAAACTGCCTTGCCTACTAACGTTTCAGGTCTACATGATCAAACTGCAAATTAAATTAGCTCAAGATTGGGTTGATTAGGACTGAGTAAGTTTGTAATGTACGACATGTGTCTTTTACCTTTTTTTGAGTCCTTTGTAACAATGTGGGTCCTGATGCTAAGTAACCTTGCACACACACTTGGGGAATTTTTTTGACTATTTTAGAGTTTTTTTATTTTTTTGATCACTTCATCTGGGAAGATCCAAAAATTGGCTAGGACTATTAGTTAAAAATAGAAACCCTAATTAGGATATTCTGGTTAAGGTAGTCGCAATTAACTGCATCATCCTTGATAATATTAGTATCGGCTAGGATGATAGGCTCAAATCAGAAAGAATCTACCACCAGATTTATTTAGGTATCTTTTATTTTTGGACATCATCTAGGACATCGTCCTAGACTATGTAGTACAATTATGCCTAAATTAGTCTGGTAATCAAGGAAAATAATTAAGGTTTGATAGCTCGATCATATCATCTTGGATGATCACAGGATCAGTCAGGACGATCAATTCACAATCCTTAATTCTTCCTGAATGATTAAACACCAGCATGGTTCCATTAAGGTTCATGCTCTGGATGATATGTACTAAATTGAACTAATCATCTGGGACGATTGGGAGATCAGCATGGATAATCAAGTTATTTTTCCATCATCTAGATATCCATTCAGGGTGATGTTTTGGATGATATTCGTTGTTTTGTACTAATTGGCCTGGATGATCTAATTATTTTTCCATCATCCATACATCTATCCAGGGCAATTTTTTAGATGATATTCGTCAAGTTGAACTAATTATACAGGACGATGTACTATCATCCTAGATGATATTTGATGATTAGTTGCAAATTAGGGCTAATTTTTGAGCCCTTGTTTAAAATATCTATTATTTTCTCAAGTTGATATCTTTTGCTGCTATCCTGACCTGAGAGAGCCAAGAGGAGAGGGAGAGCAAGGGAGAAAGAGGATATTTTGAGAGGGAGATTTTGAGGGGTTTCATAAAGGTTGCTCCAAGCAAGGATCTACATCGTCTTCTTCGGTCGTCATCCCTGGTTCCTTTGGGGTTTTAGAGAGGTCTACTTCAACAATTGATTGAGGTTCTCTGTCCGCTTTAGGAGGAAGCAAAAGGAGTTGGGTTCTCTATCTGCTTTTGGAGGAAGCAAAGGAGTTGGGTTCTGTGCTTCACCGGGGTTGGTGGAAAGGAGTTTTTGTATGGGATTCTTTACCTTGTTATAGAGACAAAAGGAGAGACACTGTGTTTAGTACAATACTCAAAGGAGAGGCTCCAGGGAGTGGATGTAGGTTAGGTTGACTAAACCATTATAAAATTTAGTGTGTTCTTTGTTATTGTACTTCCGCATTTAATTTTTGCATTTTGATTTTTGTGGTGAATCTTGGTTTGATTGTGATTGGGCTTTTTCTTAAAGAATTTTTTAAATACCAATTCACCCACCTCTTGGTTAGCCTTGGGATTAGTTCATTAGGGCTTAACATCCCTATCAAACTTTTAGTTAACAGGGTTCAATTAAAATCAGGATAAGAAGCTAAGAATTGTATTTTATTGCCTGTGGTTGATAAATGAATAAATTCATGGAAATCCTGATGAGTTATCTCTCTTATATTCACATATGGTTGAAGAGAAAAAAATAATTAGTATTAAGGTGAAGGCTTGCAATGAATTCGAATAGCATTTCAGAAATTAAGGGATAGGCAAGGGCAAGAATAAATCCAAGAATTATGCCAGCAAATAGGTTTAATACCTCAAAGTTTAGTGATTCTAATTAACAATCTTCGGAGGATTGATACAATTAATTTTATAGTAGTTATAGGCCACTTCATCAAATTCCCTAAGAAATTAAGGATCAATAAAATGCCTAGAAAAGCTTCCTATAAGCACTCTAAATCTTATCCCACCATCCATTGCAAGAGTATGAAATCAAGAGGGAAGACGAAGGGGTTGGAAGGGTGTGAAGGAAATGGGGAAAACCAACCATTTATGAAGAAATTTCCATATCGTACAGTACGATCATGAGATCCTCCTGGACGGTTGGTGTAATCTATTCATCCAAATGATTGGTCAAAAATATTGGTCATCTCGTACAACATGATTAGGTATCGTACTAGATAATTAGACACAAAGAAATCATTTCGAGGAGTTATCCTGTACGATCGTTGACTAATTGGATTGTAAATGACAAACATATAGATCATCCTAGATGATTTATCATAATGGATCAGCCTAACAACATTCAAATTATCCAATGACTCCTTCCATATGTATCATTCAATATGATGTAGGAATCATATGGGATGATCACCATAATTAATTTATATTAAAAGATGGATGTTCTTTGATTAGAGAGGTATATCTTTATTTATATCATATAGTATAATGTGGATTGTGCTGGATGATGTGAGTAAAATTTGAAAAATTCAAGACATGGAATGTTATGATCCGGAGGGTTTCAAAATAAATATAAAAATTCTAAAAGCATAAAATAACAAAAAAATGCAAACAAAAAAAGTCATAAATCAAAATAAAATAACATAATTTTTTTTGAATTGATCAACTCAAATAAATGATAAATTTTCCTTGTGTGTAGTTTAAAAATTAATAAGACATATATTGACAATATTGAAATCCATAAGGAGTAGAAAATCGATCTTGTGATTCTTAGCTCGGAGACCTTACAGGTTAAAATTCTTGTTTAACAAAAATCTAATTTAGGAAAGAAAATTATATAAGAGGTGTGGTATTTTCAAATTTCTTTTAAGAAAAATATATGATAGAATAGTATTACAAAGTAATTAACCAAAATCATGATTTTGAAATTCAAGTATTTAAAAATATTAAGTGGCACATGAATTCTTTTAAGATTAAAAGATTTAAAAGAGATGGAATCCTATTTTTTGTGGTCTCATTTTGTATCTATTTTTCACTAATCTGGCTCATTTTACACATCTTTTAATTTTGATGACTTTGGTGTATCTTGCAATTACTTGGTGGTCATTACACATTTTTTTAATTTTTGTGCTCATTTTGTGCCTCTTATTTTTTTTTACAAGCTAGCTTAATTTCAAAATCTTTAAAAACTCTTAGTGGTGAGACTATCTTCAAGATATAAGAGAAGAAAAACTCACTCTCTGATATAAGGAAGAATAAACGACAAATAAGAATCATATCCATATGATAAATATAATAACCTGATTAAGAAAACTTGAAAGTGATTTAATATCTTTGGCAATTATTCATTGAAGATATATTGCTATAAGAATATAAAATAGATCTCAATTTCAAACTCCTACTTATAAATTGAAATAGATTTTGCCTAAAAAAACACCACTAAAGGAGTTAAAGCGAGAGTGACAATTCTCAAAATTTCTTCCTTTAACTTTTTAGATAAGTCAAGCACTGCTTACTAATTTCTAAAACCAAAGACAAGGCAAAAATGTCATTTAAGAATTTAATATCAAAAGTGAGCATTGATCTAATTCTTTTAAAAACACTGAAGGAAAAGCAATAGAAAAATAAAAAATAAAAAATAAAAAATAGAAACACATAAACTTAAAAAGACATACACATAAAACCAAAACAAAATTTTAGAAATAGAAAGCAACGATTTCAAGCATTAATTTCTATTACACCTAATTTGGTTCTTAAGATGATAAAAATTTCAAAGGCCAGTGGTTTTTTAAAGATATTAATAAGTTGGTTTTCAGTGGCTACTTGGTTTAGCTCTATGTCTTCTTTAGTAATATGGTCCTTAATGAAGTGGTGTCTTATGTCAATGTGTTTGGTCATGAAGTGTTGGATTGGACTCTTTGAAATTCAGATGTCACTAGTGTTATGACATAGGATTAAAATTATGCTTACACGTAATCCTAAATCTAGAATTTGTTTCTTTAACTAGAGGACTTGGGCCACACAACTTTCTAAGGTTATGTACTCAACTTTAGTAGTGGACAGGGCAATTGAGTTTTATTTTCTATTAAATAAGGAGACTAATGATTATCTTATGAATTAACATGTTCCAAAATGCTTTTTCTATCAATTGAGTATCCTATTAAATCTGAATCGTAATATCCTATGATTTTAAAAGAGGTGCTATGCCTAGGATACAAGATTCCTAACTCTATAGTTCCTAAGAGATATCTAAGAATTCTCTTAATAACAGTCAAGTGAGACTCTTTTGGATCAACCTAAAATCTAGCATAAAGAAAAAAAATAAATATAATGTTAGGTTTATTAGAAGTTAAGTAAAGAAGTGATCCAATTATTATTATGTATTTCTTTTGATCAATATATTTTCCATTTGAATCCTTATCTAATTGAGCAGTGAAACTCATGGGAGTGTTGATTGGCTTGGCTTTATCCATTTCTTATTTCTTAAGGATGTCCTTAATGTACTTTGATTAACTAATGAAAGTTCTATCATCCTTATGCCATACACCAAAGCCCAAAAAGTAAGTAAGTTCTCCCATCATAGTCATCTCAAATTCCTTATTATTTTTGAAAACTCACCACAAAGGCTTTTATTAGAGGATCCAAACGAAATATCATCAACATAAATTTGGACAATCGGTAATTCATCTCCTACCTTTTTTAGAAATATGGTGGTGTCTATGCTCCCCTTAACAAAGGCTCTTTATAGTAAAAATGTGCTTAGCCTTTTGTACCATGCCAGGGGTGCTTATTTTAGTCCATATAATACGTTTTTTTAATTTGAACTAATGATTAGGAAATTGTGAATTTTTAAAGCCTGGGGTTGTTCAACATACACATCTTTTTTTATTACCGCATTTAGAAATGCACTCTTAACATCCATTTGATACATTTTAAATCCCTTAAAATAAGAAAAGGAAAGTAGCATCCTATTTGGTTGTACCCCTTAACCAATAATTTTGCCTTATTCCTCACAACTACACCAGAATTATTCATTTTATTTTTAAAACTCATTTATTTCCAAACACACTCTGGTCCTTAGGTCTTTAAACTAGCTCCCAAACATCATTCCTTATAAATTGAATTAACTCTTCTTGCATGGCTAGGATCCATAATTCATCAGATAGGGTTTTATTTAGGTTGGTGGGTTCAGTCATTGAAATAAAGGTAGAGTGATTTGCTTCATTTCTAAGTCCATGCCTAATTCTAAAACCTTCAAATGGGTCTCCTAAGATCAGTTCTTTAGGATGACTTGAAGAATATCTCTAGTATCTAGGCAATATGTTTTCATGTTCTATCCTTGCATCTAGATTTGTGGATTCTAACTCGTGGGTGACTTCTATAACCTCTTCTTCTTCTAACATAGACCCTTCAAAATTATTAGATTCATCAAATATAATATGAGTAGTCTCCTCAACTACCAGTATTCTTTTATTAAAAAATCTAAATAATTTTCCAACACTTGAGTAACCTATGAACATTCCTAGTAGAGATTTCCCATTATTCAGAATGAATACTTTACATCCAAAGATATGATGGTGAGAGAGATTGGGTGTCCTACCTTTAAGAATTTTATAGGGTGTCTTATTCATCTTAGTTCTAACATTTACCTTATTAAAAATATAGCAAGTTATACTGACCGCTTCTGCCCAAAAGCATTTAAAAAGTGAGTATTCAACTAACATGACTCTAATGGCTTTTACTAGGGTCCTGCTCTTTCTTTTAATAATCTAATTATACTGAGGGGTTATAGGAGAAAAAACATTATGATTTATCCCTTTATCCTTATAATAAGATCAAAATTTCTCATTCACAAATTCTCCACTGTAGTAATTATGAATGGTTAAAATTTAACAACCTTGTTTTCTTTAAATCTAAGTGGAAAAAGACCTAAACTCCTTGATTGATTAACTTTTAAGATATTGGAATATAACCCAAGTAAACCTCAAATAATCATTAATAATCACATACCCAAATACTTTCCCTCCTAGACTTGCAGTGCTGATAGGTTCAAAGAGATCCATGTGTAGGACTTCTAAGAGTTTGCTAGTGTTAAAATCTTTAATTGAGTGGAAAGAGGATTTTACTTATTTTCCTAATTGATAGGCATCACACTAGTGGTCCTTTGTGAACTTTAGTTTAGGAATTCCACTCACTAAGTCTTTTTGGTTGATTTTGCTAAGGTTTTTCATGCTAGCATGACACACTCTCCTATGCCATAATCAAGATTCATCAGTAATAATTTTTAGGCAAAAAGAAGCAACATGTTCAACACAATTTAAATTAAGCATGTAAATATTATTATTTCATTTTCTTAGCAGTAAAGTATTTTTATTTAAGCTGATTATACAACTGGTAGACAAAAATTTAATACTAAATCCTTTATCACAAAGGTTGCTTATGTTAAACATGTTATGTTTTAAGCCATCTACAAGTAAAACATTTTCAATAATGAAGTTCTTGGAGTTACCAATTTTACCTGATCCAACCATTCTCCTAGTGTTGTTATCTCCAAGTCTTACCATGCCTCCCACCTTAGCCTCCAATGAAATGAATTAATCTACATCTCAAGTCATTTGCCTTGAACATTCATTGTCCAGATACCACATAGTCTCATGAGGCCTTCTATGAGGGCATCCCTATAAAATCATCAAATTTATATTTGGGAACCCAAACATATTTGGTTCAAATATTATGGAAAGAAGAATAAAATGCAACCATGCTATGCTATGAATTTTGATGTTTTGGTCTCCACACCAAATGTGTTCTATGGTTAATGGTGCAAGTTTGGGAGATGTGTCCTAGCATGCCACAAGAAAAACATTTAAAACTAGAAAAAGGATTTTTAAATCAATTTGAATTATGATGCCTCTTCATAGGTTTGAATGATGTATGCTAAGGTGATGGATTATAAAACTCTTCAAGTGAAGGTGGTTTTTTATTTTCTTTGAAAGTATTTACTTTGATTTATAAAAATTGGTTTGCAGTTTCAAGAATTGAAATTTCTACTTTCAATACATGCTCCTTATTACCTAATTCAGATGCAAGAGTTTCTAATCTATAGTAAGAGTTTCTAATTAAAAGTATTATATTTTCGAGGAATCATGCAGCTTAGTTAATTTAGCATGCTCCTTATTTAAAATGTCAAATTCATCTAACAAAGCCATGTTATTACAATCTAAAGTGGAATGATATTTTCTAAGGCATTCATGCTCTTTTCAGAGAATTGAAAAATAAAATTTAAGGTTGATATGTGATTTTTTAAGCTTTCTATTTATAATATGATTTTTTTTAGAAACTTCAAATAATTGATTATAGGTAAGCTTGTATACCTCCTCTTAATCAGAATAATCAAGATGATCTCTTGACATTAAGCATAGGTTGGTTACCTCCTCTTCAACTGTAGTTTCAGAAGAGTCTAATATTGAATTTGCCTAGAAAGCTTTTTGGGTCCTTTGCTGGCCCTTCTTGAATTTAGCTTTTTATTCACCCTTTTTCTTGCTTAGGCGAGCTTTAAGAGTTAGGTAATCAGACTTCAGATGCCCTGGCTGCCTATATTCAAAACATATGACATCAGAAAAATTTTTAGAACTTATACCATTCTTACCTTTATTCCATTGCTGATGATGTTTTTTTTTCTTTTTCTTTAAAAAGCTCTTGAATTATCTAGTCATTAAGATAATGTCATCATCATCTTGTCTAGAGGAGTCATTATCATAATCATTAGCCTTTAAGGCTATAATTTTCTCTATTCTCCTTTCACCTGTATTAAGCTGCCTTTAACTGACTCCTTGCTCATAGGCAATGAGTAATCTAAGTAAGTTATGTATGGAATAACCATTTAGATCTTTAGATTCAATAATGATAGTTATTTTGGCATCATAAGAAGAATGAAAATAATAAAAAAATTTGTTTTTTTTCATAGTTTGTAAGTTCTCTTTCTAATTTAATAATTGGAAAAACACATATAATCTTTATATTTTTAAGCATAGAAAAATATTTCATATATTTGGCATTCAATTAGACTAAATCTCTATCATAAGTAGTCCATTTAGAAAAAAAGAATATCAATTTTAACACCATTTACTAAATGTGAAGGTGTAGAGTAACCATCTTGAACTAGCATCCAAATGTGATAATTAATTGATTGTAAAAAGGTTGACATACTTGTTTTTCAAAAATTAAAAGGAATGTTATGAAATAGAGTGGTCTAGTGATGGAGTATCCTTCAGTAGTGTTATGATTGGCAAAGTTAGCCATAGATTATTTTGCAAAAGTATTCTAAAACTTAATTTATGAATCCCACTCTAATAACACTTGAAAGTCTGTGAGGGTTATTAAACCCTAAAAAAATAGTCCCGATGTTAACTAAGATGGGGGTGAATTGGTTATTTTAAATTTTTCTTTAACAAATAAAAAGTTAAAACCCTTGATATAAAAGTAGAACTAATTCTATAATAACAAAAACTCAGAGTTTCCAAATGCAAATCAAATCACAAAAAATGCTGAAATTAAAATGCAAAAATAAAAATAAAAAGAACACGCTAAAATTTATAGTGGTTTGCTCAACCTGACATACGTCCACCCATGTAAACTCCCTCTCTAAGTATTGCACCAAATAGAAGTGACTCTCCTTTTGCTCCCACAGTAAGATAGAGAAGCCCTTATAAAATCTTTCCACCAACCAGATGAGCCAGAGTACCTTGAACCTTTTACTTCCTCCTGGAGTAAGCAGAGAGTCTGGAAATCCTTTTTTACCGACCTTGTGAAGGCAATAATCCTGGGAATCCTAGAGTAGGTATAGAACCTTTGAATCCTTTTTCAACCACCTGGTGAAGGCAAAGAACCTGGATATGATGCTGATAAAGTTCTCACTTAGAGCAACTAAAGAGCCAGGAAAGTAACTTAAAGAAGATGATGAATACCTTGCTTGGAGCAACCTTTGTGAATCCCTCATAACTCCCCCTCAAAAGGATCTCTTTCTCTCTCTAGCCCTCCCTCTTCCTGTTATGACTCGAGCTCATGAGTTTTATGTTTTTGATGATAACAAATAATTTTATATCTCATAGTATTTTTTATTCTATATTTATTTGTGTGTGTAATAATATTTCAGGAATACCATGCAACTTCAAATAAAGAATCAGAGCTCAAGATTGGGTTGAATAATGTTATGTTGTAAAGGGTATATAGTTTTTATTGATGTAATTTTTATTTCTTGAGTCATGTCCTATAAGGGAGTATGCTTTCTTGGTGACCATGCACACACACACTCAAGTCAGTGAGATCTAGTCAAATCAAAAAGATCAAGTTTTGAACTAGTAGTACTTGATAATTTTGGATCATCCAGGATGATCCTTTATAATCTTGGAAAATAACCGCCAATGCTAATTTAGGCAAGATTTTAAGATTTATTTTTTGTTCTAATCATCCCGGATGATATTGATCATCCATAATAATCAGTACAAATTATGCCTAAATTGATCTTGTGATTAGGGGATTAATTATAGTTAAATTTTTCAATCTAATCATCCTAGATGATCTATATATCGTACAGGATGATGTTTGTTGTTATACTTGATTTTCCTAAATCGTCCAAGCTAAAATACAAGAATTTTTATTCTAATCATCCCAGACGATCCATAATATCATCCTGGATGATCTGTATAATTTTGTACTGATCGTCCTGAGCTATCCTAATATCGTCTGGGACTATCAGGTCAAATTCTGCACATCATATTGGACGATCCTGCGATCATCCAGGACAATTTTGGTGCCAAAATTGAGTTTTTAAGATTTTTGAAGCCCTCTTTTTAAGCGCATCGTACGGGATGATCTTGCGATCATCCTGATGATATTTGGCATCAAAACTAAGATTTTAGAATTTTATGAAGCCCTCTTTTTAAGCCCTTAGTACGGGATGATACCGTGATTATCTTGGATGATAATGTTGGTTTGGTGCACTTAATAGTCTTTTTGGAGCTCTTCTATTTAAGCTTTATCAAAGACTTTGAAAGTGTCTTTAGCAGCCATTAAGGCTTCCTTTCTTCTGGAGAAAACTCGAAGAGAGAGATTGAAAGGGAGGGAGGAAAGGGTGGAGTTTGAGAGAGGGAGAAGATCCTTAGAGGGGGTTTTAGGGGAGTGTGGAGGGGGTTCATACGGTTTCTTCGACAAGCTTGCACCTTAGTACCATCAGATTCAAGGTTCATCTTGTGGGAAGTTTTGGAAAAAGAAGATTTCTTTGGTGTCAAAGGATCCAGCTACTCCACTGCACCAGGGAAGGTAGAAGTAATTTTGTAAGGGCTTCTCCACCTAGATGTGGGGAATAAAGGAGAAATATTGAGTTTAGTGCAATACTTGAAGGGTGTCTCTGAGGAGTGGATGTAGGTCAAGGTTTAACTGAACCACTATAAATCTAGTGTGTTCTTTCCTTTATTATTTTCGTATTTAATTTTAGCACTTTGATTATCTTTGTGGTGAATTTTGGTTTGGTTTGAGTTTTTATTTTAGATTTAAAGATTTTTAAATTACCAATTCACTCCCCTCTTGGTTAGCCTCGAGACTAGTTCATAAGGGTTTATCATCCCTAACAAACTTTCAAGTGCTATCAGTGCGAGATTCATAAAAACAAGTTTTTGAAAACTTTTGAATTTTAATCCATGGATAATTTTTGTAATTTTAATATTGCGGAAGGTTATTCAATCACTAAACCACCTTTATTTGAAAATATTATTTTTGATTTTTGAAAAATTTGCATGTCTACTTTCTTGCAATTAATTAATTATAGAATGTGGTAAATGATTTTAACTGGTTATTATGTACCATCATATGTAATAGATGGAATTAAAACTGATATTTCTTTTAATCAATGGAGTGTAGAAGAATAAATCAATGCTCAATTAAATGCTAAATAATTAAACTATTTTTTCTATGCTTTAAATTCTTAAGATTGTATGTTTGTTTCCATGTGCACTACTGGCAAGGAAATTTTAGATAAATTACACAATATCTACGAAGGCTCTAATAAAATCATGCAATCTAAATAAAATACTTTAATGCATGATTATGAACTATTTTTCATGAAACTATATGAGATGATCTTAGATATATATACTAGGTTTATTCAAATTATAACATCATTGCATACTTTAGGTAAAGAATTTTCAAACATTTAAAAAGTTAATAAAATTCTTCATTGTCTACTTAATAAGTTTGATGCCAAAGTTGTTTCAATTTGTGAATCAAAAAATTTGAATAAATATTCTATTGATAATTTAATTGACTCATTCATTACCTATGAGCAAAGTTTGGGTCAAAGACATTTGGATGCAGGTGAAATGATAGTGCTAAAAGCTGAAGACACAGAGAAAAGTAGCTTAGTAGATGACGAAAGTGATGAGTTAACAAGTAAATTGAAAAGCTTACTAAAGCACAAACTTAAGCATCAACAAAAGTGGAACAAAGGTAAAATTGACAAGAATGTTAAAATTTTTTTGAATTTATTTACTTTGGATGTAGAAAATCCGGACATATAAAAAATTAGTGCCCTAATTTGAGAACTTTTTCTGCGAAAGAAAAGGGTAAAGCTGAGAAAATTGTAAAAAGGGTAAATAATGAAAAGCAAAAATCTTCTGGGCAGTCCTTGCTTCTGAATCATAAGACTACGAGCAAGATGATGTTTAAACCTTTATTTGTGTGTTTATTTGTTTGTGTATGCATGTTTTTGTTCACTGTATTTTTGTTTGTTTTCTTTGGGTTTATTTATTTATTTATTTATTTTTCATTCTTTTTTTTACTTTAAAATTTTAAATTTGTCTTTATTTTTCTTTTTGTGAAGTTCACTCTGATCAACACACATGTTCACTTTTCTAAAAATGAAAAACCAACCTCCAATTTTTCTTGAATTCTTATATAAGTTGTGGTTGACTTCTCTAAAATTAGTCGAAGGAAGGAAACTCATGATTTTGTCTCTCTATCTCTTTTCTTAAGGAGGTTATTTTACTTTTGATTTAAAATCTTAATCATATTATAAATTATATTTTGAAACAAATCTTTTTCATCTCCTTACATTTTGATTATCGCATAGGGATCTTTTGTAAGTTGTTGAATCTACCTCATAATTTTCTAAATCAAGTAGTTCATTTTGTCAATAGAATGGGTTTACTTTTATTTTTAATATTTAAGAAAGGTAGCATATTAAAAAAAAAGTGGTCAATGACGCCAAATCAAAAGATGCGCAATGATGCCAAAATTGAAAAAGATACATAAAGTGTATTAAAAATTAAAAGATGTGCAAAGTGCGTCAAAAAATTGACAAGAGCCCATAAAAAGTAATGCATACATTTCTTGTATTTCTAAAAGCTTAAGAAAATCCTTTATATTTTTGATACTTGAGCTTGAAAATCATGATTCCTGATTCACCAATTTTTGCATTAATCTTCTATTAAATATGTTTTATGGAAGGAGTTTTGAAAAATTAATATTTTTTTTCTAATTTGTTTCTTGATTTAAATATTAGATTAAAAAGTTTTTGAGCCTTTAAAAGAACTTGAGCTTGGATTAACAATTTTTGAATTTCTAATATTTCTGAGTTATGCATTATCAATACATTTCTTACTAAGTTTTTGAATAAAAGCAAGAGGTAACTTTCTCATTTTAAGAATATTTGATTTTTTTTTCACTGGATCAGGGATTGTTTTATTTTTTAATCAATTTTATTATTCTAATTATTTGTGTCCCTCCTCTTTTTGATAATGTCAAAGGGAGAGAACGTACTGTTATATTTGTATGCTTTTTAAAAACATAAAAAAAATAAAAATTTTATTTTCCCCTATTTTTAAATTTTTACTCTAGTGAGGGGGAATTAGGAGAAAATGTTTTCAATTTTGCAAATTGAACCAGTAATATTTACCATCATAAAAAAGGAGGAGATTGTTGCAACTCGAGCTTATGAGTTTATATTTTTGATGATAATAAATATTATGGCACACTTTCAGTTGTCTACTTGTATTTGCAATATATATTTATTTGTGTGTATATTAACTTTTCAGGATTACGATGCACCATTCAAGACTCAAGTTTTGGTAGAACATGTTTTATTTATAATATTCATTGATGTATTTTTTAATTTCTTGAGTCAAGTTCTGTAAGGGAGTATGCTTGCTTGGTGACCATGCACACACACTTTTAGGGGAGTGAGATCTAGTCAAATCCAGAAGATCAAGTTTTGAACTAATTGTACTGGATGATTTTGGATCATCTAGGAAAATCCTTTATGATCTTGGAAAATAGCTGCCAATGCTAATTTAGGCAAGATTTTAAGATTTATTTTTTATTCTAATCATCTCGGACGATCTTGATCATCCCAAAGAATTAATACAAATCATGCCTAAATTGATCCTGTGATTAGGGAATTAATTAAAATTAAAATTTTCAATCCATTCATCATGGACGATCTATATATCATACAGGATGATGTTTGCCGACATATTTGAGTTTCCTAAATCGTTCAAGCAAAAATACCATAAATTTTTTTTTAATCATCCCGAACGATCCATAATATCATCCTAGATGATATGTATAATTTTGCACTAATCATCCTGGACTATCCTAATATCGTCCAGGACTATCAGGTCAAATTCTACACATCGTACTAGACAATCCTGCGATCGTCCAAGATAATGTTTTGCACCAAAATTGAGTTTTTGGGGTATTTTGAAGCCCTCTTTTTATGTGCATCATACGAGAAAATCCTACGATCATCCTGGACGATATTTGGCACCTAAAGTAAGTTTTTAGTATTTTTTGAAGCCCTCTTTTTAAGCACATCGTATGGGACGATCTCGCGATTATCCTAGATGATAATGTTAGTATGGTGTATTTAAGAGCCTTTTTAGATCTCTTCTATTTAAGCTTTGTCAAAAACTTTGTAAGTATCTTTAACAGCCATTAATGCTTTGTTTCTTCTGGAGAAAATTTGAATTGAGGCTTGAAAGGGAGGGAGGAAAGAGTTGAGTTTGAGAGAGGGAGAAGATCTTTGGAGGGGGTTTCAAGGGAGTGTGGAGGGGTTCACACGATTGCTCTGGCAAGCTTGCACCTTAGTACCATTGAATTTAAGGTTTATCTTGAGGGAAGCTTTGGGTAGAAGAAGATTTCTTTGGTGTAAAAAGACCCGACTACTCTACCACACCGGGGAAGGTGGAAGTGATTTTATAAGGGCTTCTCTGCCTAACTGTGAGGGCTAAAGGAGAGAAATTGAGTTTAGTGAAATACTCGAAGGGTGCCTCTAAGGAGTGGACATAGGTCAAGGTTTGACTGAACCACTATAAATCTGGGGTGTTCTTTCCTTTATTATTTTTCACATTTAATTTCCGTACTTTGATTTTCTTTGTGGTGAATTTTGGTTTGGTTTTACTTTTTGTTTTTGGTTTAAAGATTTTTAAATATCCAATTCACCCCCCTCTTAGTTAGACTTGGGACTAGTTCATAAGGGCTTAACATCCCTAACGAAGTTTCACTTCCTTCTCTGAGCTCTCTCTTAGATCTCCTCCATTGTAAAAGATTGTCTCAAGGGATAATAAGAGAGCTTAAAAAGAGAGCCTCAAAAGAAGCCATAATTTTCAACTTATAGTTAAAGATCATTTAGTACGATCGATAGATCATCATGTATAATTTGCACAAAATAGCGCTTTCAGCCAGTATAATCAGCTTTTCCTTATATGATAGGTTCAAGTATTTGTAGATACTATCAAGTATGATTTTGTGATCATTTGGGATGATTAGTTCAAGATACTTTATTAATCATTCAATATAATATGGGATAATGGGTGGCGATCTACATATAATACCACAACCCTCTCAAGATGTCCAGTATGATATCTTGGATTATTAGAAGAAAATTATGGTTTCAATCTTAGATTATAGGGGATCATCATATGAAATATAAAAAATCATCCAACATAATCTAAGTAGATCATCTTATATGATCTGATCGAGAAATCTGACCATAATTAGTCTCTTAATCACATGATTAATTTAGGCATGATTATTATAAATCATCCAAGATGATGTATATCATCCTATATGATTAGAACAAAATTTAAAAATTAAAATATTACCTAAATTATGATTGGTGGTTTTTTTCACAATATGAAAGGGTCATCATGTATGATATGGATTGTACTTTATGATATGGATCATATAGTTTAATTATTTTAATCACTCTTAATTAAAAGGGATGTCCTAATTAGGTTTTTTTATTTTTAACAGATTCTCCAATATGATTGAAATTGTCCTATATAATTAGGTCAAAACTTAAATTTTTTGCTAAATCACCAAATGACTCCCCATAAGTGTGTGTGCAAGGTTACTTAGATTGGGATCCACCAGATACATGAATCAACTCAAGAAAGATAAAAATTATATTAAAATTTAAATTATAGATAGACTCAACCATTATTTACCCAATCTTGAGTTGATTGGTGTTTCAAGTGAACTTGTTGACCTAAAATGTTAGTGAGCATGTAAAATAAAATAGATATGCTAGATTATCAATAGTAAAGAAATAATAATATTTGTTATCATCAAAATCATTGTACACTAGTATATTTGAAACATATGCATGATTTAGAGCTTACTACTACAGTTTTTGGTTTGAAAATACGGAGACATTATTTTTATGGTATCAGGTGTGAGATTTTCACTGATCATTAGAGTTTGATTTACATATTGACTTAGAAGGATCTAAATTTGAGGCAATAGAGATGACTTGTGTTGATTAAAGACTATGATTTAATTATTTAGTACAAGCCTAGTAAGGCTAATGTGGCAGTAGACACTCTAAGCTATAAGTCTTCTAGAAATTCATTTTTTAGCTTACTTCTAATGAGTCTTTGATATAAGGCTTGAAGAGATTATAATTGAAAGTTATTTCTTTTACTTATTGGTATTCCAATATATTAGCTTGTATGATTATTTAGTCTTTATTGTAAGAAAAGATTTAGGAAGCTCAGAAGTCATCAACAAAATATTTGAAGTTGATTGATTAAATTGATATGGAAAGAAATATAAACTATGAGTTTTTAATTTTGTTTTTTTTTTCTTATAACGATAGACTGTAGGTTCTTATTTTTGGATATCTAAGGTGGGAGATTCTGCAAGATGTACTATTAAGGCTATATTACTCATATAGTAGGCAGCATGATATATAAATATTTAGAGGGTATGTTTTTATGGAATGAATTCATTGACATAGCAGAGCTTAGTTCAAAGAGTGAGGTTTATCAATTAGTGAAGGTCGAACATCAGTAATCGCACTATCTTTTGTAGTTGTTACTTATTCTATTTAAAGATTTTGAAAATATTAAAAAAAAAATTAAATCGTTGTTTGTTGCTTACTGAGCTGTTGTAGCACACTATGCTTTTGCATCTTATTTTTAGGATTGGGGAAATGAAGGACCTATTAATTAGCAATTCAGGATCTGATATAAGTTTACAGATATTTTTGTTTTAATTTTTGTATAGTTATTGCTAGTTTATTATCCAATTATGTATTTTTTTTTTAATCGTCATGTATTGCAATATATACATATATTAATCATATGAAATAGATTTTTTGGATGAGTTTATTTTTTGTATTTTCAATTTTTTTAGTAACTTTTTAGTTTGAGTTTATTCTAAAATTTATATTTGAAGAAAACAAAAGTATTTCCCAATAACTAGATCATGAGATTTACGTATCTCAACTCAACACGATAAGACCTATCCCATCAGTGAGTCTTGTAAGCTTGGGCTGTGATGGGGGTGGGGGGTGCTGTGGGATGAGGGGGAAGAGGGCGTCTTTGGAAAATTCCATTGGAAGAAGGAAAGTAAATAATTCAAGATTTCCATCAACAATGATATTTAATGAATATGAATAATGTGGGCCTTGACCTAGGAATAAGAATTCTTAGAAATTCCTTTAATCATGTTGTATATGAAGAAGGAAACCCATACTAAAATAATTAAAAGCTTTTTTAATATCAAATTTGACACAAAAAATTATCTCTCTAACTTTTAATTAAAATTTTTCATGATCTAATTTGAAAACATGATGTTTTCAAAAATTTATCTTTTATTAATGAAGACAACTTGTGTGAAATGAATAATAATTAGCATGATGGGTTTGATATTGTTAGCTAATTTATATACACTAAATTTGTTAGAGAGGTTACGTAAGAATATAAGCATTAAGCAAAATATATCATTTACAAGGGTAGCTTTAGAGATTAAGGTGATAACATTAGTTTAAAATTTTTATTTAGTGTTTTAGTTAGAGAAATAATCTCTAATAGTAGTGGAAACTTGGGCCATAGGAGTAATGTATACAATAATGAAGAATTTAATAGTGCATTCATCTATGCTAGGAGTGTTGCAAATTTGGATTCAGGAATTATAATTTTGATGATATCAAACATTTCTAGCACTTCTATTTTTCTACGACTGCCTTGCCTACTAACGTTTCAGGTCTAGAAGGCCAATTGCAAATCAAGCCAGCTCAATATTGGGCATATTAGGACTGAGTCAGTCTGTAAACTGTCGTTAAGTATTTTTTTTTTCTTTCTTGAGTCAATTTTAACAAAGTGAGTCTTGATGTTAAGTAACCTTGCACACACACTCAGGAAAAATTCTATAAGTTTTTAAAGTTTTTTATTTTTAATTAAATCATTTGGGATGATCTCAAATCATCCTAGATGATCAACTAAAAATATAAACCCTAATTAGGGCACCCTGGTTAAGGCAGCCGCAATTAAGCAATTCCTCCTTAACAATATTAGTATTGTCCACGATGATAGGCTCAAAATCAAAAGACTCAACCACCAAATCTTTTTATGCATGTTTTATTTTTGGACATCATCATGGACAATGAACTACAATTATGCCTACATTAGTGTGATGATTAAGGAAAGTAATTAAGGTTTGATTGCATAATTATATCATCCGAGATGAAAGCAGAATCGGTCGGGATGATTAGTTAAACAAACGTTAGTTTCTTCCTGGATGACCATAACGATGTTCTAGATAATGTGTATTATTTTTCACTAATTGTCTGGGATGATCTGAAATCATCTTAAATGATTAGTTATTTTTCCATCATCTAGACATGCAATCAGGGTGATGTTCTAGACTATATTTAACATTTTGATCAAATCATTCGAGATGATCGTTAAATCGGACTGGACGATCAGTTTATTTTTCTGTCATCCAAACATGAAATCAGGGTGATGTTTAGGATGATACTCAATGATTTTGAAATAATCATACAGGATGATGTCCTATCATCCTGGATGATCAGAACAAACAAGTTCTTTAATCATCCAGACTCTCCCAAATCATCCTGCCTGATTGAGCTAAATTTGTACTAATCATACATGATGATCCATCGATCATCATGGACTATCTATATCAATTTATTACAAGTAATTGTAAATTTTAAGCTCTTCTATACAAGACCTCTTGTTTATGCAATATTGGATCTTTTGCTGCTGTCATGACCAGAGAGAGCCAAGAGGAGAGGGAGAGAAAGGGAGAGAGAGAGACAGAAAGAGGATACTATGAGGGGGAGTTTATGAGGGTTTCATAAAGGTTTCTCTAAGTTAGGATTAGCATCATCTTCTTTGGTCATTGTCCCTGGTTCCTTGGAGGTTGTAGAGAGGTCTACCTCAGTAATTGATCTACCTATTTCAGGAGGAAGTGAATAGAGTCGAGTTCTCTGCCTCACTGGAGCCTATGGAAATGAGGTTTGTACAGGCTTCTCCTCCTTACTATGGGAGCAAAAGGAGAGTTACTGAGTTTAGTGCAATACTCGAAGGAGAGGCTTCAGGGAGTGGATTTAGGTCAAGTTGATCGAACCACTATAAAATTCTGTGTTCTTTCTTACTACATTTTTGCATATAATTTCCGCACTTTATTCTTATGGTGAATGATTGTTTAGTTTGTGATTTTAAATTATTTCAAAATATCTTTATCTTTAGTTTAAGAAATTTTTAAACACCAATTCACCCTCCCTTTTGGTTAGCCTTGGGTTAGTTCATAAGGGCTTAATAACCATAACAAACTTTCAAGTGGTATCAAAGTGAGATTAAAAAAATTGAGTTTTTGAAAACTTTTAAATTTTGATCCATGGCTAAATTTAATAATCATAATAATATGGAAGGATATTCTATTACCCGACCACCTTTGTTTGATAACATGCCTTTTGATTTTTGGAAAACTTGCATGTCCACTTTTTTACAATCAATTGACTATCCCACGTGGTTGCTTGTTAAGGATGGATATTTACCACTAACTCATGAAATCAATGGTATAAAAATAGAACTTACTTTTATTGATGGACTTTTGATGATAAGGATTTAGCATAACTTAATGCAAAATGCTTGAACTATTTTTTCCTGCTCTTTGTAATCGAAAGATTTCATGCGTGTCTCAACTTATGCTACTGGTAAAGAAATATGGGATAGATTGTATATTAATTATGATGGAACAAATGATGTTAAGCAATCTAGATTGAATATTTTGTTGCTTGACTACGAACATTTTCATATGAAACCTATTGAATCAATTTTAGATATATATACTAGATTTTCTCAAATTGTCACCTCACTGCATGCCTTAGATAGAGAGCTAACTAACTATGAAAAAGTGAATAAAATTTTGAGATTCTTGCCTTCTTCCTTTGATGCTAAGATTATTATAATTACTAAATCTAAGGATTTAAGTACTTATTCTATTGATAACTTACTTGAGTCACTCATTGATTACGAGCAAGGAGTGAAACAAAGATAACTTGATGTAGGTGAGCAAAAGAAGAAGAAAATAGTGGTGCTGAAAGCTAACTATACAAATTTTGATTCTTCCAGGTCTAAAAGCGATGATGTTGCCTTAATTACTAGGCAATTCAAAAGCTTTCTAAGGAACAAGCAAAAGCACCATCAAAAGTGGAATAAAGGCAAGGGTAGCAAAAATTTCAAAAGTTCTATTGATATGATTTTTTTTAATTCAGGAAACTGGGACATATTAAAGTTGATTGCCCTACACTTAAGGCTCACCCAAGTAAGGAGAAGGGGGAAGAGAAACCTAGGTTTATAAAGGATAAGGATAAGAAGCAATTTCTAAAGGTGTTTTGGGAGGATTCTTCATCTAACACCTCTGAGACAGAAGTAGAAGAGGAGAAAACAAACCTGTGCTTGATGGTGCACGATTATCTTGGTCAGTCTGACCAAGAAGATGTATGTGAACTAACTTACAATCAATTACTTGAAGTTCCTAAATAAATTCATGCATCATATAGAAAACTTAAGAAATTGCATGCTAGCTTTGGAATTGTTAAATTTGCAAAAAGAGCATGAAGTTTTACTTAAAGATCACTCTACACTTGATAGTAGTCATATATCATTACTTGATGAGTTTGATGAGTTAAATAAAAATCATTCTGAATTGGTTATTGAGTATGATTTATTGAAAGCATCTCTCACTGCACTTGAAAATGATTTTAAAACTTATATTAATGAATCTGAGCATAGAGAGTACTATTTAAAAGTTAATAATGCTATTTTAGAAAGTGCTAACTCTTTTTTTAAAGCTCAATTGAATGCACTTGAGAAAAATAAGATTCCACCCACACCTGAACAGTTTTTTAATCCGGATCCAAAGCCAAAAGTTTTGGAACCAAGGAGGAGGCACTATAACCCGAATATATTAATAAACCCCTTTCCCGGTGTTAGATGTTTTTCATATGGCATGCTTGGACACATCTCACACACTTGCACTATTCATCATAGTACGCATTGGAAGTAGAGACCCAAATTATATGATTCACAGTATAACACACATGTATTGCATTCTTATTTTCATAAGAAGGGACTCAAACTTGTTTGGATTCCTAAATATGATGTTTGATATTTTTTTTAGATGTGCTCTCACCAAAGACCTCATGAGAGAATGTGGTACCTGGACACCGGATGCTAATGACACATGACTGGAGATGCCGATCAATTTATTTCGCTGGAGGCCAGGACTGGAGGAAATGTCAGTCTTGGATACAACACCACCAGGAAAGTGGTGGGCATAGGTATAATCAGAAACTCCAAGAATCTTTTGGTTGAAAATGTTTTGTTTATAGATGGATGAAATGGATGAAATATAACTTTCTCAACATCAGTTAGCTTTATGATAAGGGCTTTATCATAATTGTTTTGGCAAATACATGCATTATTATCTTGAATAACAACACTATTTTACAGGGAAAGCGGATTAATAATGTTTATGTGCTTGATCTAAATAACATTAAATATGCTTCTTCTTTTTTCTTAAAAATTGTCAATGATGAGTCTTGGTTGTGGCACAGGAGGTTATGTCAAGCTAGTATGAAAATCCTTAGGAGAGTGACCCAAAAAGACCTAGTTAGAGGTGTCCCCAAGCTTAAGTTCACTAAAGACCACCTGTGTGATGCCTGTCAGTAAAGGAAGTAAGTTTAATCCTCTTTCCATTCCATTAAAGATATTAGCACCCCTAGACCTTTAGAAGTCCTTCATATGAATTTCTTTGGACCCATTAGCACTACCAGCTTAAGGGGAAAAGTCTATGGATTTATGATTGTCGATGACTACTCAAGGTTCACTTACATTAAATTTCTATCATATAAGAGTGAGTATTTTGATGAGTTTAGATCCTTCTCTACTTGCATTCAAAAAAAGTTAGGCTATGAAATCTTGACCATTCATAGTGATTATAGGGGAGAGTTTCAAAATGAGAGATTTGGAGACTTTGTGAGGATAAAGGGATTAGCCATAACTTCTCAGCTCCTAGGACCCCTCAATAGAATGGGGTAGTTAAAAGAAAGAACATGGCCTTAATTAAGGCTGCTAGAGCCATGCTTGCTTAGTATTCACTTAAAAAATACTTTTGGGCTAAAGCGGTAAACACAACTTACTATGTGTTGAATAGGGTGAATGTTAGAGCCAAACTAGATAAGACACCCTATGAGATCATTAAGGTTCGGACACCCAACCTTTCCCACCTCTATGTCTTTGGCTTTAAGGTTTTCATTCTTAATAATGGGAAGCCACCCTTAGGAAAATTTGACCCAAAATCTGATGAATGAGTGTTATTAGTGAAATTTCATTAGGAATATTAAGTCCTTATGAACTAGCCCAAGGCTAACCAAAAGAGGAGGTGAATTGATATGTTAAAAAATCTTTCATGAACAAAACACAAAACCAAAATTCACCAAAAAGAAAATCAAAGTACGGAAAATAAATGCGGAAATAATAAAGGAAAGAACACACAAGATTTATAGTGGTTCGGTTAAACCTTGACCTACGTCCACTCCTCGGATACACCCTCCGAGTATTGCACTAAACTTAGTGTCTCTCCTTTATCCCCCACATCTAGGTGGAGAAGCCCTTACAAAATCACTTCCACCTTTTCTGGTGTGGCGGAGTAGCTGGGCCCTTTGACACCAAAGAGATCTTCTTCTTTCTAAAACTTTCCTCAAGACTAGCCTTAAATCCAATGGTACTAAGGTGTAAGCTCGCCAAAGAAACTGTGTGGAACCCCCTCCATACTCCCTTGAAACCCCCACAAAGGATCTTCTCCCTCTCTCAAACTCCACCCTTTCCTGTCTCCCTTTCAAGCTCTCTCTTCAAGTTTCCACCAGAAGAACGAAGCTTCAATGGCTACCAAAGACACTCTTCATGAGAAAGCAAGAGGTCTTTAAATAGATTTGCAAAACCAACATTAACCAGGACGATCGCTAGTTTGTCCCGTACAATATGTATAAAAAGAGAGCTTCTAAAAACCCTAAAAACTCAATTTTGGAGCCAAAAATCATTCAGGACGATCGCAGGATCGTCTTGTATGATGTGCTTAAAAAGAAGGCTTTAAAAAATCCTAAAAACTCAATTTTGGTGCCCAGAATCATCCTAGACAATCACAAGATCGTCTAATACGATGTGTAAAATTTGACATGATATTCTTGGACGATATTAGGATAGTCCAGGATGATTAGTATAAAAAATATACAAATCATCCAGGATGATATTGTGGATCATCCAGGATGCTTAGAAGAAAAATAATGGTATTTCGGCTTGGATGGTTTAGGAAAATCAACTATGTCAGTAAACATCGTCTTCGATGATATACAGATCATCCAGGATGTTTGGATTGAAAAATTTAATCATAATTAGTCCCCTAATCACAGGATCAATTTAGGCATGATTTGTATTGATCTTTTGGGACGATCTGATTGTCCGGGATGATTAGAACAAAAATTTAAACTTCAATCTTAGCCTAAATTGTCATTGGCGGCTCTCTAAGATCATAAAGGATTATCCTGGACGATCCAAAATTGTTCAGTACGATTAGTTCAAAACTTGATCATCTGGATTTGAGTAGATCTCACTCCCTTGAGTATGTGTGTGCATGGTCACCAAGCAAGAATACTTCCTTACAGGACTTAATTCAAGAAATAAAAAATTACATCAATGAATATTACAGACCCTTTTACAACATAACATTATTCAACTCAATCCTGAGGTCTGATTCTTTGTTTGAGGTTGCATGATATTCCTAAAATTTTAGTATACACACAAACAAACATAAATTATAAATACAAGTAGACAACAAAAAGTGAGCCATAATATTTGTTATCATCAAAAATATAAACTTATAAGCTCGAGTTGTAACAATTATGATATTTAAGTATGGGAAATTCCTTTAGGGTGTTTAACAAGAGGACATTAGTGGTGGAGGAGACTACTCATGTAGTATTTGATAAATTTGGTCCTAAGAAGTCTAGAGTTGAGGATGAAGATGAAGATGAAGATGGAGGGATTACCTAAGGAGTTGATAATTTTGAGAAGAGGGTAGAGAAAGAAAACACTGAAGGAGTAGGAGAGATTATCTAAGAAGTTGATAATTTTGAGAAGAGGGTAGAGCCACAAAACACTGAAGGATTAGGTGAAATTTCCAAAGGAATAGAAAATGCAAATCTAGGGTAAAGGGAAGAATATACATACACTTTTACTAGAGATTAGAGATATTCTTCGAGTCATCCTAAAAAATTGATCTTAGGGGACCCTTTTAAAGGTGTTAAAACTAGGCATAAACTTAAGAAGGAAGTGAACCACTAAGCCTTTATCTCAATGACTGAATCCACCAACATCAATTATGCCCTTTTAGATAAATTTTGGATCTTATCCATGCAAAAGGAATTAAACCAATTTGTTGGGAATAATGTTTTGGAGCTTATAGAAATACCAAAAGGAGAAAGTATAGTTGAAACCAAACTGGTCTTTAAGAATAAAATGAATGATTCTAGTGTGGTGGTTAGGAATAACGTGAAATTGGTGGTTAAGGGGTACAACCAAATAGAAGGGATCTTTTTTTGAGGAGACTTTTACCCCTATAACTAGATTTGAAGCTATTAGAGTGCAACTAGCCTTTGCATGTTACAAGGAATTTAAGCTTTTCCAAATGGACGTCAAGAGTGCCTTTTTAAATAGGATAATAAAAGATGATATTTTTGTAAAGAAACCCCAAGATTTTGAGAGTTTCCAATTTCCAAATCATATTTACAAATTAAAAAGGCCTTGTATGATTAAAATAGGCACCTAGAGCTTGGTATGAGAGGCTTAGCACATTCCTACTAGAGAGAAAGTTTGTTAAGGGGAGCATAGATACCACCCTTTTTCTGAGAAAAGTAGGAGATGCGTTACTCATTATTTAGATCTATGTTGATGATATACTTTTTGGATCTTCTAATAAAAAGCTATGTGATGATTTTTCTAAAATAATGAGTAAGGAATTTGAGATAAGAATGACGGGAGAGTTATCTTATTTTTTGGGGTTTAGCATAAGAAAATTGGATGATGAAACCTTTCTAAATCAATCAAAGTATATTAAGGATATCTTAAAAAAATATGAAATGGATAAAGCCAAGCTAATAAATACTCCCATGACTTCTAGTGTTCAGTTGAATAAGGACTCAAACAGAAAATTTGTTGATCAAAAGAAGTACAGATGAATGATTGGATCACAGCTTTACTTGACTTCTAGTCAACCTGATATTATTTTTAGTTTTTTATGTGTGCTAGATTTTAACCTAATCCTAAAGAGTCCCACCTGACTACAGTTAAGAGAATCCTTAGATATCTCTTAGGGATACAAAACTTAGGAATCTACTATCCTGGGCACAACACCTCATTTAAGATTATTGTATATTCTAATTCTGATTTTGCAAGATGTAGGGTGGATAGAAAAAACACTTATGATACTTATCAATTCATAGGATAATCCTTAGTCTCTTGGTTAAGTAGAAAATAAAACTCTATTACTCTTTCCACTACTGATGCTGAGTACATTGCCTTAGAAAGTTTTGTGGCCCAAGTCCTTTGTTGAAGCAATAAATTTTTTGATTTAGGATTACCTGTAGGCACAATTTTAATCCTTTGTGACAACACTAGTGCCACCTATATCTCTAAGAATCCTATCCAACATTCAAGGACCAAACACATTGACATAAGGCATCACTTTATTAGAGACCATGTGACCAAAGGAGATATTGAGTTACACCATGTAGCAACTGAGAATCAACTGGCTGATCTCTTTACTAAACCATTGGTCATTGACATATTCAGCCTCTTAAGGACCAGATTAGGTGTGATTGACATAAATGCATGAACTTGATATTTCCTAAATTCTGAATTTTATGTTATGTTGCCTGTTGTTATTTTATCCTCTTTCATTTATTTCATTTTTTTTGTTTTACTTTTTACTTGCTATTATTTTTTATGTTTTATATTTATGTTGTTTTAGTGTTCTTCCTTTTTTCCTTCTTTTTTTTTTGTCACTGTTGAAATGATATCTTATGCTTTGTTTTTATTTTTAAAAGTTTGTAGTAAATGTTTAACATCCCTAAATCAGTTAAAGGGAGAAACACCTAGATTATTTCCCTTCCTCTAACTTCTTTTAGCAGTGTAATTCTCTTTTCTAAATAAAAGTCTATCTCAAATTAACAATTGGACTTTGCGATTGAGTTTTTTTATATCTTGCTATAATAATCTATCTTATATATGTAATGTTCAAAGTCATTAAATCACTTTAAGATTTCGTAATCTTGTCAATGCATTTATCATATGAATCTTATTCTATTTTATAGTTTACTCTTCGTTATATTAGAGAGTGAGTTTTTATTCTCTAATATCTAGAAGATATTCTCACAACTGAGAGAATTTAAAAGTTTTGAAAGAGACATTGCTTGCAAAAATGATAAGAGACAAAAAATGAGCCTAAAAAGAAGAAAAACTGAAAAGATGTGTAATGACCATAAAAATTAAAAGATACATAAAGTGTATCAAAAATCAAAAGAGGCATAAAGTGCGCCAAGAAATTAACAAGAGGCATAAAATGAGCCAACAAAAAATAAGCTTCCTTCTCTGTCAAACCTTTAAATTTTAGGAGTATTCATGTGTCACTTGATATTTTCAGAGGTTTGAGTTTGAAATTCATGATTGTGACTAATCACTTTGGTATATTAATCTATAAGATATTTTTCTGGAACCAAGTTTTGAATTGATCTCTTTTTCTTATCCAATTAATTTTTCTGGGTTAGATCTTCATTTTTAGAAGATGGTTTTCCCTGTAAGAAGTCCGAGCTAGGGCTACCAGGATTGATTGTTCTACCATTTTTTAAATTTTGATGATGTTAACTCATTGATTCTTAAAAAAATTTTAATTTAATCATATAGAGAATTTATCATATTTGTTCTTTGATTAAAAAAACCCTTTTGTTTTCATTCTTTATATCATTTTTATTATCTTTTTTATTGTTTGATTTTTACTTTTTACTGATTTTTCTTATTTTTGGGCCTTCTCTAATCAACTCCATCCATCTCCAGAATTTTAAATTTTGGTCACATCATCCTGGACGATACATTCAATCAACTCTTACCTTTTATGTGACGGATGATATGACTCTTCTATTTAAGATCTTCCTGGATGATAAATTATCGTCCTAGTTGATCTGATCATATTCTGCTTCAATTATTTTTAATCGTCCGGATGATCCTCCTCGTCCTGGACAATCTTCTAAATTTCTTCTCAATTATTAGTGATCATCCTGGATGATCCACTTGTTCGTCCCAGGATAATCCACATGGCAAAGTCATTACATGTCTTAAATTCTGTCGGTATTATCCATTATTATCGATTATCCTGGATGATCCACCTAACCATCCTGGATGATATGCCTTTTCAATGGTCATCTGATATAACTTCTTGAGATGATTGTTTGTGTCTAATCATCCTAGATAATGTCTGATCATCCTGGAAGATATAATCACCTTTTTTACCAATCATCCCAGATGTAATAATTGCGCTTGATCGTCCTGGATGATTAGGCAATTGTCCTGGAAGATCGGCCCATTTCTTTATAAATAATAACCTTTAAATATTTTTTCTCACCCCAAATCCCTCCATTTATCTTTGCTCTCACTTTTTCTCAGATTTTCTTATTTATAGTGGGATGAAAGTGATTCAGAATACCAGCTGGAAGCACTTCGAGGACTAACTTTGGCCCTCTTTTCACTGAGGCAGCAGACCAAGCCACTTACTTATGTTACCAGACAACTGGAATCACCTTATCACAAAATGTCAATCCACATACGCTTTCTTACCTTGTTCTAGACTTCTTTGTGCACACCTCACTCACTTTCATCCTTACCCTTACCGTCCCTTTTAATTGTGAACTACTTTTTAATTTTTTTGGTAGCCTCTAAATCAACTCTTTATTTGTTGTACTTCAATTTTATGTTAACAAACATCCTGTTGAGATCATATATGAAGACTGTCACGAGCTCATTCAATTGACCACCACTACAGACAAACATCACCTCTTATCTCAAGACCCTGATTTTAACTAGGCTCTCGCCAATTACCTTTTATGAAACATGTTTGTCTCTTTTCATGTTGGGGAGTCTAACACCTTACTCAAAGATGCGAAAATAATCCAACATGTACTTCATACCTTAGTCATTCTGAAACCTGGTGATCATGTTTACATCACTCCTCTCTTTATTGCTCGGATGAGGAAAATATAGTCAAAGTTGCCTCAAGGATAGGTACTCTGATTTATCTTGATGGTAACTCCTTCACTTGGAGCAAGAAGGAATTTGCTCGAATTTACGTTTGTATTAACTTAGAAACTAAACTTTCTTTGGGAGTTTGGGTTGACAGCTTGGGTGGAAGATTCTTTTAGAAAGTTGAATACAAAAAGCTATCCTCTTATTGTTTTCATTGCGACAAAATTGGCCATTTGAAATCAGAATGCAATGTCCTGCGTTCGGAATCTACAGGAATCAGTAATGACCACAAGGAGGTTGCTCATGATGACGTTACTCAACAGTATCAAAATAAAACTTATGGACCTTGGATCCATATCAAGTTCAAAAAAAGACCTAACAAACCCTGGAACCAATTGGGTAACAGGGTGAAGAAGAACCAAACTGCTGGGATTATCAACAAAGCTGAACCGCCTCAAGTTTTCCAAACATGTGTTGAGAATGATAATTCAGGAATCAATAATCTGCATTTGGGAAATTCTACTCCAGGCATTTCTAAGGACTTGAACAATGAAAATCCCACTGTTAATTTGATTAGCAGATTTGAAACTTTATCTGATAACATCAACCCGATTGAAGCTTCTTCAAATAATGTTCCCGTTGTTGAAAACAACTCCAACAACTCTATCTACGAGCTGGGAAAAAATTCATAACCTATTATTACTGATTCACTGACTAATTCTAACAGTACTCCTTGTTCTGTTATTGATCCTAACACTGAACATCCTGACGTTATTGATGCTGTTTCAATAACTGATCACCTTATTTCTACTGTAATTGCTGAGGTTAAAAACACTGCTGGATTGGATTCAAATATGTACAATAATCAAGGTAACTAGAAAATGCCTGAGAAAGAAACTGAAGTCTCAGAGTTTATGAATTCTATCAAACTGAAACCCCAAATGCAGTTGAAATTTTTGGGTCCTATTGAATCTGCCTCTAGGAAGAGGAAAGTGGAAGGTAAAGGGAAAAAGAAAGGCGGGGACACTTCCCCTTCCCATAATTAATGTCTTCCTTTATTTTTTGGAATTGTAGCGGGGCCAGAAAGAAAGAGGCCTCTCTTTATTTGAGGGAAGTTGTGAAGGATAATGATGCTTTTTTCATTGGATTAGCTGAAACAAAATTATCTGATATTGATAAGAAAGAGGTTAATAGGATCATTGGCACCGATTGGGATTTTTTTCACCAATCTGCTGTTGGTACCTCTAGTGGCATCCTGGTTCTCTGGAAGAAAACTTTGGTCTCCTTCTCCGTGATGTCTCATTCTTCTCAATCAGTTCTTGGTGCTCTGGAGACTCCTAACAAGGGTCGTTGGCTAGTGGCTATAGTTTATGGCCACAAAGATCATCAGATTAGAAGAGCACTTTGGGATTGTCTCGGTCAGTGTGTTTCTTGCGAGCTTCCAACGATTGTTGGTGGTGATTTCAATTGTCTTCTTTCCAAGGATGATAAGAGAGGCGGAAAAAAGGTTTTGTTTATCAAAAGGCTTGAAAGAGATGAAGCTTTTTATGGCCAATCATGATCTTCATGATGTTGGTATTATCGGTCCCAGATTCATCTGATATAATAACAAGCAAGGGATGGTCAGGATTTGGGAAAGAATGGACTGCTATCTTTTGAACTCAGCGGCCCTTCAGCTTGTTCCCGCAGCATCTGTAAGACTTTTAGCAAGAGTAGCTTCAGATCATTGTCCCATTGCCTTTAAAATTGATGATGTGCATCGTTCTAGCTCCAAAATCTATAGGTTTGAGGATACATGGAAGTTTTACCCAGCAACTTGGAAGATAGTCTGACAAGCCTAGGCAAAACAGGACTTTGGCAGTGTTGCTGAAGTTCTTAACCGCAAGATAAAGAGAACTATGAGATCTCTTTACTTTTGGAATAAAAACAAATGTAAAAACCTTAATCAGCCTAAGGATGAGTTGAAAGAGGAAATTCTTAAACTACAATTGGTTGAAGAATTAGCGGATGGTCTTAGCATTGATAATTTGAATCTCCTTTGCGCCAAAGTTCATGAGCTCAAACTTTTTTGTTCAGATTATCCACTTGGTGCAATCAAAGGGCAAAGGCCATTTGGACTGAAGAAGGAGATAAAAACTCCAAATTTTTTCATGACTATGCCTCGGCCAGGAAAAATGGGATGCTTATTAGACAAATTAAAGATGGTGATAATTTGATTGAGGACATGGAACAAATTGAAACTGTCTTTATTCATTTTTTTGGGAATAAGATGGAAAGCCAGAAATTATTTGAATACTAATTGGCCTAAGGCTACACAAGACCAGATGATTGATGACTACGACAAAGCTCTACTTAATGCAGATTTTACTGAGGCGGAGTTTATTTTTGTGGTTTTTCAATAGAAAACGAACAAATCTCCTGGTCTTGATGGAATTACTTATTCTTTTTTCAAATGCTATTGGGAAATTGTCAAAGGCGCAATGTGGAATGCAGTTAATGATTTTTTTACAACAGGTCATATGAATGAAGCTTGGAAGGATACTCTTGTTGTTCTTATTCCCAAGATCAAAAATCCGGTTACGCCAACGAATTTCCGTCCCATTAGCCTTTGCCATATAATTTACAAGGTTACCTCAACCTTGATTGTGAATAGACTGAAACGCTGTATTCCTAAAATCATCTCTGAGGAGCAAGTTGCATTTATTCTTGTCTAACCATTGCCTACTTGCATAGGAAATCTTTAATAAATTCAGGATTTCAAAGAATAAGAAGGGACTCATGGTTGTTAAGCTTGATATGGCTCAAGCGTTTGACAGTATGTGTTGGGACACATTAGCTCTCGTCCTCAATTGGTTTGGGCTTCTAGACAAAATTTTTGATCTTATTATGGAATGTGTGACTAAGGTATGCTTCTCTATTATTTTAAATAGCAAAAATACAAAATAGTGGATTTCGATAAGTTTGCCCCATGTCTCCTTATCTTTTATTATGTGCTCCCAACTCTTATCCAATGCCATTAATCAAAGAGGACATTATTTGGGTATCCAAATTTCAACTAGAGCTCCAAGAATCCCTCATCTTATGTATGCGAACGACGTCCTTCTATTTGGAGCTACTTCCCCTCGCGCGCTTCATTCTTTTTTTTTGAAGAAAAGCCAACGAAAGCTTTATAAAAGAGAAGAGACTACAAAGTGGATTCCTCCTTTAAAATGTTCATGAAATTAGGAGGAATCTTACGAAGTAAACAATCTTCCCAACTAAAATTACCATCTAAATCATAGTTAGCACAAAAGTTTGCTAACTTATTACTTTCTCTATTAATGCAATTAAAAATCACAAAATTGAATTTAGAAAGAAATTCCATACCTTCATCCTTTAGCTTCCCTTTATTCATAACTTTTTTGAAGTATGAAATAATGTTTGAATTATCACCTTCAATGAATATGCCATTATAATTGAACATCCATTTCTTGATCTCCTCTTTGATAGAATTAATAGCAAGTAATTCTAATTGGCCAATATCCCAATGCATGAATGATTTACCATAAGCAAAAAGGAATCGGCCTTTATTGTCTCTGAAGACAGCTGCTATACCCGCTTTGTAAGAAGAAGTTAGAGAAGCGTCAACATTAACTTTTATCCAATTGGGTGGTGGAGGATGCCAAGAATTAGACAATCTTGACGATTGATTGACATCCCAAAAGCCCAAATTAGAAGAGCTAATATTGTTGGAAATTGAAGCTTGTACAATAGCCTCGGAAGCTAAAAAAGTAGAATTATCTTCTATATCACCGTGAATTAGCTTGTTTCTACTCTTCAAAGATAGAAAAACCAAATTACAGTAAAGATTCACCATCATCCTTTTGTTTGAAACATTATCTTCTAACCATTTTAAGCAATGTTCACAAGAATTGAACATAGGAAATCCAAAGCCCCAACGGTTTAAATGTTGTATAATCTCTTTGATCTTCAAGCAATCCCAGATAATGTGTTCCATATCTTCATTACACTCACAACCTCTTGGACATTGAGCATTGACAGCAATTCTTCTATAACAAAGGAAATGCATAGACGGAATTGCATTTCTTTTTAATCTCCACCAAAAATTCTCCACCCGAGAGTTTAAATTAGCTTTCTTTAACCATTTCCAAAGCATATCAGGTTCCAATTCTGAATTCTGCACTTTTCTTATGAGTCCAGGTATCATCTTACCCGAATTTTGGTTGATAAGCATTAATGAATCAGCATTTTTATCTTTGTAAATCTGGATTTTCATGATAATCTCAATAAGCTCCTTACCAAAGGTTTTGTTAAGTTCATTTGCATTCCACTTTCCTTCAGAAATGAAAGTCTCTACCAAGAAAGGCTTATCCTCCATCGAAATTACAAAAGTAGGCCACATATTAAGACTTTTATCAAGGATCCAAATGTCTTTGAAAGCATCAACTGATTTGCCATTAGTTATTTCCCATTTCACAATTGGAAATAAAGATTTAAATCCTTCATTCAGAATTTTGAAAGCTGTTGAATTGTAACCATTGTGATTTACTTTCAAAATTTTTTTACCATATTTAGCATCCATCACCAAGTGTAATAGAGAATTATCTTCTTGCATATATCTCCAAGCAAGTCTAGCACGTAAAACAGGTGGTGTTGATAAATTTGAATGTAGGCCTCTACCACCATATTCATTTGGTTTACACATATCATTCCAATTCACATAGTGCATACCTTTGGATCCATTTTGCTTGTCCCATATAAAATTCCTACAAATTTTATCCAGTTCAGCCAAAATTTTCTTCGGAATTAAAGAGTGAGTGGAGTGGTATATAGGAAGAGCAAGCAAAACTAATTTTACAAGTATTATCTTGCTAGGTAAAGATAAATACTTGTTGCCCCATTGATTAAGCTTTTTGAAAGCTTTGTCAATAATAGATTGAAAGTCTTCTTTCTTAAGCCTCCTTAAAGCCATCTTTACTCCAAGGTAAAGGAATTCTTTTACATATTTAAAGGCCATGATTCTAGATAAACTTCTCTTCTTTCTTCTTTCTACATTTTTACCAAACATAATGATGGATTTGCTATAATTGATTCTTTGTCCTATCCATTCACAGAATTTATGAAGAATTCTCTTCACACCCATCACTTCTTTCTTGTTAGCTTTGGAAAACATAATGACGTCGTCTACATAGAGGAGATGAGAGATGCGAGGTCCCTCCGGACAAAGCTTGATACCACATAAGCTATGATAAAAAGCATTAGATAGAAGTTGTGAGCAAAGAATAAAAAGAATTGGTGATAGGGGGCAACCTTGCCGAAAACCACTTCTAGCTTGGATCCAATTAGAACAATTACCATTGATAATAATTGAGAACATTGGATTAATAACACATTCCATAATAAGCTTAGAAAAATGTGTAGGAAATTTAAAATATTCCAATACTCCTTTAAGAGAATCCCAAGCCATAGAATCATTCAATGATGAAACTTATTGGTGAATATCTTAACCGGACTGGACAATCCATCAATAGTTCAAAATCACAGATCCTATTTGGGAAATCTGTAAACAGTTCTTTGAAGAAGAGACTCGGCAAGAAATATGGCTTTAAAATTGTAAATGAACTGCACTATCTGGAAATCAAAACTGTTTTGAGAAGAATGGTTCAAAATGATTTTCAACCCATCATTGACTCTACCTTAGTAAAAATTAATGCTCAGGGTGCCCGATTTCTTTCTCTCGTTGGCAAGATGATCCTTACTAAATCATCTTTATTTGCAGTGCCAAGCTTCATTTCTACCCATTCATTAGTTCCAAAATCAGTTCTACGAGAGTTTTACAGAATTTGTAGAGATTTTATTTAGCATAAAGACCATGGTAGAAGATGTCTTCATTACGTTGCTTGGGCTAATTTACACAAACCAAAAAGTATGGGTGGAATGGGCTTATTCTCTGCTGTAATAAGAATTGGTCTTCTAAGAGCTAGATTATCTTGGAGATTTTTAAATAATCCTTCTTCATTGTTGCATTGATGCATTGCGGCTAGATACGACAATGATATTTGGCAGGGTGGTCCCAAATATGGCCATTCAGCTGCTTGGTCCATTCTTTTGGATGGGGAATTATCCTTAAGACCAATTGTAAAATGGCGAATTTCCAATGGCAAAAACATTAACGTCATGAATGATATTTGTTTAATGGATAAATGTTTCAACAACTGGCCTGTGCTAGCTGACTCTGTGGGCTTAAATGGATTAACTTTATAGCACTTTATTCAGCAAGATGGTTAGTGGGACTTGAATGAATTAAATCAGTTCTTCAATCAGGAGACTGTGAATCTCATTTTACAGAATTGTGCCATCAATAAGGAGTTTGAAGACCGAATTGAACCACTTTTTCAACTCTCTGGCAAGTCTATTTTTGCTTTGTCTTATGCCAAAGCTATCAAACACAATACTCCAAATGAAGATTTTAGATTTTCTAACTAGTTAAGGAAGCTGAAACTTAAACCAAAAATATAACTTTTTTGGTGGAGAATGTGTAGATTTGCTTTACCCACCAACGAATTCTTGAAGAACAGAAGACTTCAACACTTAGATTCATGTCCTAGAGGTTGTTCCGAAAGCGAAGACTGCTTGTATATTGCAGTTTATTATAAACACCTCGTTGACATTATCTATAAATTGCATAGTTGGGGGTTTCTATTCTTATCTTCCATTCATTAGAAAACTGCTTATCGCAGCTTAGAGAGCTTGTTATTGATCACATGAAAACAGTTAAAATTTATTGCACTGCTGTCTATTACTCTTGGAAATGTTGAAATGATAGTATGCACGATAATCCTATCTTACCGTTATCTGCTGTGGCTGCCAATATTCTTTCTACTGCAACAACCAAGTTCCCAATGGTTGTTGGCTGGGGTGCTCCTCTCCGTTTCGAGTCTAACTCTTTTTGGCACCCCCCACCACTAGATTGGATCAAAATAAATGTGGATGCTTCACTCCTAGACTCCAATATTGCAGGCATTGGAGGCATTGTTTAGGATCATAAAGGCAGACTTTTACTTGCATTTGGAAGACGGAATATGCATTGGGATATCAATCAACTTGAACTGGAAGCCATTGTGACTTTGAAAGATTTTCTACATGAAGGGATGTTTGAATACAAAGGAGTAATAATTGAGGGAGACAATCTTAATGTGATCAAATTCCTTCAAGATTCAATGAAGAAATCAAATTCGAATACTTGATTTCGGAGAACTTATCATTCCTCAGCAACTTCCACCATATCAATAGAAACGGTAATAAAGTTGCCGATCTGTGTGCAACTTTAGCTTTGAATAGGAACTTTTGTTTGGATGATTCTTCTTTCTTTGATATTCCTTCTTCATTACTTTGCATTTTGAAGAAGGAATATGAGAGTTGCATTGATTGATTAGTTTGTAATTGTTCTTTTCCTTTTCCTTTCTTTAATGCAAATTTGTAATTTTCAAAAAAAAAAAAGTATTGTGCTTAAGATTATTTCACGTAAATTATCGATGTACTGTAAACATATGAGGAATGGGTGAAGCTAAGGGTTCCATGTTTGAGTATTATTATTTGTGGAAGGTTCATAAGTCTATTTTGTCAAGATTCTACCTCCCTAGTCTTCAACCTTGACTTCTATCTATAGTAATAGTATCATGGGGAAATGTTACTTCTCTGCCTCCCTTAACTATTGATCCATAATCATCACATTGCAAAATATTCTCTAAAAGTTTATTTTGGATAAAAACTATTGGCGTGTGAAGGTTATAGATTAATATCTCACTCAAATGTAACTATCCTAATAGTTTTTTTTTTTTTTTGCATAAATGAATTTAACATAAAATTGTTACCATCAAAATTAATAGGATTTCATATAGGAGAGATAATTTTGAAACTTGAACCAATCCCTTGTAAATATTAATATTTTCTTATTAAAAGTAAGAGAGTCCAATGCCAATTTGGTACAAATTCTAATTTTTCTTGGATTACTTATAGGACTCCACCAATAAAGATACAGACAAAAAATGTAATATATAGATAAACTGAGGAGAACTTGTATTTGTTAGGTTTAAAATCAAGGGACAAATTTTAGAGTATGAAATAAATACATGAAGAAATATAGGCCTCATACCCAAACCAAATAAAAGTCTTCTATTGTACAAACATAAGGGAATAAACTATCCATTTTTTTATGAGTATAAGTTTATATTTTGGAATTTTGAACATTTATCACAACTTTGAATGAGTGTCATAATAAGGGAACTTTCTTAGAAAATAGTTCTCAGTGAAAGATCTAGATGTTTAGGGTCATCTTGTAACTTAACATAGAAAAAGAGATTTTTATCATCATTTAATTAACAAATTAAGTTAAGGTTTTGGGTTCAAGAAATAATCTTTGTAATGCTTGTGATAATTTATTTATAATCCCTAAAATATTAATCATTAAATGCAATGCCAAGACAAAGTCAAAAGATTCCATGGCATGTATTAAAACACAAGCTTCAACTAATTTTTTATCATATACCCCCTCTTTCTTGACAATTTCAAGAACTTCGAGTATAGAAGGATACATTTTGGTTAAACTTATTAATGTTTGAAAATGTGAACTCCAATATGTGTCACTAGTATGATGCAAATTTGTATCTTGGTTCAAACCTCGACCACTACTTAATTCTTCCTTATTTAAATGAAAAACTATTTTATCATGCAAAATAGTTTTTATAGTATAATTTCTCTTACATGAAGCTCCAATAGTATTTATAATTCTTGAAGTGATCTCAAATAAATGCTTTACTTGCCATTGATTTTTTTTCTGCAATAATCACCAAACATAATTAGAGTTGATGAGTAAAATAATGAATATAAAATGTCAGTGGATTATCTTTCAGAATGAGTGCTTTCAAACCATTAAAATCCCCCCGCATATTAGATGCATTATCATAACCTTGACTATGTATTCTATACAAATTTAATGAATGTTTTGTAAGAAGTACTTCAACTGATGCCTTGAGTGTTACAATATTTGTTAAGAAACATGATTAATACCTATGAAGCTCTTAATTATTTGGCCCAACTTATCTACATATCTCACTGCAACAGCTAACTGTTCTTAGTAGACACATTATGAGACTCATCAACTGGAATGGTGAAGTAAGAATCAATAATATCATTCATGATTATAGCTAAGGTCTCAACAACCATAGAAGTACAAATTTCTTTTTGTACTTTTAGTGCAATCAATTTTTACTTAGCACTTACATTTTCAAATGTAACTTTTCTGACATCTTCATTATGATTAGCAAGAAATTAAAATAGTTCAATATAGTTCTCTTGGTTATCCAAGTTAGATGATTCATCATGCCCATAGAATGATGGCCCTTGGTGAATAAGAAATTAAACCCAATAAACAACTTCAGTTAACATAATGTGGTGTTCTTTTTTATTCTTTTCTTCTTTGCTAGACCATAAAGTGGGAATGCTTTGTTCTTGAAGCTTCATTAAAGCCACACATTTCTATCTTGACTTATTGTGTGTACTATTGTGTTCTCCCACATGACCCAATAGCTTCTATTTCTTCTTTCAGTTCTTAAATCCCTCACCAAAAACTGTGTCTCCACCACCTTGGAAAGTACCAATTTGCTCTTGAGGCTTAAATAAGTAGCAATAAATACAAAATATTTCATCTTTATGTATGGTGTATTCCATCCAATTAAGAAATTCTTCAAACCATTTTGAGTTAAATATTTGTGCAATATTTCCTATCATTGTTTGAGGAAAAAAATATTTTTTTGGTTGATGAGGTCCCTTCAAAAAATAAGCCTACAAATTTTATCACGATCATTCACATCATAACTTCATATTGATGGTCAACAACTAGGGTCAGCAGGGAGATTGTTAATATCACTTTCAACATATTCTTTTCACTTCAAGAATCATTCCATTTCTCCAAAGTCTAATAATTATCTATCCAATTAAAATTTTTTTCAAATCAACTTGGAACACTTTCAAATAATATTGCATGAAAATTTTAAATTAGGCAAAAACTAAGGTATGATGACTTAGGCTGTGTATAAATACACTCCATTAAAAGAGAAAATATAAAGATACAAACCATGCATGAGACTTTTTTAGTAAGGATATTCCCAATATTAGTAAGGATATTATTGTTTGCATCTTATTACTAATATTAGTATCTTTTAGTTGAGGATGTAATAGTAAGATGTATGCTTGCATATTATTCCTAATTTTTTTAAGATATTCTCTCCCATCATTTTTATTATAGATATTCCCAATATAAGTAAAAAAAAAAATCAAATAGTAGTTAATGCATGTTGTTCTTTCAAAATTCACTAAATTGTGATTAAGATGTATGTCACTATAAAAATCTTTTTTTCTAATTTACATCAAATAATGTCATTAATGAAAGTTAATTAGACGTTAATGATGGTTTATGTAACCTTCTAGTTAATTATGATGGAACTTCACTAGGCTAGGAGGAAAAATAAAATATTTATGTAATTAAGAGAAACCCAACAATAGTTTAAAAATTGAACGTTGAAGAAATGTAAAATGTTGGGAATTCAATTTTAATTATCTGAAACAATTTGTTGGGAATGAATGTGATATGTTCTTAATAGCTAATACGATGTATTTAATTTCAGTTATATGTGGTCTAGTATTTTGTGTTTACTATTTTTATTCTATTATCCATTATGTGTACTAATCTATTAGATCTGCTCTAAAACACTACAGAATCTAATTTTATTCATAGTAATTTGCTACTTTTTTGTTTTGTTACTATTCTATTAAAGGTTTTGTATAAATAGCTTGTTTTTCCTTTTTATTTTGTTATGCTTAACTTTTGTAGATGAAATTAAACAAAGAAGAAAATGTATGTAGATTATGACCACAAAATCATCATTTTACCCAAATTTAAAGAGGAAAAATCTATGAAGAAGAAATTAAAAGTTAGAAAACTAAACTAGTTAAATCATTTTTTGATTTAGAAAGCATATAACTTTTCAATTATAATGTAGTTATGTAGATATATACAAACCTCACCAAAAAAACACCTGCTCTAAACAAAATTTTTATAAGATGTAGATAAGAAAAAAAAGAGAAGTAAGAAATATAGCAAGTGGAGTAGTCAGGAGGCACCAAAACATTTAACACTTACCTTCAATAATCTGATTGGAGAAGGTGGATACAAAATGGGAAGAGAGGGCAGCGGTGGGGCGAAGTCCTCTTCATGAAGATGAAGGCTGTGGGATAAGATTGTGAACAAGAGGGCTCCGACTATACGACAAACTCATCACGATGGCAAGGAAACTCCGAGCATGGTGGCTGTGAGCAAGGTGGCTATGAAATGGGACTTCATTAGGGGTTCATTGTGAATAGGCGAATAACAGCTATTGGGGAAAACTTGGTCAAGATGGATAAATTTAGGGCAAATAAAAAAAAATTTGTTGGGGGGGGGGGGGGGGGGGGGGGGGGGGTTGGGGGGGAATTTGAAAGAGCCCCTCCACTACATTTTTTTTTAAGGGTGGGCATTTGCCCACCCTCACGTGAATTGGGATATGCCACTGCTTGCATTAATTATTTATGGCTAATTTAATACCCAAGATGGGTGAAAATTAAATATTTAACAAATTTTGTGATGAAAAATACTAAATCACAATATGTGGAATAGATAAAATTAAGCCAAAATGACTAAATGAAAACATGTAAAAAAAGGATAAGACATATTGATGTTAATTCCATATAGCCCAAATTCAACCTTGTTTGTGCCCAAGAACTCACATGCATAAGATTTAAATATCCAGTTTAATTTTTCATCACTAGTCATTGGGAGAAATCATTGCTTCGCTTCTTACTTTAAATATAAGAACAATTCATCTTAAATGTAAATAAGAGTACTAATGCAACACAACATAGACCAATTATAAGATGCATGTGAAAGAACCTCTTTTAGTATTTATAAGCTTAGTTATAATTCCATCTATTATAATTTTTAACATTATCTTTTTTGAAGTTTTTCACTTTCTTTGCAAAATTCAAGATTTGTGTATGCTTTTAAGTATAATACATGCAAGGTGGTCATCAAATTCATCATTAGGATGACCACATCACTTTGAGATTCCACATAAGGTTCAAGGTACAAGATAAGTCAAAGTAATATAAAAAGAAAAAAATTGATCAACTAATATCCATATTTTAAGGAATCATAATTAGAATGTAAAAGGGCCATCCACATTTTAATGTGAAATGCTCAAGAAGTTGAAGGTCCTTTCCATCATTCAAGGAAGATAATGTTTATGGATTTTCCTATAATTCAAAGGTACAACTCCAACTCTTCCATGCCAGAAATTGCAATCTTCTTATGAATTTGAAATTGTTAACCAAGCCTCTTATTGATTTTAAATTTCAAATAAAAGAGCTATAGAGAGATAAAGAGAGAGAGAGAGAGAGTAATATGGATTTATTAAAGAATTATCATTGAGTTTCAGATGAAAGGTAATTAGTTAGTTCATTTGAGTATGGATTGTTGGTTTCCTCTACTGAAAAATAGTTGAAAGACTATACTCTATAAGTATTAATTTGGCCTGATCTAATAGGATTTTATTCATATTATTTTTAGATGATTTTGTTTAGATGTTTAGAGAGTTGAAAAGCATTCTAATATTCCACTCATCACAAATTCTCTCAACTCTATCATTAAGATATCCTCCATTATGATTATTTCCAATAAGTATAATTAACAAATTTTTCTCATGCTGAGCCCATCTAACAAACATAGTAAATTCAAAGATGGAGTATATATTATTAGTTTAGAATAAAACAAAAGTATATTTAAAAAAGTCATATACAATAAAAAAAACCATGTCACTTACTAATGAGTTTAAATAAATCCAATTGGAGAATTCCTAATGGTTTAAAAGATGAAATCATATTAAATATTGAACAAAAAAAAATTTTCTAATATATTCACCAAACATTCATAGGATGGGTGATTTAAAATATAAATCAACTTAGGTATACCAATAATAAGTTTTAATTTATAAATGTTTTATATGTGTGTTCATACTAGCATGCCTTGCCCTTTTAAGACATAATAGAGAATCAATAAATGAAGTTTTCAAGCATTTTATATTTTTTTTATTTAATATTATCAATATAAAAAAAAAATTTGTTAGCTATATGTGTCTAACAAGCTTAATATTTCCATTCATTTTATTCAAGAAATGTGATGATGAAAACTCTATGTCATAACCTTTAGCACCTAAATAATAATACAAAGTAAATTATAACATAATCTATCAATCAATAGTATCATGTTGATGGAGATAGAGCTCTTATCAATAATTATAATGGCTATAATATCCTCTTGGTTTTATCTCCAAGTGAAACAAACCCACCATCTCATAATTCCAACATTATGACTTTAGAGAAACCTTTCATCATATGCTTTGAACACCCACTATCCAAGTATCACATGTTGCATTTGTTATGCAATAAAAGAATATATATAAAAAGATTCAAAAGATGATCTTTGGTACCTAAATAAAGTTGGGTTCATCAAGAACTACTAACAAGATGTATAAATGATTTTGAAAAAAAATAGTCATATCATGTGCATATTAATGTTTATGTATCTATATATGATGAAAAAATGCATCGATTTATTTTTATAATCTCTAAATATATGTCAAAATTTAGCACATGAATTATATCTATCATTAGTGTTAACATAGGGCCTTTGCTTTGAGTGTGGTATCTTTGAGACCTAACATGCTTCCTATTATGTTATATGTAAAAATTTTGATTCTTCATTTTAAAGTCCTAGGAAAATTAGTTGCCCTAAGCTTAAAAAAATTATCTCTTTCAAGCTTAGTACAAAACATAGATATATCATGCAAAGCTTGTATTCATTCATAAATCTTTAAACAAATATAATTTCAATACAAATTCACATGATCTTTCTTGAGACTAACTATTGTAGGACATGTTTAGCACATTTTGATCACTAGATCCATGATTATTAGTGAAGTTAAATTCTTTCACATTTTATTATATTTATCATTTCAATATATTATTTTTCCTCTAGAATCAATGCTAATGCCATTTTTAATGTAGAAATGTAAAAATTAAAAATTCGTAATATGAATTAGAATTTTTCTGAATGTGGGCTTCATAAGCCACATCACCAAAGTGTTGTCTATAGTGCCACATCTCCATTTCCACACTACCTTCCTTAGTCATCAAAGTCTAAGTTAACACAAGCATGGTCAACCATCTCTTAAGAAATTTATAGTGTTATTTTACCTTCCAACACCTATATTCAATGGTTTGAAATTCCTTTGAATTTTAAAGATGGAGTTTTGATGTCAAAGGAAATTTCTAAGATGCATTTTTTATAATATGAATATAATTTGGATTCCCTCTTTTTCTCATTATTTTTAATATTTATAAAAATCATATAATCTATAAATAAATAGTATGGATATGAAAAAGAAATCCTTTAAAGCAACCTTATTTTTGTTTTTAGGAATGCTTGGTATTTAATCCCTTATCATTGGTTTGGTAAACTTAGATATCCTTGTTGTTTGTGAGGTTTAATACTTAATTTTATTTATTTATTTATATGTTTTATCTCTATATTTTGCATATGTACATCTCCTCTTAGTATTTAAGAGCTTCTTACTAGATTCCTATATTCTCATGCCAAGTCAATTGCAAAATACCCAAACCATCTGAAATCTATTTAAACTTTGCCAATTGTCCTCCCTTTCACTCTCCACCAAAAAAAAAAAAAAAAGTCACATAACAGCTATAAATAACTATATATCCATACTCTTTGCATCCTTAGTTTTTAAAGTATACTCATACCCATCATAACTCAAAACTTAATTGAACTTCAAGCTCCACATAAAATAAACTAATAAAAAATAACTCATATCCATGGCATCTCCTTCTAAGCCTTGGTCACCCTTTGATCTTCCAACTTTCAAAGTCTAAAATCCCTAAAATCATTCTTATATTTCTTTTACCACCAAATGACACCTCAAACAACACATTCTTCCTAAGATGGGCATAATGGTCAAATTATTAAAAATTTAATAAAAACATGATTAGATTAGCTTTTATCATCCTTCATCACCAACAAAGCTTTGTTGGATTTAGAAATGATATCATTAATTGATCATATAAAAGTTATTCATGAACCACTTTGTTTCTAACCTTTTTTTTAAACATTGATGTTTATATGTAAAATTTTTTCCTCTTACTTTTTCTAAATGTTTGCTCTAAATAAATATGCTAGCTACCTTAAGTGCATTCTTTAATTTTTATTATAATGATCGCTGTTGTTGGCCAAACTTTCCAAGGAAAAGGTCTGGGCTTCTTGAAATGGCAGAATATCTTGTCATCTTTCCCATTTTCACTTGCATTAGAAGATTTATATTGCCTTTTAAATATTTTGAGCTATTTTATCCCCCCACATATTTTTTTATTTTTAGTTCATCATGACTCTAAAATGCTTTATCTTTTTAAGATCCTCAAGTTCACTTCTATACATATTATCTCTATTATTAGAGACTTGTTTCTTAGCTCTACCAACTTAGAATTGTTAGGGAATGTGTCATGAAGTAATATTATTGTAATATATTTTCTATAAAATTAAATATTTAAAGGAAAATTTATCATATTTAGTCCATAATTATTTATGTAATCATAATTAATTATATAAATATATACAAGAGGATTAAATAATAAATAATAATCTAAACAAAGTCTATAATTATTAATAATAGTTGGAATCTATAACTAAATATTTTTGGTATAGCCCATAAATATAAGAATGGAAGAGTTTTATTTGAATTATTCGATATGAAGATATTATGAGTCAAGGTACTTTATATGATATAATTATATAGGATTGGACGACATAAATTTTTAATTTTCTAATAAATTTTGCCTTAAATAGAGAAATTTCAAAATTCATCATGAAGATGATCATGTATAAATTAATCTTGATAATGAGTTATTAATAAGTAGCAATTTGTAATATTTTATTTATTGACTTACTTGAAAATAGTTAGGAAGTCGATATAAACTCAATCCTTATATCTTAGAAACACAATGAAAAAAATAGTTTAAAAATGAATACAATGTATTTGATTTATTTAACTTATAATTATTATAGATTAATTGAATACTATTGTTTAAAAATGTAATATGATATAAATGTTAAAGTATGATTTCATTTGTTAAACCTTTATGTTATAAGGACACATTTTATTTATAAAAAAAAAAAACACACATTTATTTATATTGTATAAAACAAATAAAGATAAACGTGTCATGAATAAATGTGCCTATTAATACCAAAGATGCTTCATGAATAGATGTGCCTTTTAATATAAAAAGATGCTTAATGAATAGTTATATCTTTTACAAAAAAATGCTTCATGAAAAGAGGTGTACAAATTAAAAAGATGTGAACTTCTCTGATAAAACGATGCTTCAAGTTCTTAAAGAGAGGATAATGGGAAATAATCACTCTCTAAATCTTCTTTAATTTTGAGATTAAAATTGTCTTATGAACACAAATTGAAATCAAAATAATATTGTTTTGATAATGCAAATTGAATTAAAAAAAAGATTGTTCATAAATAATTAATTGAAGGTGCCCACTCACTAAACTATATTTGGTGAGGTGATTAGAAGAAGACTTGAGGTCTCAATCATTTTTTTGGTTAAATTTTTTTAATTTTTTTTTTGGAATAATTATATTTTGAGAAAATTAATATTGAGATAGTTTGAATTTAGTTTTATAGATTTTGTTTTTGTTTCCACAATTATATAATGGATGTTTAACATGCTTTTATAGTTTGGCCAATGATTAGTTTAGTTTTTTAGCAATGTTTTTTTTTTTTTTTGAGAAAAAGCAAAATTGCATTAATTATAAAAGAAAGGACAACCTAATACAAACTAGGTAAAAGAAACTAATGGTTCCTTTTTTAACATAAAAAAGGGACCTTATTGAACATAAATTTGTTAATTTAAACTTATTATAAATGATATGAAACCCACTATTTCCTATTTTGAAACTGTTGAGATGCAAGGGATACCAAAGAAATAAACAACCAGAGGGTTGATTAGTATCCCAGAGTTCCTATCCAGTTAGAGAATAATACTTAGTAAAGATCCCATAATCAATTATAAGAAGTTTAAAATGACAAATTTGAAGAAAAAAGAATCAACAAAAGCTAAAAAGGAAAGTACATTTTAACAGTGAATTCCAAAAATCACTTAAGAATATCTTTGATAAATATTCCATAAGCTTTTTCCAACTTCCAAAGTCAGAAATGATGATATCATTAATCCAAACCTTTTGATAATTTGCTTCAACTTCAAGAAACTATCCACTTTGTTATTGTCACCAGGATAACCATCATGCATATTAATGAGATAAAAGGGAAGAAGAACCTCTTATACCGTTCTTCACTTTGAGTTCAGCCATCTTCTTTCTAGGTAGATCTTTCACCGGTCCTAATGCTTGAAGTTCTTTAAACAATGTGTGCTTAGATCCCAGGGACTTACACTCCTTGGCAACTTTTTTAAGAGAAGTTTTCTTAAAATTCAAACTAACAGCCGAAAGTGGAGAAGAATCTCTTAATAAGCCAATATTATTTTTTAATTCAGGTTTAGTAGCTGAAATAAAATAAACACTACTGCTGGAAACAGCCATCAAAACTTCCTCCTGAGAATCTGAATTTTTTAATTCAAATTCTGGTTTGTTAGCTCCCTAAATTTCAGCAACCTGATCTGGATCGGTTGCGATAGCACATTCCTTAATAGCTTCCACACTTTCAGGGATTTTGAATTAAATATTTGAATTCAAATTAATAACTGATCCATATGCTCCCGATAATACATTTTCTATAAAAGGAATAGAGCAATCCACTCCCACGGGATCAGCCAAAATGTTAGCTCCCTGATTTTTAGCATCTAGAGTTGAATCGACAGCATCAGCTCCTATTTTGAATTCAGATTTTGAATTCAAATTGCTGTTGAGATTCAAATTATTGCATTCTACTTCCACAGGATCAGCCAAACAAAATTCAGAATTTAAATTCTGAATTTTCTGAATTTTTTCCGCAGGAAAATTCTCCTCCATTTGTGGGATTTGAATTTGTAATTTTTAGAAATAACATGATGGACGGTGGAAGATTTAACTCTTTGTCTAACCGCCTTTCCTTCTTCTTCCTTGATTTCAACAACATCCTTAGCTGTGAAATGAACATCAGAAAATTCTGAACCTGTATTCCCGTCTCCTTCAACATCTTCCAAGGCAGCATTTTTGATTTTAACACAAATATCATTTGATTTATCCATGGTTGAGACATCTTTAAAAAGCATTTTCTCAGGAATAAATCTTCTTTTGTTTTTGAACCTCACATGCATCCAAGGCCCTAAAGTATTATCAGATTGAATGAAAGGGACTTCTTTAACAATAGGATTTTGATTATGTGTTGAATTAGGACACACATAATCAATATGGCCGATTTTCCCACATATGAAGAAAAAAGATGATAGATTTTCTTACTCAAACTTTTGAAAAAATCTACCATGAATCCCTTCCACCCAAATTCCAGAGGGGAGTTTAGAATTCAAATTTACTCAAATGCAAGCTCTAGCAAATTCCCTTCTCCCCCATCTAAACATGTTACCATCCAATAATAGTGGAGTTCCAATTCTAGAAACTTATTAAGACCAATCAAAGTATCACAAGCAATCACTAGTCTTAGTACTTTCTAAAAATAGAAAAAAACATGGACATATTATTATTGTTATGACAATTGAAAATTGGTCTCTAAAACTATATGGATGAAGTTTTAATGCCAAAGAGATAAAAAAAAGATGCACAAAATTTCTCATAGAGTACTAAAGAAATTGAGCAGAGGTGAGGGTGGTAAGCGTAGATGCAACATTAGTGGGACTGTATGTCAGATAATTAATAAAAATTTTTCACATAAGTGAATCAAAATTGAATTAAATTAATTACTAAAAGTACCTATTAACATAATAAAATTATTGAATTTAAGTAATGATTTAAATTGCAACAAATTTGTGAGTATTAAGTTTTTTAAATTAAATTTGTGAGAATGATTGGAAAAATTACAAAACATATAATTTTTTTTCTTTTTATCCATCTATTTTGTGAATCTAAGTTGTTAAATATGCTATGTAATCCATGGCCAACAAATTTCTATGAATCACATATACATACCTTATACTATGACAATATTTGCCAATGTTATCGAATTGGGAATTGAGAAGCTATTAAAGTACTTGAAAGACATTGGCTGGTATACTATTATTAGTTGATGTTTAACTCATGCCTAGCTTCATAATAAATGAGATGAACCTAAATAACATTTTGGAACTTAAAAAAGCTTAAATCCTCTTGTGTTTTATCACGACCTATTATGATATGACCTTATACCACATAAGTCATATCGAATATGATTATGGAATGACATAGAAACTAACCCCATGATCCAGTTGGAGAAGTGCTGAGAAAAATAAACATATAATTTATGTACATCATAGTGCCACTACTAAATATAAAATAAAGTAGAAAACTCTATATCAAAAAAGATTTTCTATTATATCATGCAAAATACATATACTATTGGAGATACATTTACAATAGCCCTTGGGAATTGAAAAACATGACAAAGTAATAGCCAAGCCTACAAAAAAAATAAGCTAACCAAAATATACTTGCATCATAAATTTGAGCATGCTTCTAACTACTCAGCTCCCTCCTTACCCTTTTCTTGTCCCAAAAATAGAAACAAAAGCAGGAGTGAGCTAACACGGCTCGATAGGCTATCATAGCCTAAAATATAAATCAATAACACAAACCAAAAGATCTAAAAATATTTTGCTACAATAATAATCTAAAGTACTGTACAGAAAGCTAAAAATGAATCAAATTTTGATGCTTAATGCATTTAAATAATTACTAAAATTATACAAAAATTGACTAAAATATAAACAAATGTCTTATAGTAAATATCATCTCTCAAGCTAAAAATTCTAGTATATACAATTAAACCACAAAATCCCTTCTTATACATCCCAATCCTCCATACCGATATCTTAATGCATACCATGCATAGTGAAAAAAACACTTAACAATATTTATAATGAGCAATGGCTCCATAATTTTAATACATAGCATATTGTATAACACCTAATAGAGTTCATAATGTGCCATTGGCACTAGAATTTGAATACATAGCTAGTGCATATAGCACCTAATAGTTCTCATATCATGCATGTAGCGCCTTAATATAACTTTCAGTAACTAGAATATGCCTTATCGACACCTGAATAGATCTTCTAGAACTTCTTCCCTTTTCACACCAAACCTCCTTAACTTCTTTATTTCACCCAACCAAGTACTGTAAAGAACATATTTTAATTTATTATGGAATTTAAAGCATAATAGATCATATTTTAGAATTTTACTATAGGTTATAACAATAAGCAACATGAATGTTACTGAGCAAAAAATTATATTATCATAAATTAAGAAAATTATTTTTAGTAATAAATTTTTGAATTGATAAAATCTTTACTTGTTAAAATAACCTTACAAGAAATCTTAAATAAATATTCAAAATAACTGAAATATTCATACTGATAACACGTTTAAAGTTAGCATAATCTAATAAAATAAGAAATTTTTTATAACCCAATTAAAAATTCAAAAAAATAATCACAAAATACCAAATTATTAAAAATTGAGATAGAAAATATATAAACTATCTCGATCTAAGCAACTTTTAGAACTAGGTTGATAGCTACAAATGACCTAAAGCAATTTAAACTGAAGTTTGTCTTAGTAAAAATTCTCTCCTGTCTCTACCAATAATTAGTTAAAATGTTTAAATGAGTTTGAATGGTATTTTTGGATATTTTTAATAATAAAATTGTCTCTAGTACTGCAGTGCCACATAATCCTAGACACGGAGCTCCCTACAAAATTTATAGCATGACCTCTCACACTGCACGCTAGAGCGTTGACTTAAATACACATTTTTCTAAGACTGTAATGCTACCAAAACATAGTACCAATCCAGGAAATTTTTAATATGCATTTAAACCACTTAAATCCACCATAGAACACTTGAAGACCTTCAATGCACACAAAACACTCTTAGACATGAGCAAAAGAGTGCATATGTAGAAATTTAATAGGTTACTTGACTTAAAGTTTGGTTAGGCCGGTTTGAGTATAGCTTAAATCTAGAGGTCTCACATCCTTATCTAATTAGTTAATGAAAAGAGTATAAAACATTCCCACATAACTTGAATTTTAGCATATTTTGAACATGCATAATGCTTTTAGAAATAAGTGTCAATGCTCACAATAATCTTGCCTTAATGTCTTCACATAAAATACTAATCATTTTATTATTTTAAATAATCATAACATTATATAGACCTTATTAGAGCAACAACAACATCATACAGACAAACACAATGAGGGTATAATGCAGGTGATGGCATATGAACTCTAAAATGGAGGGAGCTTGCTTAGTTTTTGGAGTAGAGTTGGAGGAAGATGGATATTAGAGAATCATATACTGAGAGAAGAAAACAAGCAACTACACTTCTCAATAGTGCAGGGGGAGATGGGGTGGATGGTCGGAGCTTGCTTTGACTATACTTGGGAGGAAAGACATGGGAGGTGAGTACTCATGACATTGGGAGGAAAGACATGGGAGGTGAGTACTCATGACATAGCTCACAAATAATCTCATAATCAGAGGAGGATGTTGGGTGTGTTGTGTGCGTTAGCTTCTCTCGATCAGGAGGGGTGGAGGCTTTTAGGGAAAAATGTTAGTATTTGTGATAATTTAAATCCTTGCTAATTGTGGATGTTTAAATCGCTACTAAAAGTGATAATTTAAATAAAAGGATATTTAGCCGAGGTTTTAAAATGACCTCTATAAATTGTAGAAATTCCAATTTTTTTAGTAGTGAAGGAAATATTTAGTATAACATAACATTGGAAAGATAAATTTAAAAAATATTTAAATTATTAATCAAAATTTAAACGTTTGAAATTTAAACAAACTAAAGCTATTTAGTTTGATAGGTCCTAAATCTTGTTTTAATGTTTTTATATAATTAAAGAAAAAATTAATATATTTAAATCTACAACTAGCTTCCCATATAATCCTCTAATGATCTTATTCTCAATACCTAAATTTATCCCAAATAAATTATTAATTTATAAAATATTTATTTGCAGTAATTAAAATTTAATTCACATGAATATGTGCTAATGCGGTTAACAATCCTGGTTTTAAAAAATTTAGGCTTTGTTTGGTATAGCTTTCTTATTGCTTCTTAAAGCAAATTTTAAGTACAAAATTTTTGTACTAGAAATTTTCTTTAAGTAAAAAAATCATCCCAAATGAAGCCTTAGTGTATCGACCAGATATTGACCTTAAAAAGGATCTCTAATTGAGCATTTTAGTTGAGATATTTTAAGCCATGTGTTATAGTAGCAAAGGAATAAGTAGGTGGATGTTACCTAAGAGGTAAAGGATGATGTTGAGTTTATTGTGAAATCAATCTCTATCATTTACTTTGTTGCTTATAAGTAAAATAATAATTTATATTAAAATTTTTATAAATATTTTAAATTTTACTATGTTAATTTTAAAGATTATTATAATTTTGTTTATTTTATTTTTTATTCATTAATAATTACAAATTAATTTAACATTGAACATTTAAATTATTAATAAAAAATTATTAATTAAATATATGATTTATAATTTTAACTATTTTGAATTTAATTTTAAAATACTCATCATAAGATACTGAGAAAGTGCCCTTAATTAAAGATTTAAAAGAATAGTTGTGCTCTAATTTAGGCTTGATTTCTCAAACCATTTCATTATTAGGTTGGATTTAGGTCAAATTATATGCTCGAAGTTGACTCATGCTGATTGGTGAGGTTTTGCAGCATCATAGGTGCTTAGTAGGTAGCTAGCATTACATTTGTATTTTGAATTATTTATATGTTAAAATCTCATTTATTAAGATTTATTAATTAATACTGTATACTCGCCCACGCCTTTATAGGTGCCTAGTAGGTAGTTGGCAAATCATAGCAAGGGTACCCTCGCTCAAGGGGCCCCACTTATAGAACTCGCTTAATGATCCTAGGGGAACCATTTTCCTCAAACTCATAGGGAACACACCTAAAGTGATAAACAAGTGTTACTAGGTCATACCTATCAAGGAGTTTCCCTCTATGGGGAGAGTTTAGGATTCCTTATCAAGTTAACAACTAAGTACTCTGATTAGAGAAAGTTTAAATTTTGTGTTGGGAGTTTAAATTTCTTTCCATGGGGGCCAGACTCTTAATGATTAAAACTATTATTTGTTTTATGCCCATTTATTTATTACAAACATTAACCCTACTATGAGTACCTATAACTACTTATAGAGAATTATCAATCAAATTTTATGGGGTTCTTTTGATACCTCTAAAAGGATTCATTGGTGTTTTTGGAATGCTTATTTGGGTCTATTGATATAGGGTGGCCTTGGCTGTAAATTGATTCAAGATATTATCAAATACTTTTCTTTCAATTTGGTGGAAATTTAGGAAGAATGAGTCATTATGGGCTAATTATATTCATGAAACATATTGTTAAGATATGCATTCGTTCCTTGCTTGCTTTAAATAAGGTTAGTCTCAGGGGTGAAAAATGTTGAGTCCAGTAATTAGGTTGTTAAGCCTAAGTGAATGTCCCAAGGCTACCAAGAGGGGGGTGAATTGGTAGTTTAAAAATTTGAAACCCTCTTTGAAGATTAAGTTGAACCGAAATAAAAATTTCTTTTAAAGTTTATAGAAAAATATTTTTCAACCACAGAGTTGTTAAAACTAAAATTTAAAGTGCGGAAATGTAAAAACAATAAAGTAAATGACACCAGATTTATAGTGGTTCGGTCTATAACCAGACCTACATCCACTCCTCAGAGGCACCCTCTGAGTATTGCACTAAAACTAATAGTGACTCTCCTTTAGCACCCACAGCAAGGCGGAGAAGCCTTTACAACACACTCTTTTCACCACTACCCGGTGCGGCAGAGAACCGTCGTCCTTTTACATAATCCCCAGTGCTGGCAGAGAACCGTCGTCCTTTTACACTCTCCTAGTGTTGGCAGAGAACCGTCATCCTTTTACACTCTCCTAGTGTGGGAAGAGAACCCTACGGCTGTTCACACTCTCCAAGTGTAGGCAGAGAACCTTTCGTCTGTTCACACTCTCCAAGTGTCGGCATAGAACCGGATCTCCTTGACTGATCTTCTCATAAGAATCTAGAAGGAAGAAGGAAAAGAGTGAAGTAATCCAAATTCACAAGTAGAGACTCTTACCTTTGAAATCCAAGTGAAGCCTTCTCGCTCCAGTGGTAGGAATTCTCCCTTGAATGCTCTCTTCCACTCTCTCCTTGGCTATTCTCTCAAGAGGCATGAAGATCAAATGACAAAAAGATTGGGTGGCAGTCTAATTTGGACTATTTATATAAAAGACAAGAAAAACCGCCCAAAAACTGCAAGTTTTCAATTCTTTACGCAGTGGATCGTCCTGTACGATCATGGATCATCCTGGGCGATTTTACTTAAACGATCTGAAATGACCCTATTTGAATATGTGTACGAAATGTCTTCGTACAGATGATCGTTCTATACAAACTAGGTTCGTCCAGTATGAACGATTATTACTAGGTAGGTTCTAGAAACTGCTGAAAACTGTTCTAAGTTGGTTAATCGTTTGGACGAGAATATGTTCGTCTGGACGAAAATTTTCCAGAGACCCGATCGTCCTGGACGATTCTTTACTTCGTCTGGACGAAAATTTTTCAGAGGACCAATCGCCACGGACGATAATTTATTTTCGTCTGGACGAAAATTTTACAGAGACCCGATCGTCCTGGACGATATTTAATTTCGTATGGACGAAAATTTTCCAGAGGACTAGTCGCCACGACGATAATAAAATTCATCTGGACGAACATTTTACAGAGAACCAATCGTCTGGTACGATAATTAATTTTGTCCTGGACGAATAGGACTTAGAAAAAAATTTTCGAACAAGTTCCTATTCGTTCCATGTGCCCTATAGGAGATAACTGTCTGATCGTCCCGTGCGATCGGATATCGTCTAGTACGATCAGTATAAAAATTTTATGATCTCCTTATGTGTATGTGTATGTTTTTTATTCACTCAATTACAATCACTCCCTTTCAAAATTAATTCAAAGAAAAAATGCAAACTTCAAATTGACAAAGTATCTCATGTTGAATTTGATTTGAGTTATCGTAGTCTAGAGTCTGATTTTCCTGAAATGTTAGTACACACAAGAGCAAATACAAATCTTCTAAAATTGTTAGGAGATAACTACACATTTGAACAATAATGTTTGAAATCATCAAAACTATTCAAGTTGCAAAAATGTAAAAGCATTCAAATAGCAACTATTCTAACAATCTCCCCCTTTTTGATGATGGCAAAACAATTATTGTTTGTATGGTTTCAAGTTAAACAAATCTCCTATCTCCTAAACTCCCCCTGAATTGATGAGTACATTAAAATAAGGAGGCATAAAGAACAATATTTTTGTTTTTCAAAAATTTTAACACAAACAACTACAAAGTCAAATACTTGCAAACAGAATAATCAAAAAACAAAACACAATAATTTCAATAATTTCTCCCCCTTTTTGACAGCAACAAAAAGTGAAGAAGAAATAGACGAGAACTATAAGTAATTATATGAAATTCATTTTAAAATTTAATCTAAATGGTGATTGACATAAGGTATGCAATTTTAAACTAAAAATATTAGGTCAATCATAGAAATTCATAAAATTTAAGAAGTGATATAACATTGTAAGTTAGAAGAATTTTTTAAAGACATGATTCAATTTAGACATTCGAGTATAGAAAATCATTACAAGAGAGATGTAAAAAAAATTTATATTTCAAAGTTAAATAGAATATAAATGAACATAAGATCAATTTGAATTAAGAGATTGAAAGAATTTGGAAAGAAAAGAATTACCTCATGTGGTGCTTTGCGCATCTTTTTCAAAATTTTTGGGGCACATTTTTGTGCATTTTTTTTCTTTGTTGGGCTTATTTTGTGCCTCTTTTTCACATTGCAAATCTTTGCGAATTCCTTTTGATTTTTGTACTTTTTGTATAATTTTCAAGAGTAATTGAGACCAATTCTTTCCAAAATCAATAATTTAAAATTTCAAATATTTCTAAGTGCATAAATATCACTTGATCATAGAAATACAAAATAAGAAAATATCTAAATTGCAATAGTAATATTAACTTTTATGTAGTCTAAATGAATAGACATGAATTTAAAAGTTCTAATTACAACAAGTTATAAATAACTTTTAAATTTAGAAAGACTAGATTTTCTAATATAGATAATCTCAAATTACAATCTAATTTAAGCACTATGAAGATTAAATAATACTAATGAAATTCATAAACATTAACCACATTCCAAAAACAAATCAAATTTGAAACAAGTACAACATCCATTAATATTAATGAAAGGATTACACATTTCATAATATCTAAAAAAACAAGTAAGAAAATACATTGAACTTAAAAAAAAATAAACATAAACACAAACACTTAACATTGAAACTGACACAACAAAAACATAAAATACGAATACAACAAACACACAGAAATTCATCTCTACTGTTCTGGAGGAGGAGGAGGAATGCCGCCAAAAAGGTTGAAGTAGGAGGCCATCAACATTACATTGGTATTAATTTCATGTACTTCATTTCTAATATTACCAATGTCTTGTTGCTGCTGCGTAAGTTAAGCATCAAATTGATCAAACCTTTGATCAATGTGAGTCTCTAATCTATCAAATCTTTCAATCAGATTCTGATAATCTGACTGAGAAGCAGAAGTTTGCACTCCCTCTTCTTCCTCTTCTGAAGCACTGGCATGTGCTTTTCCTTTTTCCTCCTTGAAAAGCAATCTGAAGGAAGCATCATTATAGTATACTGGCTCTTCGTATTCTTCATCAGGATGCACTAAGTTGTATTTCTTTTCCAAAATATAAGTGACTAAGTGTCCTAATGAGATGTTCTTTTTCCTCTTCTAATCTGCATGTCCTATTTCTGAAAGCCCATAGATATGATCTATGATAAGTTGGGCTTCGTCAATAGGATGACCTTCCATAATTAAAAAGGTTAGAGCAGAAAGGAGAGGGGTAATATTAATCCTATCACCAGCTTTAGGAATGATTGAAGATCGAAGAATATGCTGGATGATTCGGGCATCCCTGGTCATTCCACAAACTCTAGCAACATGATAGGTTAGGCCAATTTCTCTAATCACCCTATTGACTTCATACCATTCGAATTTATTTTCACTCATTAGGGTGTTGGCTCTATATCCCTCAGTTCTTAAGTTCAAAAAGGCACCAAGGTCGTGCTTTGTGATTTCAACTTTTTGCTTGAAGACATAAGAACTAATGGAGGAGTGGTCAGAATTAAAACTCATGTTCGCTAGGAAATAGTGGTAGGTTTGCTTGTTGTAGAAGTGGACGAGAGAAAGTATGAAATAAAATTGGGTTGAGACAAAGAGGTGCATTACCCGAAATTTTAACTCAGTTTGGATTAAAATGCGAGAGGGAGTTATTTTGGCGAATGCAAAATGAGGAAAGGATTCCTCATTCACCTTAGACAGAAAGTTCTCTGAGGCATTCCTATTGGGTTTCTTCACCAACACCTTTTGTCTCTTGCTTGAGGAGGCCATTGTCGATTTGAAGTAGAAAGGGATTGAAAGTGAAGTTTGGAAGTGTGATTGTTAAGTTAGAAAGCATTCATATTTAAAGAAAAATGATACGTTCGTCCTGGACGAAAATCATCGTTCGTCTGGACGAAATTATTTCGTACAGACGATCCAATTCATCCAAAATGTAACGGCTTTTCGTTATCAACACAACTTACGATGCGTCCCTTCGTACAGGCTTTTTGACTTGACCGATCGTACAGATGAAATATTTTCGTACAGACGATCAAAAAGTAACTTGTTTTAATGTCTCTTGAAAATCGTCCCCTACAATGAACCGACATCTGTTCGTCTGGACGAACGAAAAATTCGTACAGACGAAGTCCATATTAAAAACTGTCTTATCCACTCAACCGCTCCATTCAATCGTCCCGACGTTTGAGAAAAAATATTTTCATCCTGGGCGATCGTCAGATCGTACAGACGATCTAATTAAAAACTGCTCTCAAAACGGTTAAAATTCGCGCAAACTGTTCTTTCACATATCGTCCCGTATGAAACCAGATTCATCCCGGACGATTTCCTCTAATTTTTTAATTTTGATTTTTAATTTAAGAAAATCAAACTAAACATTCAAAAAACACAGAAAACATAAAATAAAACCATAGACCCAAAAACAATTCATTCAAAACACACAAAATTTCACAAAATAAAAAACAAAACAAAACAAATATCAATGTTGCAAAGACATTTTGTTTAGGCATTCAAATCAATAACACCAAGCCTTGTTCTTAAAGTACTGAAGGTATCAAAGGCTAAAGGTTTTGTAAAAATGTCTGCAAGTTGATTTTCAGTTGAAACATGTATGAGTTCAATTTCTCCCTTGGATACATGATCCCTTATGAAATGATGCCTTATATCAATGTGTTTGGTTCTAGAATGTTGAATAGGATTTTTGGAAATGCAAATAGCACTAGTATTGTCATAATAAATTGGAATAGTGCCTATTGTTAATCCTAAATCAATCAACTGTTGTTTTAACCAAAGTTCTTGTGCCACACAACTTCCTAATGCAATGTATTCTGCTTCTGTAATAGATAGTGCCACTGAATTTTGTTTTCTACTAGACCATGAAACTAATGAATTTCCAATGAATTGACATGTTCCAGAAGTGCTTTTCCTATCCACTCTACAGCCTGCAAAGTCAGAATCTGAGTAACCAATAATTTCAAATGAAGAGCTAAACTTAGGATATCAAATCCCTAAGTTTTGAGTTCCTAGTAGATATCTTAAAATCCTTTTCACTGATGTCAAATGTGATTCTTTTGGATCTGATTGAAATCTAGCACATAAGCAAACACTGAACATAATATCTGGTCGGCTAGCAGTCAAGTAAAGTAAAGATCCAATTATCCCTCTAAATTTCTTTTGATCAACAGATTTTCCCTTAAGGTCCTTATCCAACTGAACTGAGGAACTCATTGGTGTACTAACAGGTTTAGCATTGTCCATTTCATATTTTTCGAGGATGTCCTTAATATATTTAGTTTGACTAAGAAAAGTACCTTACTCAAGTTGCTTAATGCTAAATCCTAGAAAGTAATTTAAATCTCTCATTAGACTCATTTCAAATTCACTACTCATTGTTTTAAAAAAATCATCACAAAGATGTTTATTTGAAGATCCAAAGATGATGTCATCCACATAAATTTGAATAATAAGTATATCCTTTCAAATTTTTCTTAAAAAGAGAGTTGTATCCACACTTCCTTTTTTAAAAGATCTTTCAAGTAGGAAGGTGCTCAACCTCTCATACCAAGCCCTAGGTTCCTGTTTCAATCCATATAATGCCTTTTTTAACTTGAAAACATGATTTGGAAATTTATAATTTTCAAAACCTGGAGGTTGTTCTATAAAAACATCTTCCTTAATTACCCCATTTAAAAAGGCACTTTTGACATCCATTTGAAACAATTTAAAACCTTTAAAACAGGCAAAGGCTAGTAAAACCCTAATTGCTTCAAGTCTAGCTACAAGGGTAAATGTTTCCTCAAAATTAGATCCTTCAATTTGATTATACCCCTTAGCTACTAATCTAGCCTTATTTCTAATGACTACTCCTGAGTCATTCATTTTATTTTTGAACACCCACTTAGTTCCAACAACACTTTGATCTTTTGGCCTTGTAGTTAATTCCCAAACTTTATTTCTTACAAATTAATTTAACTCTTCTTGCATGGCCAATATCCAAAATTCATCAGAAAGTGCTTGATCAATGTTAGTGGATTCAATAATTGAAATAAAGGCTGAATGATTAACTTCCTTATTTAATCCACGCCTAGTTCTAACACCCTCACTTGGTTCACCTATAATCAATTCCTTTTGGTGGTTTTTAGAAAATCTCAAATCTCTAGGCAAAGGGTTTTCTCTTTCCAAATTTTCTTCCACATTTTCTTCCAAATTTAATCTATCAATCTTTTGGGAGTTTTCTTCAATTTCTTCTTCAACAACATTTGGCTCTTCCATGTTTCCACTTTCATCAAATACAACATGTGTGGTTTCTTCAATGACTAAAATTCTTTTGTTGAATACCCTATAAGATTTTCCAACACTTGAATATCCAACAAAAATTCCTTCATCTGATTTTGGATCAAATTTTCCTAAGGCAGATTTTCCATTATTATGTATGAACACCTTGCAACCAAATACATGCAAATGAGACAAATTTGGTATTCTACCTTTTAGAAACTCATAGGGTGTTTTATTCAAATTTGATCTCATATTCACCCTATTCAGAACATAGCATGCAGTGCTAACCGTCTCAGCTCAAAAATATCTAGGAAGCGAGTATTCTGCTAACATTGCTCGGGCGGCTTCTATTAATGTTCTGTTCTTCCTTTCAACTACCCCATTTTGTTGAGGGGTTCTAGGTGCAGAAAAATTGTGATCAATCCCCTTTTCTTTACAGAAATTTTCAAATCTTTCATTTTCAAATCTTTCATTTTCAAATTCTCCTCCTTGATCACTTTGTATAGAAATTATTTCACATCCTAGTTTTCTTTGTATCCAAGTTGAAAAATTTCTGAATTCCTCAAATGATTCACTCTTATGAAAAAGAAATTTAACCCAGGTGAATCTTGAAAAATCATATACTATAACAAATCCATATACCTTCCCTCCTAGACTTACAGTGCCTACAGGTCCAAAAAGATTCATGTGTAGAATTTCTAAAGGTTTACTGGTCCTAAGATCTTTATTGGACTTAAAAGAGGACTTCACTTGTTTTCCTAATTGACATGCATGACAAAGGTGGTCCTTAGTAAAGTCTAGTTTTGGTATACCTCTCACCAAATTCTTTTGGGTAATTCTCCTAAGATTTTTCATACTAGAATGACAAAGTCTCCTATGCCAAAGCCATGATTCATCAGAAACAGTTTTCAAACAAAAAGCAGTTTGAGGTTGAATACAATTTAAATCTAGCATGTAGACATTGTTTACCCTTTTTCCATTTAAAACAATTTTCCCATTTAGGCTTATTATGCAGCTAGTAGGTAAAAATTTTACATTATAGCCCTTATCACATAACTGACTTATGCTAAAAAAATTATGTTTTAAGCCTTCAACTAATAACACATTGTCTATGAAAAAGTTTTTCAAATTTCCAATCATACCTGATCCAACCACTTTCTTTGTGGTATTATCTCCAAGTGAAACCTTGCCTCCACTCCTGGTTTCCAGCGTTATGAATTGAGCAGTATCTCCAGTCATGTGCTTTGAACATCCGCTGCCCAGGTACCATATACTCTCACGAGGTCTTGTGTGAGAGCATTCCTGCAAAATTCTTAAATGTTAGACCTGGGAACCCAAACAAGTTTGGGTTCACCTTTATGAAATTTATAATCAGATGCATGTATGATATGTCTAGGTTTATGCATCTTAGTTCTCCACTCCAAATTAGTTTTCATCTTTAAAGTGCAGGTGTGAGATATATGTCCCAAAAATCCATAATTATTATATTTAACATTAGGAAAAATATTCCTATGTTTTCTTTCATATGATTGTCTTCTAAGGGATTTCATGAATTTAGGATAATATTTAGGATTTGTAAAAACTTCAAGTTTAGGGGGGTTCCTATTATCCTCGAGAGCTCTTATTGTGAGTTTGTAAAATGAATTCATATCTTCCAAGATTCGATTGGTATAATTGATTCTATATGTCTTGCTCTCAGATTCATCCTTAAAATTCTTAAATTCTTTTTCAAGTTCAGCATAGGATGATTTTAAATTCTCAAAATTTTTATTCAAGACATCATATTCATCAAGTAGTTTCATGTGGTTGTTATCTATTAAAGCATGATCTTTCCTAAGGATTTTGTGTTCCTTATTAAGCTCTTCCAATTCTAAAACTAAACTAGCATGCATCTTTTTCATTTTCCTATATGCATCATGCATGTGTTCAGAAACTTCAAACAATTCATCATAGGTTAAATCACATATCTCTTCTTGATCTAATTGTTCAACATTATCTGCCATCAAGCAAAGGTTGGTGACTTCTTCTTCTTTTTCAGTCTCAGATGAGTCTGAAGCAGAGTCCGCCCAAAAAGCCCTTTGAAACTTCTTCTTGCCCTTCTTTACCATTGGTTTCTCCTCTACCTTCTCCTTGTTAGGAGTGGCTTTGAGTTTTGGACAATCAGTCTTTATATGACCTGGTTTCCTGCATTCATAACAAATCACTTCATTAGAAACCTTGTCATATCTGTTATACTTACCTTTATTCCATTGATGGCGTCTCTTCTGCTTCCTCTTTAAAAAGCTTCTGAATTGTCTAGTCATCAATGCAATATCGTCTTCATCCTCAGGTTGTGAGTGTTCACTTTTTGACTCTTCCACATTTAGTGTAATATTCTTGTCCTTTCTAGGTTCACCTGCATCAATCTTTCTTTGACTTACTCCTTGCTCATAAGCAATGAGTGAACCAAGAAGATTGTCAATGGAATAAATGTTCAGATGTTTAGACTCTATAATTGCAGTAATTTTAGCATCGTATGCAGTAGGTAAATAACGAAGAATCTTATTGACCATTTCAGCATTAGTTAATTCCCTACCAAGTGCATGCAAATAGGTGACAATTTGAGTGAATCTTGTGTACATGTCTGAAATAGATTCATTAGGTTTCATGCAAAATAATTCATAGTCATGTAACAAGATATTGAGTCTTGATTGCTTAACCTCATTTGTCCCTTCATAAGTTATACAAAGTCTATCCCATATGTCCTTTCCGCTTTTACAAGTGGAAACTCGCATGTAGTCTTCAGATTTTAAAGCACAAAAAAAACTATTTAAACATTTCGCATTTAATTGTGCTAAGTCACGTTCTTCAATAGTCCAATATGTATAGGGTGTTTTTATCCTAACTCAATCAACTAATCTAGTTGGTTTTGAGTAACCTTCCTGGACTAGCATCCACATGCGATAATCAAGTAACTGTAAGAAAGTAGACATGCGTGTTTTCCAAAAATCAAAAGGAATATTGTCAAACAGTGGAGGTCTAGTGATAGAGTAACCCTCAGGTGTGTTTCGGTTTCCAAATGTAGCCATCTACATTAATAAAAAAGTAGTTCAAACTTATGATTTTGAAACTATGCTCTGATACCACTTGTTGAGTCCAGTAATTAGGTTGTTAAGCCTAAGTGAATGTCCCAAGGCTACCAAGAGGGGGGTGAATTGATAGTTTAAAAATTTTAAACCCTCTTTGAAGATTAAGTTGAACCGAAATAAAAATTTCTTTTAAAGTTTATAGAAAAATATTTTTTAACCACAGAATTGTTAAAACTAAAATTTAAAGTGCGAAAATGTAAAAACAATAAAGTAAATGACACCAGATTTATAGTGGTTCGGTCTATAACCAGACCTACATCCACTCCTCAGAGGCACCCTCTGAGTATTGCAGTAAAACCAAAAGTGACTCTCCTTTAGCACCCACAGCAAGGCGGAGAAGCCTTTACAACACACTCTTTTCACCACTACCCGGTGCGGCAGAGAACCGTCATCCTTTTACAGAATCCTCAGTGCTGGCAGAGAACCGTCATCCTTTTACACTCTCCTAGTGTTGGCAGAGAACCGTCGTCCTTTTACACTCTCCTAGTGTGGGCAGAGAACCCTACGGCTGTTCACACTCTCCAAGTGTAGGCAGAGAAACTTTTGGCTGTTCACACTCTCCAAGTGTCGGCATAGAACCGGATCTCCTTGGTTGATTTTCTTGACTGATCTTCTCACAAGAATCTAGAAGGAAGAAGGAAAAGAGTGAAGTAATCCAAATTCACAAGTAGAGACTCGTACCTTTGAAATCCAAGTGAAGCCTTCTCACTCCAGTGGTAGGAATTCTCCCTTGAATGCTCTCTTCCACTCTCTCCTTGGCTATTCTCTCAAGAGGCACGAAGATCAAATGACAAAAAGATTGGGTGGCAGTCTAATTTGGACTATTTATATAAAAGACAAGAAAAAATGCCCAAAAACTGAAAGTTTTCAATTCTGTACGCAGTGGATCGTCCTGTACGATCATGGATCGTCCTGGACAATTTTACTTAAATGATCTGAAATGACCCTATTTGAATATGTGTACGAAATGTCTTCGTACAGATGATCATCTTGTACGAACTAGCTTCGTCCAGTACGAACAGTTATTACTAGGTCGGTTCTAGAAACTGCTGAAAACTGTTCTAAGTCGGTTAATCGTTTGGACGAGAATATGTTCGTCTGGACGAAAATTTTCCAGAGACCCGATCGTCCTGGACGATTCTTTACTTCGTCTGGACGAAAATTTTTTATAGGACCAATCGCCACGGACGATAATTTATTTTCGTCTGGACAAAAATTTTATAAAGACCCGATCGTCCTGGACGATATTTAATTTCGTCTGGACGAAAATTTCCAAAGGACCAGTCGCCACGTACGATAATAAAATTCATCTGGATGAACATTTTACAGAGAACCAATCGTCTGGTATGATAATTAATTTCGTCCTGGACGAATAGGACTTAGAAAAAAAAATTTTCGAACAAGTTCCTATTCGTTCCATGTGCCCTATAGGAGATAACTGTCTGATCGTCCCGTACGATCGGATATCGTCCAGTACGATCAGAATAAAAATCTTATGATATCCTTATGTGTGTGTATGTTTTTTATTCACTCAATTACAATCACTCCCTTTCAAAATTAATTCAAAGAAAAAATGCAAACTTCAAATTGACAAAGTATCTCATGTTGAATTTGATTTGATGTTATCGTAGTCTGGAGTCTGATTTTCCTGAAATGTTAGTACACACAAGAGCAAATACAAATCTTCTAAAATTGTTAGGAGATAACTACACATTTGAACAATAATGTTTGAAATCATCAAAACTATTCAAGTTGCAAAAATGTAAAAGCATTCAAATAGCAACTATTCTAACAAAAAAGGCTTTGTATCATTAAGTGGAAAGCCAAATAAACTATCAAATGGGGGATTCCTAATGGTTCTTCTTACTTTTGCATGATGATTGGTTGAGTTTTGGCTCTATTGACTCATATTTTAGCTCTCATTCTACATCCTCTCTTAAAATCTCAAATTTTATAAATGATGGTAATTTGTCCTTTAATCTTGTGAGAAATGTTATTCCTCCATATTTGATTAATATCTTTTAGAGCATTCAAATATCTACTATTATCAAAGATCAATTGTTATTTAAACTATCTAAAATTGGTGATTTTAACATTAGTAAAGTGTGGCTCTATTTTAGAAACAAAAAGAAGAATACTCATATTTTTGGTCAAATTTGAAAGTCCGCCATCCTTATGAACTATTCTTTGTTAGCATGGAGAATTTTGAAAGGTTTCCTTCCTGTTGATGTTAGGCTCTAAAAGAAAGGTATTTACTTGGATTTTAGATGCCAACATTGTTATAGTATTGTGACTATTAATCATGTTTTCATCAATAGCCTATTAGCCACCAAGGTTTGAGTTTCCATTCAAGATGGTTTAAATATTTTTATTGATCTTCATGCTTTCAATATTTTGTCTTTTTAAAAATTGTGCTTATGAACAACAACTTCTCTCAAATGATGTTAATTATCCCTTTAAGAATATTTTGGTTTTTATGGCAAGGAAGAAGCAACAATAAACATTTGGGTATTAAGATGCGTCTCAAAAGGATTTTCTTTTTGTTTTCTCTCTAGATTCAAAAAACATTTTGTTCTCGAGTTTATTTACCTGATCATTTAAAAAATAATAGAGCTTATATATCTCATTTTAATATTTTCTTTTCTAGTCATAATAGTTATAAACCTCTAAGTGCAATGTGTGGCAAGACTTGAGTCAGGGGAGTTAAAATTAACATTCATGCTCTAAATTTGAAGGATCGGTGTGGGATTAGAGCAATTTTTAGAGATTCAAAGGGAAATTTCATTTTGGAGTTTGCTGGATTCCACCAATCAAGTGATATCATTTATGCTAATCTCTTTGCTATATTCAAGGGTTTAGAGAATTGCTTATCATTAAACATTTACTATGTTTGGATTGAGGTGGATATTGAAGCTATAATTAAGATCATTCATCAAATTATGGGGTTTAATGCTCCTAAATTTTATATCCTACATATTATTCTATCTTTATTGCATAATAATTAATTTAAAATATATTCAATTCATGAAATTAGTAAAGGTTGTGTTTGCTTTTTAGCTAATTTTGGGAAGTGGAATAAGGATTTGATGTTGTTTAGCATATCTAATGCCCAAAATTCTTGCAAGGTAAGATTCATTTGGAAGCTATGGGCCTTCCTTATGTCTCCTGACTTTATTTGTGGTAGCTAGCCTCTTTCACTCAACTTGCTCTATTAGTTTATACCTGCTGTTAGTTTATCTTATATCTTATGATTTTGTTTCTCTGCATCTTTTTTATCACTATATTTTATACCCGTTGCTTGGTCTTCTCGATGGTTGTTTTTGTATTTTTCTGCTAGTTTGGAATGGTGGTTGTTGCTATTTTTCTATTCCTATTTTTTGTTCTGTTAATACTGACCTCATTACATCTCTTATGTTAGTCATTGCACCTTCAATAGGTTATATCATTTATGTTTGTTGTCTTTTACCTGTTTAGACTTGTTTGTTGCTTTTCTTCCTCCTTTTGGTGCAAGTTTTTAGTTTTTTTTATTGTAGGATTGGAGTTTCATTCGTCAAATCTTAGCGATCCTCTTTTGGGTGATGGCTCTTGCCATCCCTAGTATTTTTTGCAGGTTTTATTTTACTTGTAATTAGGTGGGATATTTTGCTCTTAGGTATTTATTTTTTAATTTTCATTATATGCTCTCCTAAGTGGTAGTGACTTTAGATCCCTTCTAAGTACTTATAATTTTTAATTTTATTAGCACATAAGCTCGAATGTGGGTTTCCTCTAAAAAAAACCTAGTACTCACTATGCCATTTGGCCACAACCTTAACACTCACTCCCCCTCAGAGGTACCTTAGGTGCTTACTCTCTCCTAGAATAACCATCCTCATCAGACTCTATCTACCTCACTGTGGCCATCAAACTTGGAGTTCTCCATCCATAATGATATCTCAATTGCCTTTTATCCTCAAAGAGATTTATGCTCTCTCAAAAAAGTCCCCAAACAAATTGAAAAGGAGGCCCCCTCATCTCAACACTCATTCATATACTTGTCCAATCCTACTCACCCTGTCATCAACCAGATTGCTTAAAGGAAAATCACTAGAATTCTTCATATCTCACCTTCCTCTAGCCAACCAAGAAGTGATAAATGCCTTGAAGGGGGGGGGGGGGGGGGGTTGGCGGGGGGCAGACATTGCACAAATTTTCTACATATTGTTTTTTTTTTTTTTTTTTCATTATAAAACCTTTCTTGTAGCCCTTAGAAACCTATAAATAAAGAGTGTTAAGGATTAGTTTTGGACATTATGTTGGACCTTTAATTGATTTTAGTAGATGTTCTGCAGGTTTGAGATATATAGCTTTCTTGAACATTATATAAAACTTTCCTCTAGTCTACCAACTCCCACTATTCTTATGAGTCAGACTTGCTTGCCTTATAGGTTTGGTCTACTGTTAAAGTATGGTATATTCCATGAACAAATTTGGATCCAACATCCTCTCAGTGAAATGAGCATAGATTGATGCCATACATGAGAAGACAAGCTCAAATTGAAGAATTTAACCAATGCGAGCCATCAATGAACATGGAGAACATCAGTTACACCACTCACTATAACCACATTAAGATGTAGGAATGAATAATATAAATAATCCAAGATTCCCTTGATAGTAGGTGACAACACCCTTAAAGGTTCTTCAAACTTAGTATTCCACTATAAAAGGCCAAAAGATAGAGCATTGAACTCAATGCCAATTTTTGATCACACTTATACACTTATGAGTGATATAGATTATAGCCTATTGACCAATAGAGTAAAAAGATTTGAACCTGAGCTCACATATACTTGTTGACCTCATTTTTGTATGAGGTCACTAAGACCCTTCCAGAAGCCAGATTTAATCCTAGACCCTAGGATCCACTCTAGACCTTAGGATCTTTCCTAGAACTAGACCTTAGAGCCTATTCTAGAGCCTAGGATTCCCTTAAATCCTAGATCTTAGAATTTTTCTAGATCTTAGGATCACTCCAACTTCAAATCAACCTCCACCTTTGATCAACCTCAATTTTAAATCAATTCCTATATTTAATCCACTTCAATTTCAATTTGATTCCTACATGTGACCAATTTGAATCTCAAACTCCATCCAATTCAAGTCCAAATTAATTTAAACTTCAAATCAAATCCAAACCCAGAATTCAGACTCAAATTCAAACTCTAGAGGCCTTGTCCTAAAGACCCTTTTTAGAGATTTTCCAAACATTTCAAAACCCAATCAAATGGCCTCTGATTCAGGGTCTATCACTTGCAAAGTGATAAGACATGTCTCTAGAGGCTACCCTCCAACTTTGAGCTCATTTTGAGGTCTCTAACCCCAGAATTTGAATTAAAATTCAAAGAGTGTAAAACCTTCAAATATTTACAGCCTATGCCACTGAGCCTAACCCCTTTGAGATCTTGACCTTGGAACCCTTGTCCAAGCTTCCAATCACTTCCAGACCCTTGATTTTAACCCATTGAGCAGTAAACTGCATTTTTTAGACCCATTTTTGACCATAGTTGACCAATAGGTCAAAATTGACCAAAATACCCCTATGGGGCTCAAATAGGGATTTCAAACCAAATGAGCTCCAAATGGGATGCAACCACCTTTGACAAATTTCAAATGTCATTTCAAATCTTCTGAACCCATTTCCAACCCTTGAGTCAACCTGGTTGACCAAGTCAACTGTTTGACCCAAGAGGCCCTTTAAGGGTCCAAACATGTGTTTTGACCCAAATGACCTCTTTAGGCCAACCAACCACCTCCATTGTTCTTAAAATATCATTTCAAACCTGTTGAGCCCAAACCCAGACCCTGGGTCAACCTGGTTGACCAAGTCCACCCAGGTTGACCAAACAGGCCCTTAGGGACTCAAATAGGGATTTTGATCAATTTGACCTCCCCAGACCCAGGAACTACCCTCAATGGTCTCCAAATGCCTTTTCAAACCTGTTGAGCCCAAACCCAGACCCTGGGTCAACCTGGTTGACCAAGTCAACCTAGGTTGACCAAACAAGCCCTTAAGGGTTCAAATGGTGATTTTGACCAAATCGACCCCTCCAAACCCTGGGACCACATCCAATAGACCCCAGATCAAAGGCGCAGTCGGATCAGGCCGCGGAAGGGCTCGATCTGGACCGTTGATCGAACGATCAACGGTCCAGAAAACGTACACTCACCGGAAACCGTGAGTGACGCCCTAGAAAACGTCTTTTGCCTCGTTCTTTCGATCGGATCGATCATTTCACTTGAAATTTTAAACACAAAGAGTAGACATGAACAGAAATAATGGGGAATAGTTTGTTTTAGCTAAAACCCTAAAAGCATAAAGCTATTTAGATCTAACTAATGTGAACTAGATCTAGGGTTTTAGGGAGTTATACCGTTAGATCTTCGAAATTTCTGGATGGATGAGCTTGTAGATTGTCCAAGTGAAGATCCCCAGCAGAAATCCGAGCTCGAACACGTCTGGATCGACTGCTATAGGCTTGGGACGGTCTAGGTGGTGGGCTCGCCGGAGAACTCGCCGCCGGTGACGTGCAACCACTTGGATTTTGTAGTGGGGAGGTAGAGGAAGCTCTGGAGATTCAAAACAAACTGAGAGTTTGATCTGGGAGGCTAGGGTTAGTGAGAGAAGCTGCTTTGATCAATAATGCTCAACAAGTGGTATTGGCTTTGGAACAGTTAGTTCATTCGATGATGATGAGTATTGCCTAATGATAACTTACCATCTCGATTCTCCAAATGTCCCTACAGATCCTCCTTGTCCTTTGGATGGACTCTGTTTGGAGACTTTAGACGATCCCGATGATCTTCAAGTTCGGGATGCACCCCCTGAATTTGAAGAGGAAATTAAGTCGACAGTCGATGAGTTGAGAGAAATTAACTTGGGAAACGATGATGACCCCCGTCCGATTTTTATAAGTACTCTGTTGAGCGAGGGTGAAACCCAAGACTTAATCCAGTTGTTATTCGAGTTTAGGGATTGCTTTGCCTGGACATATGACGAAATGCCAGGTTTGCCTGCTGAGGTAGCAGTTCACAAACTTGGGGTTCGGCATGATGCCATCCCTGTTAAACAAGCTCCTCGACGCATGCGCTTAGAGATTGAGCAACAAGTCGTTTCTGAAGTTAAGAAATTGGCAGAGGCCGGATTCATTCGAGAGGAACAATACCCCTCTTGGGTGGCCAGCGTCGTGCCAGTTCGAAAGAAAAATGGTCAGATTCGGATTTGTGTCGACTATAGGGATCTGAATAAGGCATGCCCTAAGGATGAATTCCCCCTACCAATACCAGAACTCATGGTGGACATTGCCTCCTCACATGCTATTTCCTCCTTCATGGATGGCTCATCGGGTTATAACCAAATCAAGATGGCCCCTGAAGATGAGAGAAATACGGCGTTCAGAACCCCTATTGGAATCTTTTGTTATAAGGTAATGCCATTCGGCTTAAAGAATGCCGGAGCAACCTATCAACGGGCCATGACCCGTATCTTTGACAACTTAATTCATAATCAAGTTGAATGTTATATTGATGATTTAGTTGTCAAGAGCAAGGTTAAAGAGGCTCACCTGTATGACTTAAGAGTTGTTTTCGAACGGTTGCGCCGCTACAATTTGAAAATGAACCCCTTGAAGTGCGCCTTCGGCGTCGCTTCGGGAAAATTCTTAGGATTCGTAGTAAGGCACCGCGGAATTGAGATAGATCCTGCTAAAATTGAAGCCATCTTAGATATGCCATCCCCTAAGAGCCTTACTCAATTAAGGTCTCTACAAGGTAGATTGGCATATATAAGGAGGTTTATTTCTAATCTTTCCGGGAGATGTCAACCCTTTTCTGTCCTTGCGAAAAAGGATACTAAATTCGTATGGGGCGAGAAGTGTCAAAATGCTTTTGACGATATCAAACAATACCTTTCTAACCCGCTCGTCTTGGCAGCTCCGATTCCCGGAAAGCCATTAATCCTCTACACCGCAGCTCTAGATGAGTCTTTAGGTGCCCTGTTGGCTCAAGTTAACGACGAAGGAAAAGAGAATGCCCTCTACTACCTTAGTCGAAGACTCCTTCCTATTGAAATTCGATACCCGTCAATTGAGAAGCATTGTCTTGCTTTAGTTTTTGCAGCTCAGAAACTGAGGCATTACATGCTCTCCCACTCAATCAGTCTAATTTCAAGAGTTAATCCTTTGCAATATCTTATGACCCGACCTACGTTGTCAGGACGTTTAGCTCGCTGGTCTATGATATTGTTGCAATTTGAGATTACTTTCACTCCTCTTAGTGCTGTGAAAGGATAGGCTGTTGCCGACTTTCTGGCAGCACACCTGCTGCCGGCAGATTCTCCTCTGAACGATGACTTACCCGACGAACAAATCATGAGTTTGGGGGAATCTGGCGAGGCCATATGGGAATTATATTTTGATGGGGCAGCATCCTCCCGTAGGATTGCGACTCAACAATCTATAATTCCTGGAAAGGCTGGAGTCGGTCTAATTTTTATTACACCAGAAAAAGGAATGATGCATTTTTCCTACCACTTATCGGAGCCTTGCACAAACAACGAAGCTGAATACGAAGCTCTCATAACTGGTTTGGAACTTGCAATTCTAATGGAGATTAAAGAGATTAAGATCTTTGGAGATTCCCAACTAGTTATTAACCAAGTCGCCGGAACTTATAAAGTCTTGAATCCGAATCTCCTAAAATATCACCAGTACACGCTTCACTTGTTGGAACAAATCCCCATTGCTACTTTGTATAGGGTTCCCCATGGAAGCAATTCTGCGGCGGATGCCTTAGCAAAACTTGCAAAGGAATTTGCATGTCCTGAGGAGGATTCCATCCCTATAGAGATACAGGGTCGTAAGACTCTCTCCCTTATAGATTTGGAACACATTAGTAAGACTCCCCTTCAGATCCTTTCCGCTTCTTCGACGACTGATGAAGAAGGCGATTGGAGACGACCCTTAGTCGATTACCTTAGAGAAGGGAAGCTTCCCCAGGATAAATCACTCTCCAACCAGATTAAGAAACGTGCCCTATCATATGCACTAGTTAACGATCTGTTGTACCGTCGGTCCTTTAATCACATGTGGCTGCGCTGTTTGAACAAGCGAGAAGCCCAGAAAATTGTTAATGAAGTTCATTCAGAACTGTGCGGTGCTCATCAATCGGGTCCAAAAATGAAATTAAAGAATACTTCCTTAAGAGAAATTGCTAAGAACAGACTGCCTCCCAAACTTATGATACTACATCTAGAGTCCTATAGGGGTAAGATTGATTTTATATATTATATGTTAAATTTTGTGCCAATGGCCTCTCTATCATGTTCTTCATAACATGAAAAGAGCCACCATTTAGGTAGTTTAATCACCTATCATTGGGGGTGAAAACCTCCTTATCTTAATTAAAAAGATGTTTATAACTCAATTTAGTATTACTTAGAAGCCTCAAAAGAAATTACAAGCTCTATTTAAGATGAGGCATGAGATAGGGGAATATATCTAAGGAAGTTCATAGTAAGGTTGAAAAGACAAATGCTTCAAATAAAGGATCTAAAGCATGCAATTGACCTACGTTGTAATGATTTAAGGATGGTGAAAGCATCCTTTGATATGACATGGCTTGTAAAATTAGAAGACCCTCATCAAGCTATCTTAGATGGCCAATAAGCATTTGAAAATAGAAGAATACAATAAAATGATTAAGTTTTCCTTAGTCACTCACCCCTATAAGCTTGTTACTAGGAGTGAACAATAGTAAGGAATGAAAGAGAAAAAATTCATCCCCTAGATAAGAGGGATATGAGACCCAACTTATTGAGAAATCTCCATCATCTTGAGCAACAAAGTGAACTTTTATAGCCTAAGGCATTGAGAATTTAATTTCTCCCACTTCTAGGATAGAGAAGCCTACTCTTATCACTGACCCCTCCCACAAAGAATTCTCCCACCATCCATAGATCTATCTTTCATACACTCATAAATGTCTAAGCTTATAGAGGCCTTTAAGAATAAAGAAATTATTATGCATCCATTATATATAAAGGTGATACTGCATGGCATTGATTCCTTAAGGTATTGTGCTTTTCAAATATTATGGCCATGAAATGGAGGAGTGTTACCACATGCCACATCTTATAGAATAACTCATTAAGGTAAGAAAACTAATAGGCTTTGTACTCCTTAACTCTAGTTTTCCCTCAAGAAAGAACTGTTGAAACTCGTTCACTATGAATTAGGTTGTTAAGCCTAAGTTTATGTCCCATGGCTAACCAAGAGGAGGGGGGGGGGGTGAATTGGTATTTTAAAAATTAATCCCTCTATTGAGTATTTTAAACTAAAATTAAACTTTAATTAATATTTTTAGAAATAATTTTTCAACCACAGTTTTAAAATAGTAAATCACAAAAATAAAAAGGTAGCGGAAAAATAAAGACACCAGATTTATAGTGGTTCGGTCAAAACCAGACCTACATCCACTCCCCGGAGGCACCCTCCGAGTATTGCACTAATACCAATAGTGTCTCTCTTTTTGCACCCATAGCAAGGCGGAGAAGCCTTTACAAACACTCTTTCCACCACTACCCGGTGCGGAAGAGAACCGTTTTCCTTTTACACTATCCTCAGTGTTGGCAGAGAACCGTCCATCCTTTCACACTCTCCTAGTGTGGGCAGAGAACCCGTTGGCTGTTCACACTCTCCTAGTGTGGGTAGAGAACCCTTCATCTTTTCACACTCTCGTGGTGTCGGCAGAGAACCGAATCTCCTTAACAGATCTCCTCAAAAGAAATCTAGAAGGAAGAAAGAAAAGCGTGAAGTAATCCCAAATCACAAGTAGAGATTCTTACCTTTTAACACCAAGCGAAGCCTTCAGGCTCTAGTGGAAGGAATCCTCCTTTGAATGCTCTCTCACACTCTCTCCTTGACTCTTCTTTCAATAGGCACGAAGATCAATGAGCAAAAAGATTAGGTGGTAGTAAAAATTAGACCTTATATATGAGAGACAAGAAAAGTCGTCCAAAACTGCAAATATTTAAGTGAACATGAAATGGATAGTCCCGTATGATTATAGATCGTCTTGGACAATTTTACTTAAAGTGTCAGAAATGAACTTTATGTATATTGGTACGAACTATATTTGTACACGATCATCATCCCGTATGAACTAGGTTCGTCCGGTACGATCGATTATACCATAGGTCGATTCCTAAATAAATGCAGGACTTAACCAACTTTGGTAAGTAATTTCACATCGTCCTGGGATGAACAGGACTTCACCCGGACAAAATTTTTACAGAGAGCAACTCGTCCTAGCACGATAATGAATTTTGTCTGAACGAAATTTTTATAGAGAAGAATTCATCCTGGGACGATTTGGATTTTGTCTAGACAAAATTTTTACAAAGCCCAAGTCGTCCTGGAACGATTATAGATTTCGTCTGAACAAAATTTTTACAGAGCCTAACTCATTATGGGACGAAAATAATTTCTTCCTGGACGATCAGGACTTAGAAAAATTTCCTCCAACTCCTGTTCGTTCCATTGCTCTTACGAGGAGATAACTGACCTGATCGTCCCATACGAACTAGGTTTGTACTGTACGATCAGTACAAATTTTGTAAGATCTCTTTAAGTGTGTGTGTGTGTGTGTTTATTCACTCAATTACAATCACTCCCTCTCAATTCAAAGAACAATTTAAAGCTTCAATTTGCAAAGGATTATGCTAAATTTGATTGAAGTCTTCATAGTTTGGAGTTCGATTTTCCTGAAATGTTAGTACACACAAGAGCAAAAACAAATCTTCCAAAAAGTGTTAGGAGATAACTAAACATAAAATAATAATATTTGGAATCATCAAAACTATATAAGTTGCAAGAATGTAAAACATGCTAATAGCAACTCTCTTAACAATCTCCCCCTTTTTGATGATGGCAAAATAATTATTGTTTGTAGGATTTCAAATTCTAAGGATCTCCTAAATTCCCCCTGAATTGATGAATAGAAAAAAATAAGGAGGCAATGACTCAAAGTTTTTTTTTTCAAAGATTTTATACAAAATCAAAATAATATCACACAAAACAAAAGAAAAACATACAAAACACACAACGACAAAAACACATATTCACAAAAGAACTATGTCACACAAAAGAACTATCAAAAAATGAAGAAGAAAATAGAATTGAAATGTAAGCAGTAATATGAAATTCATTTGATAATTTAACCTTGAAAGTGATTGAAATAAGTTATGTAAATAAAATTAAAATATTAGGCAAATCATAGAAATTCATATAATTTAAGAAGTGATATAACATAGATAATAAAAAAATTTATTAAAGATATGAGTCAATTTAGACACTAAGATAAAGAAAATCATTACACTAAGGATGAATAAAACATTGTATATTTCAAATTTCAATAATAATTATAAATGAACATAAGATCAATTTGAATTAAAAGAGTTTGGAAAGAATACTACCAAATGTGGCGCTTTGCGCATCTTTTTCACAGTTGTGGCACATTTTTGTGCATCATTTTTACTTTGGGCTTATTTTGTGCATCTTTTTCACATTGCGAACCTTTGCGCATTCCTTTTGATTTTTTGTTGCAAGAGTAATTTTATTCTTTCCAAAAACAATAATCTAAAATTTCAAATCTTTCTAAGTGCATAAATAATGATTGATAAGTGAAATACAAAATAAGAAATCATATCAATTTCAATAATAATATTAACAATAAGGCAGTCTAAATGAGAGACATGAAATTGAAAATTCTAATAATATCAAATTATAACCAGAACTTAAACTAAGAATAATTAGATTTTCATAATTAGATTTTCTAATGAATTTAATTTTAACTTATAATTAGGTTATAACACAATTAAGATTAAAAAATCTAATAATTTTCATAAAGACTAACAAACATTTCAAAAAAAATTCAAATCAAAACACAAGAACTAATATTGATATCACTTTGAAGATATTACAATGATACATCAGGATATCAATACAAAATAAAACATCTGAAATAAAAAGAGAAATACAACAAACTATTAAAAACAAATAATAACTAACACATAAAGTAAAAGAAATAACGATACAAACACATAACATCAAGTGCATCTATCACTCAAACGGACCCTGATTTGGAGGAGGAGCAGTACCAAAGAGATTAAAGTATGTATTCAACATAAGTACATTGATACTAATATCATTCATTTGTCCCCCCAAATAACCCATGTCATGTTGATATTGAGCATCCTGCTGTTAAAGATGAGTTTTAATTGGATCAAAGCCTTGCTCAAAATGAGTCTCAAGCTGATCAAATATTTGAACCAAATTCTGATAATTTGGTTCATTTGCAGGAGCAGGTGTACCTTCTGTCTCTTCTTCTGTATCACTTATGACATGTGCTTTACTTGATTCCTCCTTGAAGATTGCTCTAAATGATCCGTCATTGTAGTAGAGCAGTTCTTCATATTCTTGATCTGGATGAACCAAGTTGTATTTCTTCTCCAGAATATAGGTAACTAAGTGACCTAAGGCAATATTCCTTTTTTCTTTCTGTTATGCATGGCCAATTTCAGAAAGCCCATAAAAATAGTCAAGGATAAGTTGGGCTTCATCTTAGGCTCATTTGACATGATTAGAAAAGTCACCATAGAGAGAAGGGGGGAATATTGACTCTATCACCAGCTTTTGGAATGATTGAAGTTCTAAGAATATGCTGGATGATGCGTGTGTTGCAACCCATGACCCCGAGTTTGAGACTTTGATGATGCCAAATAATGATTGTTCTAAAATAACTTTTCATTGGATATTATTTTATTTGATATTGTCCTTGAGTACTAACATTTCAGGAAGATCACAAGTGACTCAGGACGAAAGGAAAACTCAAGAACGGGTAGATTAGGAGTATGAGTCAGATATTGTATTTTTCTATTTATTGTATTTTTATTTTCTTGAGTCTAGCCACAAAATGCATAAGAGTATGAGCAACCATGCACACACACAGGGGGAGAGTTTGTTTTTAAATGTAAAATGTAATAGAATTTCTTCTCTGGAGATCGTACTGTATAATTTTAATTCGTACCGTACGATCCGAGCTATGTGGATGATTCTGTGAATAGATCGTACTGTACGAATATATTCGTATTGTACGATATGTTCAGATCCAAAACCCTAGCCGTAGTTTAGTTTAAGTAAGTGATTTTGCGTCGTTCGTACTGTACGAACATTTTCGTACTGTACGATTTATTTTAAATACTTACTTAAATTAACCCGTGATTAGTGCATGAAATTTAGGCCTAATTATATTTTGAACATCGCACTGTACGAACAAGATCGTACAATACTATGAACAGAGACGAAGTGTGATTGTCCCAGATATCATCCTGGATGATCTCTTGGTTTTTATCTCATCGTACTGTACGATAGTAATCATACTATACGATGAACAGAGATGACATGTGATCATCCAAACCATCGTCCTGTACGAATAGTATTTTGTTGATCGTACAATACGATATTATATCGTACAGTATGAATCATTTTTTAACAGTTCGTACATCTTCGTACCAGGACGAAGTCTATTTATGAAGATCATACTGTACGATGTTGAATAGTACTATACGAACAATAACGGCTACTTTTGAAATTAGAGGGATTTTGGAGCCTGTTTTAGATGTTTATCTCGTCTTTTTTCAGTAAGAATTACAGAGAGGGAGAACGGGGTTAGAGAGGGATTCCAAGGAGGGAGAGAGCTCTTGAGAAGTTCTTTAGGGTTTTAAGAGAGGAAGGTGAAGGTAAGCGTTGTGAGGGAGAAGAGGTGTGAGGGAGATTACACCCAAACTTGCTACATCTTGTTCCTCCTGTGGCCCTAGAAGAATTTGTGGGAGGATCTCCAAGGGAAAGGCTCTTCTACATCCGTAATCTCGAGGTACTCTGCCTTCTCTAGGAGGGAGAAAAAGGAGAAGGTTCTCTGCCGTCGCTAGGAAGGTGAAAAAAGAGTTTGGCACTTCGCCACGCCGAGTTGGTGAAAGGGAGTATTGTAAAGGCTTCTCCGCCTTGCCAAGGGGGGATAAAGGAGAGCTATTGCTTGTAGTGAAAATCCCAGAGTGGAGGACTCCGGGGAGTGGACGTAGGTCATTGTTTGACCGAACCACTATAAAAATCTTGGTGTGTATTTTCCTTGTATTCATTTACTTTTACTTGCACTTAAATTTTCATAATTATTGTGTGGTGAAATTTGTGAAAGAAAATTTTTTTAAGTTTTTGTTGTCAAATTTCAAAAATAACTAAAAGATTAGAACTCCTGTTGTTGCAAATCTATTTTTCATGTCCTATGTTTTGATGATTGACAAACACTGCTTTTCTTGGACAGCTTGTTGCTTCTAACTTTTCAGGAATCGACGATCGGACAATCAAAAAGGAGCCAAGTTCAGGAATGCGTAGGTCTAGGGTTGAGTCAGTCTGTACTTTTATTTTTACCTTTTGAGTCCACTTGTAATAGTCAAAAAGACTGATACTTTGTAACCCTTCACACACACACTTGAGAGAATTAGAAATTCTGTTTTTACTCAAATCGGCCAGGACGATATCTTTGATCGGCCTGGACGATCAGCTTAAAAACAGAAAGTCTAATTAAGGATTCTTGATTAAGGCAGCCAACGTTAACCGATCGTCCTGGACGATACGTGTATCGGCCAGGACGATAAGCTCAAAACAGAAAGAAGTAGCCGCCATAGACAAGTATGGTATAGCATATCTTTAAATTATCGGCCAGGACGATCCTTGTATCGGCCTGGACGATATTAACAAATTATGCCATAATTGTTCAGGAAATCAAGGAGATAATTAAGGATGATTGATACGATCATATCGTCCTGGACGATCTCAGGATCGGCTCGGACGATCTAGTCAAAAACCTTAAGTTACTTCAGGACGATCAGTATCGGCCAGCCCGTATTCAGGGCTATTGTCAGGACGATTTTCGTCTGATTTGAACTGATCGGCCAGGACGATTGTGAGATCGGCCTGGACGATCAAGCTATTTTTCAATCGTCCTGTTTTCCATTCAGGGCTATGCTCTGGCCGATCTTCATTAATTTGTACTGATCGGCCAGGCTGATGTACAGATCGGCCTGGACGATAAAGTCGGCAACTTGCAATTAATGAGCTCTTTTGAAGCTCTTCTATTTAAAGAGCTCTTGTTCAACGTTTTTCAAGACCTTTGGCTGCTGCCTTGACCTGAGAAGACCTTGAGGAGAGAAAGAGAGAGAGAAGAGAGAGAGAGGATCTTGTGAGGGGGAGCTTGTGAGGGGTTTCACAAGGGTTGCTTCAAGGATCTCTCTGCGTCGTCTTCGTCTAGAGTTTCTCGTCCGTGGAAGGGTCGGTAGAGGTAAGGAGTTGTGCCGTTGGTTCTGGTTCTCTGCCGGCTTCAGGAGGAAGCAAAAGGAGATAGGTTCTCTGCCTTGCCGGGGTGGCAAAAAGGAGGTTCTTGTGAGGGTTTCTCCACCTAGCCGTGGGGGGCTAAAGGAGAGTCACTTTTTGTGTAGTGCAATACTTGGAGGGTGCCTCCAAGGAGTGGACGTAGGTCGAGTCGACCGAACCACTATAAATCTCTGTGTTTCTTTTCTTGCTTCCGCACGTTTAATTCCGCATTATTTTCGTGGTGTGATTTGGTTTATGTGACTTTATTTCTTTATTTTAAAGAGAAGTTTTTAAAATACCAATTCACCCCCCCTCTTGGTTAGTTTGGGACTAAGTTCATAGGGCTTAACATCCCCATCGAACTTTCAAGTGGTATCAGAGCTTGTTTCGAAAATTAAAGTTTAAAAACTTTTTGAATTTGATCCATGTCTAACTTTGGGAATCGCAACACTACGGAAGGGTATTCTATTACCCGACCTCCTCTGTTCGATAACCTACCTTTTGATTTCTGGAAAACTCGCATGTCAACTTTTTTACAATCTACTGATTATCGCATGTGGATGCTTATTCAAGAAGGTTATTCTCCACCTTCTCGTGAAATTAACGATTTTAAAACTGAAGTTGCTTTTACCGAATGGACTTTTGATGAACGAGATTTAGCTCAATTGAATGCGAAATGTTTGAACTGCTTTTTCTGTGCTTTAAAATCTGAGGATTACATGCGTGTTTCAACTTGCAAAACTGGTAAAGAAATTTGGGATAAATTGTGCATTACTTATGAAGGCACTAATGAAGTTAAACAATCTCGTTTAAACATTCTCTTGCATGACTACGAACTTTTTCGTATGAAACCTCATGAATCGATTTCTGACATGTACACTAGGTTTACTCAGATTGCTACCTCATTGCATGCACTAGGAAAAGAACTCTCGAACTATGAAAAAGTGAACAAGATTTTGAGATGCTTGCCTTCATCCTATAATGCAAAAATTACTGCAATTACTGAATCTAAAGATTTAAACACCTATTCTATTGATAACTTGCTTGGCTCACTCATTGCTTACGAGCAAGGGGTGAATCAAAGAAATCTTGATGCAGGTGAAAAGAAAAAGGAGAAAACCATTGCATTGAAGGCACACAAATCGGATTCTGAATCTTCCGGGTCTGAAAGCGATGGAGTTGCCTTCATCACAAGGTAATTCAAAAGCTTTCTAAGGAAGAAACAAAAGCATCATCAAAGTTGGAGAAAAGGTAAGGATCATAAACATACTAAAGGATCTTCTGATGTTGTTTGTTTTGAATGCAGGAAACCTGGACATGTAAGAGCCGATTGTCCTACACTTCAAGATCATTCAAGCAAAGAAAAGGAAAAAGGTGAGGAAAAAGCTAAGTCTAGGAAGGAGAATAAGAAAATCCAAAGAGGCTTCTGGGCAGAATCTGGTACTGATTCCTCTGAGACTGAACCAGAGGAAGAAACTACAAACTTGTGTTTCATGGGAGAAAATCAAAGTGATGAGGAAGAGGTATGTAGACCAACCTATGATGAATTATTTGAAATTTATGAAAAAATCCATGCATCATATAGGAAATTAAAGAAAACTCATGCTAGCCTAAAATTAGAACATTCAAATCTACAAAAAGAGCATGAAGTTTTTCTCAAAGATCATGCAACGATTGATTCAAATCACATGGCTCTACTTGATGAATTTGATGAATTAAACAAGAAGCATTTGGAATTAGTTGATAAAAGAAATGCATTAAAAGCTTCACACATCGCACTTAATGATGATCTTAAGAAATCTAAAGAGATTGAGAAAAATCTGAGGATTGAGAAAGATGCATTGAAAAGAACTAACTTGAGAATTCAAAATGATTTGGAAACATGTAAGAGAGCTAGGATGACACCAACTTTTAATCAAAGGCCAGAACCTAGGAAGAGGCATTTTTACTCAAACCATTTAAGAAAACCTTTTCCTGGAGTTCAATGTTTTACTTGTGGCATGTTAGGACACATCTCACACACTTGCACAGTTCACCGTAGTACACATTGGGTGTGGAGACCTAAGATGCATGATTCAATACATACCACATCTGCATTGCACTCTACATTTCCTAAGAAGGAGCCCAAATCTGTTTGGGTTCCTAAAACTGACTGTTGTTAAGTCTTGCAGGAGTGCTCTCACCAAAGACCTCGTGGGAGCATAAGTTAACTGAACATAAGGAGGCTTGCTGCTCAATTGCTAAAATCCGTTGTTTTTATCACTGGCTTGATATTTTTTTTTGTGACTTTTATTTTTTAGTTTTTGTGTTCATTTTTTTTTGTTTTTGTTTTTGTTGTCCTTAGTTTGCTTATTTTTTGCTTTTGCTTTGTTCTCTTTGGACTTTATCTTTTGGGCTTCCATATGATAAAACTTCTCAAGCTTTTAAATACTAGAGTTTCTTGGAGATAGGGTTTAGCTTTTTAAAATTGGTTAAAGGAAGTAAACTGTTGATGTTTTTCCTTATTCTGACTTTGTTTAAGTGGCATGATTTTTCTTTTATAAAACAAAAGTCTAAACTCAGTTTAACCAATGGCTTTTTAAGATATCTTTCTAATCTTGCTACATTAAATCATCTTATGCATAATAGTCAAAATTCTTTGATATCATTCAAGCTTTTGAAATCTTACCATTGCAGTCATCACGTAATTTTGATTTTGTGTTGTGGATTGTTCTTCCCTATGTTAGAGAGAGAGCCCCTATTCTCTAATATTTGGAGGATATACTCACAACTAAGTATTTTCTTTAAGGGTATATTAAAGAGTTATTAGCTTGCAAGAGTTAAAAAGGAAAGAGGCCAATGAAGCCAAATTGAAAAGAAAAATATACACAAAAGTGTATCAAAATCAAAAGATGCTCAAAGAGCAAATAAAAGTGAAAAGAGGCATAAAATTAGCCCACTAAATGCAAGCTATCATCTCTTTGGTAAAACTCTTAAAACTTAGAAAACTCATTAATTATGTGATACGTTCAAAGATTTGATTTCAAATTCCATGATTGAGAAAAACTCTTTTGGTTTATTATTTATAAGATACTTTAGTTGTTAACAAGTCTTGATTGATCTCTTAAAACCTCTTGTGTTATTCCAAGTTAGGACTCTGTTGTTTTTAAGAGATTTTTTGTACCCTGAAGAATGTCTGATCTAGGGTTAATGGAATTAGTTTTTTTTTTACCTTCCTCTAATTGGATTTTGTTAAACCTCTTGATCTCCTAGAAACTTCAAAAATTTAAATTCAAGAAAAGAATTCTCATATGATGCCTTCATAAAACAAAAAAAAAAAATTGAAAAATTAAAATCCAAAAAATATTCGATGTTTTGTTTTCTTTCTTTGACTGTCTTTTCTTTTGTTTTATTTTTGAGGGTCTTGATCATCACCATTCTTGATTTCAATTTCAAGTCATATCGGCCTGGCCGATATTTTTATCGTCCTGGCCGATAGGACAAATTCTCTCCAAAATCCATCTGCTGACCTTTTTCTGTGCTTAATGAAATTCATCGTCCTGGACGATACATTATCGTCCTGGACGATTTGATCAAAACTCATGATGATAGTCCTGGCCGATAGTTTATTTGTCTGGCCGATGCATTCTATGTGCATCGTCCTGGCCGATACACTGGACCGTCCCGGACGATCCACGTGTCAGTACGTTTTTATCTTTAAAATTCGGCCCCGGACGATCCATTATTGGACCATCGGCCGGGCCGATCCACTGTTCGTCCTGGACGATACACGTGGCAAGCATTTAAAACGTTTTAACTTCGGCCGGTACGATCAATTATTGTGCATCGTCCTGGACGATACACCTAATCGGCCCGGACGATCTGCTTTTTCAACGGTCGTCCGGACTGACTCCTCGGGCCGATAGCCTGTGTCGAATCGGCCTGGCCGATATCTGATCGGCCCGGACGATTGGACCGCCTTTTTGACCAATCGGCCTGTACGTAATTATTGACACATATCGTCCTGGACGATTCCGCGATCGGCCAGGACGATATGGACGATTCTTTAAATATAGGCCGATCCAGCCATGTTTTCTCACAACTCATCCTTTCTCCTTTGATTTTCTGCTTAAAGATCTCTCATATGGCTGGTGGGAAGCGCGTCCGGCAGACCTCTGGAAGTTCCTCGAGGGAAAGGGTTGACCCTCGGTTCCGTGAAGCAGAAGATGAAGCTGCTTATCATCGCTATAAGGAATGTGGAATTACCGTTTCAAGAATTATCAATCCGACCCACATTTCCTACCCGGTAATGGATCTCTTTGCCCACACTTCCCTTTGCTTCATCCTATCTCTTATTTTTCCTTTCAATTCTGAGTTCCTGTTAGAATTCTTTGCAAACCTCCGCATAAACTCTACCTTCACAGCCCTGTCCTCCTATGTGAATCGACGCCCTGTCGAAATCACATATCAGGACTGTGTTGAACTTTTACAGCTATCCACCACCGGAGATAAGCTGCACCTTATTGCCCCTGACCCTGATTTTGACTGGTCCACGGCAAACCACTTTCTTCGCCAGACCAATGCCCGTTACCATGTTGGAGAGACTAGCTCTCTAGTCAGAGATGCTAGGACAATCCAACATGTCCTTCGCACCTCTGTCATTCCAAAAGCCGGCGACCGTGTCCACATTACCCCTCTACTTTCCCTCACTACCTTCTACATCATGGCACATAGGGAATTTAACACTGCAGATCTATTTTTTCGTTACATTGATCATCTCACAACAATTCGCGACCCAGGCCACAGAAGAAAGCCAAATCTAGCCTTAGGACATATCATAGCCTATGTTCTTGAAACCAAATACCAAATTCAATATCCCAATCCACCAAACCTCCCAACTCCCTTCTACTCAAACAATTCTTTCAGCAACCTTCACAGTACTCGTCTCCACCCGGATGAACCACGGGAGGCTAGAGAGGAGGAGGCTCCCGCTCCAGCTCCCTTTCCTGACCCTGCCCCTCTCCACCAACATTCACCGGTAGATCAGTTGATAGCGAGATTTGATCGTTGGGAGACCAGATTTGATGCATATGTTGCTGCCCAAGAGCAGCAACACTCTGAGGACATTGCCCGCTACGAGCATCACCGCGCCGAGGATTTAGCTCGTTTTGACAGTTTTCTCACTCACCAGCAGCAGCAGCATGACCAGGACATCGCCTGGTTCAATGCTCAGTTTACTACCCTTGCCAGCTACTTTCAGCAGCCACCTCCACCTCCTCCATCTGATGATCAGGATCCCTCGTTCTTTTAGTTTGTGCTTTATTGTTTCTTGTCTTTTTGTAGTAGTCTCTCGTGATGTTTGTTGTTCTTTTTTACTGTTTTTGGACTCTCTTTTTGTGATAACAAAAAGGGGGAGTAGGATAGGATGTGTGGTAAGAAAAAGATGATGTTGTAACCTTTGTTTTTTTTCTAATGAATCTTTAATTTTCCTACTTGTGTTTTGTCATCATCAAAAAGGGGGAGATTGTTGCAAATCTATTTTTCATGTCCTATGTTTTGATGATTGACAAACACTGCTTTTCTTGGACAGCTTGTTGCTTCTAACTTTTCAGGAATCGACGATCGGACAATCAAAAAGGAGCCAAGTTCAGGAATGCGTAGGTCTAGGGTTGAGTCAGTCTGTACTTTTATTTTTACCTTTTGAGTCCACTTGTAATAGTCAAAAAGACTGATACTTTGTAACCCTTCACACACACACTTGAGAGAATTAGAAATTCTGTTTTTACTCATATCGGCCAGGACGATATCTTTGATCGGCCTGGACGATCAGCTTAAAAACAGAAAGTCTAATTAAGGATTCTTGATTAAGGCAGCCAACGTTAACCGATCGTCCTGGACGATACGTGTATCGGCCAGGACGATAAGCTCAAAACAGAAAGAAGTAGCCGCCATAGACAAGTATGGTATAGCATATCTTTAAATTATCGGCCAGGACGATCCTTGTATCGGCCTGGACGATATTAACAAATTATGCCATAATTGTTCAGGAAATCAAGGAAGTAATTAAGGATGATTGATACGATCATATCGTCCTGGACGATCTCAGGATCAGCCCGGACGATCTAGTCAAAAACCTTAAGTTACTTCAGGACGATCAGTATCGGCCAGCCCGTATTCAGGGCTATTGTCAGGACGATTTTCGTCTGATTTGAACTGATCGGCCAGGACGATTATGAGATCGGCCTGGACGATCAAGCTATTTTTCAATCGTCCTGTTTTCCATTCAGGGCTATGCTCTGGCCGATCTTCATTAATTTGTACTGATCGGCCAGGCCGATGTACAGATCGGCCTGGACGATAAAGTCGGCAACTTGCAATTAATGAGCTCTTTTGAAGCTCTTCTATTTAAAGAGCTCTTGTTCAACGTTTTTCAAGACCTTTGGCTGCTGCCTTGACCTGAGAAGACCTTGAGGAGAGAAAGAGAGAGAGAAGAGAGAGAGAGGATCTTGTGAGGGGGAGCTTGTGAGGGGTTTCACAAGGGTTGCTTCAAGGATCTCTCTGCGTCGTCTTCGTCTAGAGTTTCTCGTCCGTGGAAGGGTCGGTAGAGGTAAGGAGTTGTGCCGTTGGTTCTGGTTCTCTGCCGGCTTCAGGAGGAAGCAAAAGGAGATAGGTTCTCTGCCTTGCCGGGGTGGCAAAAAGGAGGTTCTTGTGAGGGTTTCTCCACCTAGCCGTGGGGGGCTAAAGGAGAGTCACTTTTTGTGTAGTGCAATACTTGGAGGGTACCTCCAAGGAGTGGACGTAGGTCGAGTCGACCGAACCACTATAAATCTCTGTGTTTCTTTTCTTGCTTCCGCACGTTTAATTCCGCATTATTTTCGTGGTGTGATTTGGTTTATGTGACTTTATTTCTTTATTTTAAAGAGAAGTTTTTAAAATACCAATTCACCCCCCCTCTTGGTTAGTTTGGGACTAAGTTCATAGGGCTTAACATCCCCATCGAACTTTCACCTGTTTAGGGTTACATTTTATTGAGAAAAAGTTTTTCATAATTCACCCCCCCCTCTTGTCATTTAGTGATTTCAATTGGTATCAGAGCTTGTTTTTCAAAAATAGTGTTTTAGAAAACCTTGAAAAAAATGATCATGTCGAATTTTTGTAATCGTAACACTGCGGAGGTTATTCAATAACTCGTCCACCGCTTTTTGATAACATTCAATTTGATTTCTAGAAAATTAGAATGTCTATATTTTTGCAATATATAGATTACCGCATGTGAATGTTAGTAAATGATGGATATGTTGCACCGTATAAAACTGTTAATGGTTTGAAAACTCCTGTACCTTTTAATGAATGGAGCAATGAGGATAGGGATTTAGCCCAACCGAATGCTAAGTGCTTAAACTACCTTTTTTGTGCATTAAAATCTGAGGACTATATGAGAGTATCTACCTGTGTTTCTGGTATGGAGATTTGGGATAGACTGTGCATTACATACGAAAGAACAAACGAAGTAAAATAGTCTATCTACAGCATGATTATGAATTATTCCGTATGAAACCTAGCGAAATAATTTCTAACATGTACACTAGGTTCACCCAAATCGTGACATCCTTGCATGCATTAGGTAGAGAAATTTCAAATTCTGAGAAAGTGAATAAAATTCTTAGATGCTTACCTAGTTCCTATGATGCTAAGATAACTGCTATCACTGAGTCTAAAGACCTTAATGTTTATTCTATTGATAACCTCCTTGGGTCACTCATTGCATACAAGCAAGGTGTGAGCCAAAGGCAAAGTGATGCAGGTGAAAACAAAAAGGAGCGGACGGTGGCATTAAAAGCTAGCAACTCAGAAAGTGAAAGCTCTATAGTGGAGGAAGAGGATGAGATAGCACTGATGACCCGACAGTTCAAAAATTTCTTGAAAAGAAAACATAAGCGTCATCAGAACAGCTGGAACAAAGGTAAGAGCTCAAGGTCTAATAAGATTTCATCTGATACAATCTATTTTAAATGCAGGAAGCCAGGTCACCTTCAAGCCGATTGCCCCAATCTGAAGAGTCAACCAGCTAAGGAGAATGGAGATGACAAAGCAAAATACAAAAAAGGAAAGACAAAGATACAGAAAGCTTTTTGGGCCGACTCTGCTTCAGAATCATCAGAAGAAGAAGCAGAGGAGGAGGTAACAAATTTGTGTCTTATGGCTAATGATAATCTTGATCAATCGGATCAAGATGAGGTATGTCAACTTTCATATGAAGAATTATTGTTTATTTCTAAGAATATTCATGACTCGTATAGGAAACTGAAAAAGATGCATGCTAAACTTAATATTGAATTTAGTTCTTTACAAACTGAGCATGCTAACTTGTTTAAAGAAAATGCTATTTAGATAGAGATTACATGTTACTTCTTGATGAATATGATGTATTAAATAAGAAGCATATTGAACTAACTGAAGAGCATGAAACCTTGAAAACCACTCATGTTGAACTAGAAGAAGCTTTTCATAGACTAGATAAACTTGCATTAGAAGTAGATCATAGTGAGCACTTACTATTAATAGAAGTTGATGGATTGACAACTCAATAAAACTTTTAGTGAGAGAATAAAAGAACTAGAAAATGAAATTGTATCACTCACATTAGGCTATCCTAGCAAACCCCCAACACAGCATGCATCACACAACTTTAAGAAGAGGCACTATCACCCACATAGATTAGTAAACTCATATCTGGTGTTAGGTATTTCTCTTGTGGCATGCTAGGTTACATAGCCCGCACATGCACAATTCACCGTAGGACACACTTAGTGTGGACACCTAAACTGCATCCATCACAGCATAACATACATACATCTCATTCATACAAGCATAAGGAGGAACCCAAACTCACTTGGGTTCCCAAATCTAATCTTTGAATGAAATTGTAGGGGTGCTCTCACAAAAGACCTAGTGAGAACATGTGGTACCTGGATAGAGGCTTCTCGCGACACATGACTTGAGATATGAAAAAGTTCATCCTACTAGAGATCAAAACTGGAGGCAAAGTAACGTTGGCAACACTACCAGGAAGGTGATAAGCTCAGGTATTGTTGGCAATGTTAAAAAATTTTTAATTGAAATTGTCTAACTAGTTGATGGTTTGAAACATAATTTACTTAACATTAGTCAATTGTGTGATAAAGGTTTTGATATTAAATTTCTATCTGATAAATGCCTAATTAGTTTATTTGATAAACTAGTTTTAGAAGGAAAATGAATAAACAATGTTTACATGTTAGACCTTGATTGTATTGATAGCTCAAATTCATTTTGTTTGAAAACAATATTTGATGACTCGTGGCTATGGCATAGGAGACTATGCCATGCTAGTATGAAAACTCTTAGAAACATCACTCAAAAAAACCTAGTTAGAGGTGTACCTAAGTTAGACTTTACCAATGATCACTTATGTGATGCTTGCCAACTAGGAAAACAAGTCAAATCATCCTTTCACTCAATTAGAGATGTGATCACCTCTAAACCACTAGAAATTCTACACATGGACTTATTTAGACTCGTTAGTACAGCCAGTCTAGGTGGAAAGAATTATGGATTTGTGATTGTAGATGACTTCACTAGATTTACTTGGGTAAGATTCCTAGCACACAAAAATGAGTCTTTTGAGGAATTTAAAGTATTCTCCACATGGATTCAACAAAAATTAGTTTTTGAAATATCAACAATCCATAGCGATCATGGTGGAGAGTTCTAAAATGATAGGTTTGAGTCATTCTGTTAAGAGATAAGAATAGAACACAATTTCTCAGCCCCTAGAACACCGCAACAAAATGGTATAGCATAAAGGAAGAATAGAACTTTGGTAGAAGCTGCTAGGGCAATGTTAGCGGAGTATACCCTTCTTAGATACTTTTGGGCAGAAGCAGTCAACACAGCTTGTTATATTTTAAACAGAGTAAACATTAGATCGATGCGGAATAAAACTTCATATGAACTCCTTAAGGGTAGGACACCAAACCTTTCACATTTAATTGTCTTTGGGTGCAAGTGCTTCATCTTGAATAATGGTAAACATCCCTTAGGAAAATTTGATCCCAAGTCTGATGAGGGTGTCTTCTTAGGATATTCTTCTGTAGGTAAGGCCTATAGAATCTTTAATAAGAGGACCCTAGTAGTAGAAGAGTCCACCCATGTGGTATTTGATGAATCAGATAAGCCCTCTGGATATAGAAGTGAAGATGATGAAATAGAGGCAATTCAAGGAGTAGAGACTATGACCTTAGGAGAAAGGGAAGAACCTCAGGAAGATTTGCCTAGAGAATGGAGATATTCTTCTAGTCATCATAAAGAGTTAATTTTAGGAGACCCAGCAGAAGGTGTAAAGACTAGGCGTGGACTTAGGAAAGAGGTTAGCCATTCAGCATTCATCTCTATGATAGAACCTACAAGTATAGATCAAGTCTTAGGAGATGAATTCTGGATTCTAGCAATGCAAGAAGAGCTAAACCAATTTACCAGGAATAATATTTGGGAGTTAGTTAAGAGACCTAAAGAACAAAGTGTTGTTTGAACAAAATGGGTCTTCAAAAATAAGGTGAATGATTTAGAAACTATAATAAGGAATAAAGCCAGATTAGTAGCAAAGGGGTATAACCAAATTGAGGGAATAGACTTTGAAGAAATCTTTGCCCCTGTTGCTAGACTAGAAGCAATAAGAATGCTCTTAGCTTTTTCTTGCTTTAAGAACTTTAAATTATATCAAATGGATGTAAAGAGTGCATTTCTAAACGGGGTAATTAAGGAAGATGTCTATGTTGAACAACCCCCCAGATTTGAAAGTTCACAATTTCCAAACCATGTATTCAAATTAAAAAAAGTACTTTATGGACTAAAGCAAGCACCAAGAGCATGGTACGAAAGACTTAGCTCATTTCTTTTGGATAGAGGATTTGAAAAGGGTAGTGTAGATACTACACTCTTTTTACAAAAGGTCAAAGAAGAAATTCTCATTGTTCAAATATATGTGGACGACATCTTGTTTGGATCTTCGGATAAAAACTTGTGTGATGAATTTTCAAAAATAATGAGTAATGAGTTTGAAATGAGCATGATGGGAGAACTTAATTACTTTCTTGGCTTTAGTGTAAAATAAATGGATAATAGAACTTTTCTTAACCAATCAAAGTATATTAAGGATATTTTAAAGAAATATGAAATAGATAGTGCAAAACTCATGAACACCCTAATGAGTTCGATAATCTAATTAGATAAAGATCCTAGTGGAAAATTAGTAGATCAGAAAAAATATAGAGGAATGATTGGATCCCTTCTTTACCTGACTGCTAGTAGACCGGACATAATATTTAGTGTGTTCCTTTGTGCCCGTTTCCAAGCTGATCCTAAAGAGTCTCACTTTACTGTCATCAAGAGAATCCTTAGATATCTACTAGGCACCCTGAATCTAGGAATTTGGTATCCTAGGCACAGCACTTCCTTTGAAATCTTAGGGTACTCAAATTCTTATTTTGCAGGATGTATGATAGATAGAAAAAGCACTTCTGGTACCTACAAATTCATAGGACAATCATTAGTTTCTTGGTCTAGTAGGAAGCAAAACTCAGTAGCACTTTCCACAGCTGAGACAGAATATATTATAGTAGGAAGTTATGTTGCACAGGTACTATGGTTAAAACAACAAATTCTTGATCTTGGACTACCTGTTGGAACCATCTTGATCATGTGTGACAACACAAGTGCAATTTATATCTCTAAGAACCCAATTCAACACTCTCGAACGAAACACATAGACATTAGACATCATTTTATTAGAGATCACGTCGTTAAGGGAGATATAGAATTACATCACATTTCTACAAGAGATCAATTGGTGGACATATTCACAAAACCACTACCTTTCGACACTTTTAGCACCTTGAGGACTAGATTAGGTGTCATTAACATTAATGCATAAAAAAAAAACAAAAAACAAAAATCTTCTTTTAAGGCTGCTCCTGATCATCACACACTCACCACACAAAATCTTTGAACTTGACTATTTATCGTACTGTACGATACACATATCGTACCGTACGATACATCTCAATCTACATAACGTTCACCAACAAGCTAATTTCGGCTCTGTTGATTGTACTGTACGACCTACATCATACTGTATGATATGCATCCGACATTATTGCTTACTGTGCTGTACGATATCTCCTCTTCGTACGGTACGATCCCCGTCAGCAATGGATTGGGATGAATTAAATCCGGTTGGTATGACATTACTGATTATCGTACGGTACGATACTTACCTTTCGTACTGTACGATACACATCAGCACAATAAATAAGTATGAGTTAAAGCTATTTGGTACGATATTTATTATGGATCATACTGTACGATACACCTGTTCGTACAGTATGAAACTTTTGGTCAAAAGTTATACTGAGGGCTTCGGGACTATCAAAATTCATCTGATCGTACTATACGATATGTATCATACTGTACGATTTGACTGTCTTTCCGAAATGACCGGTCAGGATATTGATTGACTATCGTACTGTACGATCGGAAATCGTATTGTTTGATTGTCAAAATTTTCTATAAGAACCCTTTGCTAGGCCATTCCTTTCACTCAAATCCTTCCTCACTCACTCCTTCACCTAGTTTCATGCCCTCTTGACAATGTCTAAATGAGGTCGGTTGACTGTTGGAAGCTCATCCTCGTCGAGTCGTCCACCTGCTCATTTTCTGAATGCTGAAAACAAGGAAGCCTACCACAGGTATAAAGCCTGTAAAATTTCTCCTTCCAAAATGCTTAATCAGGCTGCTCTTAATTTCGAGATAATGGGCCTCTTCGCTTCCACCACCTTCCAATTCCTCCTCACCTTGGCATTTCTCTACAATTCAAAACTTCTCTTCGGATTTCTCGCTAATCTCACCTACACTGTCGACAACACCACCTTTCACTCTTTTGTTTGTGGCCGAAACATTGAGATCACTAGAGCCGACATTACCCAATATATTGGGTTGTCCACTAAAGGACCTATGGTTCGCTCATTTCTTACTAACGAATTCAATTGGAGCAATGTTAATAGAGTCCTTAGGAATGCTACTTTCCATCAACACCAACCTCTCGTTCAATCCCTAACTCGAAATGCCAGAATAATTCAACATGTCCTTCGAACCTCAATAATACCCAAAGGTGGCGACTGTATCAATCTGACCCCGACCTTATCCGTCGCTACCTATCTTATTATGTCTAACACAAAATTCGATGAGGTTGATTTAATTAGTAACTACATTCGCCACATGACTTTTGTTCGCCTACCTACCACTGGACGGAAACAAAATCTTGCTCTTAGTCACCTAATAGGATATATCCTCCAACATAAATATCAATTAACCTACCTTGGTGAACCATAAATTCTTCATATCTTTTATACGGATGCCTCTTTCCGTATTCTCTTTCATCGGGGACTAGAGCTTGTAGAACCAGTCTTTGATGAAGAAGAAGGAGAAGATGCCCCAGCAGCAGCTCCAACTCGACCACGATGTCATGCCGCACCCCGAGCACCTGCACCAACACACCCTAAAGATGATTTGGTTGCACGCTTCAACCAACTGCAGACTCGTCTCGATACGCATATTCAAGAACAACATCAGCAACACGAGACAGATATACAATGGTTTGGAGAATGCTTTACTGTAATTGATCATCAATTTGATGCTCTCTTTCAATATTTTTCAATCGAATCCACCTCCACCACCAACTGATCAGGACTCTCCTGTTTAGATTATTTGTATTTGTGTTGTAGTTTCTTTCTTTTGCTTTCTGCTTTAGTTGCTCCTCCTTTTTGTGATGTCAAAAGGGGGAGAAGTTTGTTGTACTTGTTATTGCGCTTGTTATAGTTTGTTAAATACATTCCTTTTATTTTGTACTTGCATTTAGTATCTTTCTTTTTTCTTGTGTTTTAATTTAAAAAAAAATAAACAAACAAAAAAAAATTAAAAAAAAAAACAAAAAAATGACATTCATACTTTCTTACAACAAATCATTTGACATCATCAAAAAGGGGGAGATTGTTGCAACCCATGAGCCCGAGTTTGAGATTTTGATGATGCCAAATAATGATTGTTTTGAAATAACTTTTCATTGGATATTATTTTATTTTATATTGTCCTTGAGTACTATTATTTCAGGAAGATCATAAGTGACTCAGGATGAACGGAATACTCAAGAACGGGTAGATAAGGAGTATGAGTCAGATATTATATTTTTCTATTTATTGTATTTTTATTTTCTTGAGTGTGGCCACAAAATACATAAGAGTATGAGCAACCATGCACAGACACAGGGGGAGAGTTTATTTTTAAATGTAAAATGTAATAGAATTTCTTCTTTGGAGATCGTACCATACAATTTTAATTCGTACCGTACGATCCGAGCTATGTGGACGATTCTGTGAATAGATCGTACTGTACTATATGTTCAGATCCAAAACCCTAGCCGTAGTTTAGTTTAAGTAAGTGATTTTTTGCCGTTCGTACTGTACGAACATTTTCATACTGTACGATTTATTTTAAATACATTCTTAAATTAACCCGTGATTAGTGCATGAAATCCAGGCCTAATTATATTTTGAACATCGTACTGTACGAATAAGATCATACCATACGATGAATAGAGACAAAGTGTGATCGTCCCGGATATTGTCCTGAACGATCTCTTGGTTTTTGTCTCATCGTACTGTACGATAGTAATCGTACCGTACGATGAACAGAGACGACATCTGATCGTCCAGACCATCGTCCTGTACGAATAGTATTTTATTGATCGTACCGTATGATATTATATCGTACAGTACGAATTGTTTTTTAACTGTTCGTACATCTTCGTACTAGGACGAAGTCTGTTTATGAAGATCGTATTGTACGATGTTGAATCATACTGTACGAACAGTAACGACTACTTTTGAAATCAGAGGGATTTTGGAGCCTGTTTTAGATGTTAATCTCGTCTTTTTTTAGTAAGAATTACAGAGAGGGAGAACGGGGTTAGAGAGGGATTCCAAGGGGGGAGAGAGCTCTTGAGAAGTTTTGTAGAGTTTTGAGAGAGGAAGGTGAAGGTGAGTGTTGTGAGGGAGAAGAGGTGTGAGGGAGATCACATGGTTGCTCCAAACTTGCTACATCTTGTTCCTCTTATGGCCCTAGAAGAATTTGTGGGAGGATCTCCAAGGGAAAGGCTCTTCTACATCTGTGACCTCGAGGAACTCTGCCTTCTCCAGGAGGGAGAAAAAGGAGAACATTCTCTGCCGTCGCCAGGAAGGTGAAAACAGAGTTTGGCACTCCGCCACGCCGAGTTGGTGAAAGGGAGTATTGTAAAGGCTTCTCCGCCTTGCCAAGGGGGGCTAAAGGAGAGCTATTGCTTGTAGTGAAAATCCCATAGTGGAGGACTCCGTGGAGTGGACGTAGGTCATTGTTTGACCGAACCACTATAAAAATCTTGGTGTGTTTTTTCCTTGTCTTCATTTACTTTTACTTGCACTTAATTTTTCATAATTAGTGTGTGGTGAAATTTGTGAAAGAAATTTTTTTTAAGTTTTTGTTGTCAAATTTCAAAAATAACAAAAAGATTAGAACTCCTGTTTAGGGTTACATTTTATTGAGAAAAAGTTTTTCACAATTCACCCCCCCCCCCCTCTTATCATTTAGTGATTTCAGCGTGCCTTCTGGACAAGATCGGATACCCTAGCCACATGCTCATCTAAACCATTTCCTCTAATCACCCTATTGATTTCATGCCATTTATATTGATCATTGGTGATTAAGGTATGGGTTCTTTCTCCCTCAGTCCTTAAATTTAGAAATGCTCCTAAGTCATGCTTGGTGATTTCAACTTTTTATTTGAAGACATAGGAGCGAATCACAGAGTGGTCAGAGTTGAAGGACATATTGTCTAGAAAGTAGTGAAAGGTTTCTTTGTTATAGAGGTGGACGAGGGTAAAGATAAAGCGAAACTGAGTTGAAGCAAATAAATGCATTACTTGAAAGGTGATATCTTCTTGGATTAGGATTTGGGAAGGGGTGATTTTCGCTGAAGCAAACCTAGGAAAAGAACCCTCATTTGCTTTGGACAAAAAATTTTTGGATGAATTCCTATGTGGTTTCTTGGCTAAGACCTTTTGACACTTGCTTGAACTGGCCATTTGAAAATGATCTAGAGTAAGAAAGGGATTGAAAGTGATGTTTAGAGTGCGAATATTGAGTTGAAAAGCCCGCCTATTTATTGAAAATGACATGTTTGTATCAGATGAAAAAATTTCGTCCCGTACGAAATTTTTAATTCGTTCTGTACAAAAAAATTTTGTTTGGACGATCGAATGCGTCAAAATGAAACGGCTTTTCGTAATCAACAAAACTTATGAAGCATCTTTTCGTACAGATTTTTGACCAAACTGATCGTATAGATGAACATGTGTTCGTCGTGGGACGATCAGAACTTATATCATTTTAATGGCAGTTAAAACCGTCCCCTACATCGAACCGACATGTGTTTGTCAAGACGAACCAAAGGTTTGTACGGACAAAGTTCATATTAAAAACTACCTTATCCAATCAACTACTTTATTCATTCATCCCGTCGTTTGAAAAATATTTTGTCCCGGACGAATGTACATACGAAGTACACTAAAAACTGCACTCAAACGATTCAAAATTCGATAGTTTGTCACACTACACAAATCGTTCCGTACAAAAATATTTCATCCCGGATGATGATGACTTAAAAATTTTTGATTTTTGCTCTGAAACAAAACTAAAATTCAAAAACACAAGAAAATACCAAAAACAATGATTAAACACAGACTCTAAAAGGAAAAAATCACACAAACAAAATCATAAATACACAAAAAACATTTAATAATCAAACATCAATGTTGCAAGAATATTTTTATTTAAGCATTTAAATCAATCACACCAAGCCTTATTCTTGATGCACTGAAAATATCAAAGGCTAAAGGTTTTGTAAAAATGTCTGTAAATTGATTTTCAGTTGTAACATGAATGAGTTCAATTTCTCCCTTGGATACATGATCCCTTATGAAATGATGTCTTATATCCATGTATTTGGTTCTTGAATGTTGTATAGGTTTTTAGAAATGCAGATAGAACTAGTATTATCACAATAAATTGGTATAGTGCCTATAGTTAATCCTAAATCAATCAACTGTTGTTTCAACCAAAGTACTTGTGCAACACAACTTTCTAATGCAATGTATTCAGCTTCTACAGCAGATAGGGCTACTGAATTTTGTTTTCTATTAGACCATGAAACTAATGAATTTCCAATGAACTGACATATTCCAGAAGTGCTTTTTCTATCCACCATACAACCTATAAAGTTAGAATCTGAATAACCAATTATTTCAATGAAGAGCTAAACATAAGATACCAATTTCCTAATTCTATGTTCCTAACAGATATCTTAAAATCCTTTTCACTACTGTTAAATGTGATTCTTTTGGATTTGATTGAAATCTAGCATATAAGAAAATATTAAACATAATATCGGGCCGACTAGCAATCAAATAAAGTAAAGATCCAATTATTACTCTAAATTTCTTTTGATCAACAGATTTTCCCTTAGTGTCCTTATCCAACTGAACTAAAAAACTCATTGGAGTACTAATAGATTTAGCATTGTCCAATTCCTACTTTTTGAGGATGTCCTTAACATATTTTGACTGACTTAAAAATGTACCTTTCTCAATTTGCTTAATGCTAAAGCCTAGAAAGTAACTTAAGTCTTCCATTAGACTCATCTCAAATTCACTACTCATTATTTTAGAAAAATCATCACAAAGATTTTTATTTGAAGATCCAAAAATAATATCATCTACATAAATTTGAACAATGAGTATATCATTTTCATATTTCTTCAAAAAGAGAGTTGTATCCACACTTCCTTTCTCAAATAATCTTTCAAGTAGGAAGGTGCTCAACCTCTCATACCAAGCCCTAGGTGCCTATTTTAATCCATATAATGCCTTTTTCAACTTGAAAATAAGATTTGGGTATTTATAATTTTCAAAACTTGGAGGTTGTTCTACAAAAACATCCTCTTCAATTACCCCATTTAAAAAGGCACTTTTCACATCCATTTGAAACAATTTGAAACCTCTAAAACAGGCAAAGGCTAGCAAAACCCTAAATACTTCAAGTCTAGCTACAGGGGCAAAAGTCTACTCAAAATCAATCCCTTCAATCTGATTATACCCCTTAGCAACTAATCTAGCTTATTTCTAATGACTACTCCTGAGTCATTCATTTGTTTTTGAATACCCACTTAGTTCCAACTACACTTTGATCTTTTGGCCATGTAGTTAATTCCCAAACTTTATTTCTTACAAATTGATTCAACTCTTCTTGCATGGCCAAAATCCAAAATTCATCAGAAACTGCTTGATTAATATTAGTGGGTTCTATAGTTGAAATGAAGGCTGAATGATTGACTTCCTTATTTAATCCACGCCTAGTCCTTACACCCTCACTTAGTTCACCTATAATCAATTCCCTTGGGTGGTTTTTAGAAAATCTCAAATCTCTAGGCAAAGGGTTTTCTATCTCCAAATTTTCTTTCATATTTTCTTCCAAATTCAATTTATCAATCTTTTGGGAGTTAATCTCAATTTCATCTTCTACAACATTTGGCTCTTGCATATTTCCAGATTCATCAAATACAACATGTGTGGTCTTCTCAATTATCAAAGTTCTTCTATTGAATACTCTAAAAGATTTTCCAACATTGAGTATCCAACAAAAGTTTCTTCATCTGATTTTGGATCAAATTTTCCTAAGGCAGATTTTTCATTATTATGAATGAACACCTTGCAACCAAAAACATGCAAATGAGACAAATTTGGTGTTCTCCCTTTTAGCAACTAATAGGGTATTTTATTCAATTTAGATCTTACATTCACCCTATTCAGAACATGACATGCAGTTCTAACCGCCTCAGCCCAAAAATATTTAGGAAGAGAGTATTCTGCCAACATTGCTCTGGCGGCTTCTATTAATGTTCTATTTTTCCTTTCGACTACCCCATTCTGCTGAGGGGTTATAGGTGCAGAAAAGTTATGATCAATTTCTTTTTGCTTACAAAATTCCTCAAATCTCTCATTTTCAAATTATCCTCCATGATCACTTTGATTAGAAATAATTTCACACCCTAATTTCCTTTGAATCCAAGTTGAAAAATTTCTAAATTCTTCAAATGATTTACTTTTATGAAATAGAAATCTAACCCATATGAATCTTGAATAATCATCTACAATCACAAATCTGTATACCTTTCCTCCTAGACTCACAGTTCCAACTGGTCCAAAAAGATCCATATGCAAAATTTTAAATGGTTTACTAGTTCTAAGATCCTTATTTGACTAAAAAGAGGACTTCACATGCTTTCATAATTGACATGCATCACAAAGGTGGTCCTTAGTAAAGTCTAGTTTTGGTATACCTCTCACTAAATTCTTTTGGGTAATCCTCCTAAGATTTTTCATGCTAGAATGACAAAGCCTCCTATGCCAAAGCCATGGCTCATCAGATACAGTTTTCAAACAAAAAATAGTAGGAGATTGAATGCAATTTAAATCTAGCATATAAATATTATTTACCATTTTTCCATTCAAAACATTTTTACCATTTAGGCTTAATATGCAGCTAGTAGGAAAAAAATTTATACTATAACTCTTATCACATAGTTGGCTTATACTTAACAAATTATGCTTTAAGCCTTCAACAAATAACACATTATCTATAAAATTTTTTTTAGATTTCCAATCATACCTGATCCAACCACCTTATTTGTGGTATTATCTCCAAGTGTAACCTTGCCTCCACTCCTGACTTTCAGCGTTATAAATTGAGCAGTATCTCCAGTCATGTTCTTTGAACATCTACTATCCAGGTACCATATGCTCTCACGAGGTCTTGTGTGAGAGTGACCCTGCAAAATTATCAAATGTTAGACCTGGGAACCCAAACAAGTTTGGGATCTCCTTTTGGGAATTTATAATCAGATGTATGTATGATATGTCTAGGTTTATACATCTTAGGTCTCCATACAAAATTAGTTTTCATCTTTAAAGAACAGATGTGAGCTATATGTCCAAGCAATCCACAATTATTACATTTGACATTATGAAATGGATTCCTAAGTCTTCTACCATTTATTTGTCTATTTAGGGATTGCATAAATTTAGGATACAAAATAGGATTAGTAAAATCTTCAAGTATGGGGGGTATCCTATTATCCTCGAGAGCTTTTATCGTTAATTTGTAAAATGTATTCATATCTTCCAAAAATTGATTTAAATAATTGATTTTATATAATTTTCCCTCTGATTCAGCCTTAAATTTCTTAAAATCTTTCTCGAGTTCTGCATAGAATGATTTTAAATTCTCATGATTTTTATTCAAGTCATCAAACTCATCAAGTAATTTCATGTGGTTGTTATCAATCAAAGCATGATCTTTCCTAAGAATTTCATGTTCCTTTTTAAGCTCTTCTAATTCTAAACTAGGGCTAGCATGCATTTTCTTCACTTTCCTATATGATTCATGCATGTGTTCAGAAACTTCAAAAAGTTCATCATAAGTTAAGTCACATACCTCTTATTCATCTGACTGATCAAGATTGTCGGCCATTAAGCATAGATTAGTGACTTCCTCTTCCTTTTCTGTTTCTGATGAGTCCGAAGCTGAGTCCGCCCAAAAATCTTGTTGGAACTTCTTCTTGTCCTTTTTCATAAATGGTTTCTCCTCTACCTTCTCCTTGCTAGGATTGGCTTTGCGTTTTGGGCAATCTGTCTTTATATGTCCAGGTTTCCTGCACTCATAGCAAATAATTTCATTTGAAACCTTGTCATTTCTATTAAATTTACCTCTACTCCACTACCGGCGTCTCTTCTGCTTCCTCTTCAGAAAGCTTCTGAATTGTCTAGTCATCAATGCTATGTCATCTTCATCCTCAGGTTGTGAGTGTTCACTCTTAGACTCTTCCACATTTAGTGCTATATTTTTATCCCTTCGTGGTTCACCTGCATCAACCTTTCTTTGGCTAACTCCTTACTCGTAAGCATTAAGCGAGCCAAGAAGATTGTCAATTGAGTAAATGTTTAAATCCTTAGACTCTGTAATTGCAGTAATTTTAACATCATATGCAGTAGGTAAGCAATGAAGAATTTTATTAACCATTTCAGCATTTGTTAACTCTCTACCCAATGCATGTAAAGAAGTGACTATTTGTGTGAATCTTGTGTACATATAAGAAATAGATTCATTTGGTTTCATACGAAACAGTTCATAATCATGCAACAAGATATTAAGTCTAGATTGCTTAACCTCATTAGTCCCCTCATATGTTATACAAAGTCTATCTCATATGTCCTTTCCACTTTTGCAAGTGGAAACCCTCATGTAGTCTTCAAATTTTAAAGCACAAAAGAAATTATTCAAGCATTTGGCATTTAGTTGTGCTAAGTCACGTTCTTCTACTGTACAGTCTGCAAAAGGTATTTCAACTCTAACTCCATCAACTAATCTAGTTGGTTTTGTATATCCTTCCTGGACTAAGATCCACATATGAAAATCAAGTGATTGTAAGAAAGTAGATATGCATGTTTTCCAAAAATCAAAAGGTATATTGTCAAACAGTGGAGGTCTAGTAATAGAGTAACCCTCAGGCGTGTTTCTGTTTCCAAATGTAGCCATCTACGTTAATAAAAAAGTAGTCTAAACTTATGATTTTGAATCAACGCTCTGATACAACTTGTTGAAACTCATTCACTATGAATTAGATTGTTAAGCCTAAGTTTATGTCCCACGACTAACCAAGAAGGGGGGGGTGAATTGGTACTTTAAAAATTAATCCCTCTTTTGAGTATTTTAAATCAAAATTAAACTTTAATGAATTTTTTAGGAATAGTTTTTCAACCACAGTTTTAAAACAATAAATCACTAAAATAAAAGGTAGAGGAAAAATAAAGACACCATATTTATAGTGGTTCGATCAAAACTAGCCCTACATCCACTCTCTGGAGGCACCCTCCGAGTATTGCACTAATACCAATAGTGTCTCTCATTTTGCACCCACAGCAAGATGGAGAAGCCTATATAAACACTCTTTCCAACACTACCCGGTGTGGCATAGAACCGTCATCCTTTTATACTATCCCCAGTGTTGGAAGAGAATCATCCGTCCTTTCACACTCTCCTAGTGTGGGTAGAGAACCCTTCGGCTGTTCACACTCTCCTAGTATGGGCAGAGAACCCTTCAACTACTTACACTCTCCTGGTGTCGGCAGAGAACCAGATCTCCTTGACAGATCTCCTCACAAGAAATCTAGAAGGAAGAAAGAAAATAGTGAAGTAATCCCAAATCACAAGTAGAGATTCTTACCTTTGAACACTAAGCGAAGCCTTCATGCTCCATTGGTATGAACATACCTTTGAATGCTCTCTCACACTCTCTCCTTGACTATTCTTTCAATAGACACGAAGATCAATGAGCAAAAAGATTGGGTGGCAGTAAAAATTGGACCTTATTTATATTGGTATGAACTATGTTTGTACACGATCATCGTCCCGTACGAACTAGGTTTGTCCGGTACGATCGGTTATACCATAGGTCGGTTCCCAAATAACTGCAGGACTTAACCAACTTTGGTAAGTTGGTTCACATCATCCTGGGATGAACAGAACTTCGTACGGACAAAAAAGTTTTGTAGAGAGCAACTCGTCCTGGCACGATAATGAATTTCATCTGAATGAAATTTTTACAGAGAAGAATTCATCCTGGGATGATTTGGATTTCGTTTGGATAAAATTTTTACATAGCCCAAGTCATCCTGACATGATTATAGATTTCATTTGAACAAAATTTTTATAGAGCCTAACTCGTCCTGTGATGAAAATAATTTTGTCCTAGACGATCAGGACTTAAAAAAATTTTCTTCAACTCTTATTCGTTCCATTGCTCTTACGAGGAGATAACTGACCTGATCATCTCATATGAACTAGGTTCTTCTTGTACGATCAGTACAAATTTTGTAAGATCTCCTTAAGTGTGTGTGTGTTTGTGTTTATTCACTCAATTACAATCACTCCCTCTCAATTCAAAGAACAATTTAATGCTTCAATTTGAAAAGGATTGTATGCTGAATTTGATTTGAAGTCTTCATAGTTTGGAGTTTGATTTTCCTGAAATATTAGTACACATAAGAGCAAAAACAAATCTTCCAAAAAGTGTTAGGAGATAACTACACATAAAATAATAATATTTAGAATCATCAAAACTGTATAAGTTACAAGAATGTAAAACACGCTAATAACAACTCTCTTAACAAGAACTATTTATAACCACATCCTTTCTTGCATAATACATATTGCTGGAGTAGTACCTTTCATCATAGATAGCGAGTGAGTATAGTCACCTTCAAGCACAAGAAAGATTAAGGTTAAGGAAGTGAACTTAATGTCTACCTAGAAAACTCCCTTAGTAGACATCACCCCAATCATTTTTTTGTGAAGTTGGCAAGCACATGGGAGGTAACTTGTATAATAACACTAGAGTAATCATCATCTTTATCACTAGCTATCATATAGATAGTATTCTGCTAGAAATGAAGAGTTTTGTAAATATTATTTTTAAATATATTTGACAAGATGAATTTGATAGTTTCCTAGCTCACCCCCAATACATTACCACTCCAAGGATTCTTAAGGGAGTAATAGAGACATTGATGAAGTACTTGCCTTACCCATCACATGTAACACCTATAAATTTAGTGTGCAGTTTAACCCATTTTGACCTAACCAGATTCATGGTAATAAACTAATTTTTTCAATTTGAACCCTTTTGCTTGTGTCTTATAACATTTGGTATGCATGTGTTCAGAAGTGGGACCTAAGAGTCTATTTTTATATTAAAAAAATCCAAAGTTTTTTCCATAGGGTGTTGCAGTGCTGGATTTAGTGGCCCTTGACACTAGAGCTATAAAAAACATTTGAAATTCATTATGTGATCTAAGAATGGTAGACACAATCGTGAGTTCCTAAGGAAGTGTAACAGTGCTTCAAATTTTAATATTTAAAATATCACAATTAACTATTTATTCATTTCATTATTCTTAAGGATGCCATCTAGAAAGAGATGATTATAGAATTATAAAGAGAGAAAGTTTATTTCAGATGATTTTGTCCATTTTAGGCTAATGACTCAGTTCTAAAATTTATTTAGTTTAAGGTGTGTTACATTTTGTCTATTTTAGTTTTTAAAAATATGATAATTTTGATATATATTTTTTTCATATTGCAAAAATGAGAATAAGTATACAACAACAAAATTTTCAACATGTATCTTTTTGTATAATATAAAAATAATAATTCTTGTCATTTAGGCCTTTTTTAAGGGAATTTTATACTATGGGTATTTAAAATTGAGCTATTTTTATTGTCTAAAGAATATTTTTAAACACAAGAAATAGTGTATATTCTAAAATAGTGTATTTCTATAGAGAAATATAGTTTGTTGAATATCATTGTAGCATTTTATAAAACTATAAAATTAGCTTATTTGAATTTTAATTATTGTAATATAATTAATTATGTACTTAATTAGTTAATTTATATCATTTAGAGGACATCTGATGCAGGTGGTTATGGTGCCTACGGGCATATTATGGTACTTACATGTATGTTCTAGTGCCTAAGGACATATTCTGATGCTATATGCTCATTATATTATGGTACTGACAATGGGAGGCATAAGGGCTCGAGAAAAGATGTTACTTTTAATTTAGTATATGAAGTGCTTGTTTATTTACTTTCATACAATACTAATTATGTTTTCATATAATTATAAGTATAATTATGTTTAGTATAATGATTTAATATGAATTATTGCAAGTTCAACTGCACTTATGATAAATGATTCATTTGGAATTTAAGATTTATAAATTTGTCTTGTTTAGCTATGTTAGGTCACAATTATTTTTGTCTGCTATTTTTAGAGTCTTGGAAAGGAAAATAGCCATTTGAGTAGTAATTTATGATCCAGTCATAGTATTTATTGGTATTTCTTTGTTTTAATATTTTGCATAATCACGACTAGTTGTTTAATCTACTATATTTTGTATTCTTGTTTGCACACATATATTACAGTGTAATATATATACATATATATAATGAAGTGAAAAGAAAATTTTATATATGAGTTTATTTTTTGTACATGTATATTTTTTGTAGCTCTATGATTTGTTATTTATTTTAACGTTTAATTTTGAAGAAATTTTTTGAAAAGTTTTTAAGACTTTGATTCTGTGGTTAGCCTATTGTAAGAAAATATGATAGGACTTGTTCTATTTTTGGAAGTATCTAGTTGTGCTATAACAAGCCTTTTTGGTATGAGAGATGTGGTTTTGGAAGTTGATCATAAAATATAGTAATAGAAAATTAATCTTTGAGTTTAGTGAGATGCTTTTATGTCTTTCTGGGCATTCATTAATATTTATTCTGATGTGTATGTGTGTTTAGCTGAGTATTTTATATGATCATGTATCCATTAGATCCAAACATGACATATATATAGAGTGCTATTTTGGAAGCTCCCCTATATTGTGTTACTCATATAATCAATTTAATACTATTTTATAGTTTATGAATCTAGTATCTTAGTTGATAGGCAAGCCATATAGTAGAGTTCTAACAGGTCAATTTGATGATGTAAACCATCATTTATAGATGTTTTTGAGATTGAAGTCAATGAGATTCAAAGGTGCTATTGAGCCCAGAGTAGTAGATGATTATTTTGGGAGATTTGAGAAGACTTTTGATGGTGTATAGGCCTCTTAAGAGGAATTCACCATTAGTAGTTTTTCTAATGGATGAAGTGGCAGAATGCTCATGGATGGGTCAACAGTAGGAGAGGTTTTAGGGGAGTTGAAACTCTCTATCAGTTGGGAGGAATTCAATAATGTATTTAAAACATAGTTTATATTTTGATTTACATGTCAATATATACATTAGACTCTTTTAGGTTTGTTTAGGGGAGTAGGACTTTCATGCAGAATAAGTTTTAACCAAATATGCTCCAAATTGTTAGGGGACTTTTTCTCAATCTAAGGCAACTATTGATTCTATTTCATAATTTTAATATCACTAAGCTTATGGGGAGAGATTATTTTACTTAAAATGACTTTATAATTACTTAGTAGCAGCGGACTAATAGTAGAAAATGATTTGGTAGTAAGACTTCTAAGTGGATTTTCTAAAAAAATAGCAAATTTTGACCAATAGAGTTCAACAGAGGTGGACTGTTTGTATTAGTTTCTAGCAAAGGTACTTTTGGAAGTTATAAAAGTTTTATTATTTAGAAACATGTGTGCTAGAGTTATTGTAGATGACATTCTTGTTAGTGTTACATTATGTTAGGATAATATTTTTGTACAAGTAGATAGTTGTCACACTCCAAGATCTTTATTAGAAGAATTACATGTCTTTCATTTTAAACATTTAACTAGAGCTTAGTAATGAATAGTAGAATGAAATATGATTGTACTTTGTCTATGACTATAGGTAGAAAAATTATGCATGTTGTCTAGAGCCTCATATTATATGATCATTACCCTTTCCTAAAAATATGTGAAATCATGTAATTAGCATATAACTGAAGAAGCTACTAAAATCTTACAATTGAAATCAATGCAAAATAAAAGAGAATAGTTTGCTATAAATTATTTTAAAAATATATATGCATCAATATCCATATTGATTATCTATTTTAATTTATCCTTATATAGTTCATCAAAACTTAATTTATTACATCACATGTAATAGTATTAGTAATAGTCAACAATACTAATGCAATAATAATATTAGTATCATGATTAATAATGTTAAATAGTATGAATTATAGTAAATAGTATTCGTTTCAGACACAATATCAATATAGTGTTCGTAGTAGTGTGGTATCAAAATTTAGATATTTAATGAGTGTATCTTAAGGGTATATTGCCCTTGTAGTACTTATGACTCTCAATCAAGCACACCTTATAACTCCTATATCATGTATTTGACATAATTTAGTACTTCATTTAAAATATAATAAAATTATTTAGAAAAATCAAATCTATAATATATTTAAATTTACATTATGAAAGCTTATAAAATTTTGATATAATGCATTTTTTGACAAATTTAGAGGAGATAAAATTAGTAGAAGCTGAAATCATTAAAAATAAAAATAAGACATTATTCACTTACACAAAATATAATAAAATCTGTATTAGGAATGACTAACAGATTTGATCCAAAAACCTTTCTCACTCCTCTCTCTTCTTCTCCTCTTTTAATTTCTTTCTGGCCAAGCAACCAATTAAGAGATTGAGTGGGGTCAGGCAGGAATATATATATATATATATATATATATATATATATATATATATATATATATATATATATATATATATATATATATATATATATATATATATATATATATTCATGGCCTAGTGCTCAACGCTCACCAAATCAGCATCAAATCTCTCTAGTTCAGAATTTTCATTTTTTAAAATGAATTATTTCACAATTTGAGTTACTACAATAGTATAAAGGATAGCTGAGGGTCTACATATTATACTCAATAGAAATTCAGAGTTAAGAGTTTAGTTCGTTATCCAATGAGATTAAGGACCATCCCACTTCATAATTTTATTGAGGGATATTTTTGTAGAGGTAGTTATTTAGGTTATGTAATAAGAAGGCCATCTGATAATGGTTAGAGAGACTCTGGTGGTTATATAATACCAACTCTGATTTGAGCATATATATACAGTCTGACTCATTGTATGGATCAAGATACTCATGATATTGTTAAAGTAAAAACTTATATTTTTTTATTAGTCTTATAATATTTTGTTTGATTATGGAGATAGCTACTTATTTATTTTTGAGTATTTTTTTCAATTTCTTGCAAATTCCTTCAATATTACAATCTTTTACTCTATCTATTCTATGATTGGTTGGAGAGGGTATGGTAACTAGTAGGGTATTCTTCTATATTCTAAAGATATATGATAGGAAGTGGAAATGTAGTTTGATTCTATTACCTATATCCAAGTTTGAAGTCACTTTTAGTATAGATTAGCTGAGCCGATATAAGGCTCAGTTTAATCACTACAAGAAGAGAGTTACCTTTTTTAGGTAGTAAGAGTTACCTATTTTAGGGAGTTAAAGGAGTTTTATCTTGCTTGATTTCTACTATGTAAAAAAATAAGCAATAGAGGAAATGTTGTGTGGTATTTTTTGCTGTTATTTGGGATAGAAGTATATATTTTAGTTATAATTTTAATGTTCTGATCATATGATTTTCTATAGACCCTAGGTTATATTTATGTTTCAAATAAATGAATAGAAATTTTGTTTATGCATTTGCATCATACATTATACATGACACTAGCTAGATCTAATTGCATATTACATAGCCAGGATTTAAATTTTTGAATTAAACTCCTTAATTCTTTAGGATTAGAGATATCATATCTGGTATTCATAAGATGTTGATTGATGTTTACTATATTAGATGGAAGTTCATTCTTGGTAGACATAAGTCTAGATTGTACACCCCATATATGTCTTCTTTAAATCATAAATAAATTCTAAATCTTTAATTTCTCTTATCGAAGATTTAAAATGTCAAGGTTGACATTTTTTTAGAGGGGAGGATTGTAATATCTAATATGAAAACACGTGGTTGTACAAGTTCTAATATAGACTAATAAGGCTAACTTACTGAAATCTCTACATTCATGCCTTATGCATTTATCTAGAAGTATTTTATATGCATGAAGGTGTCTAAAACTATTTTGAAGCATGTCTTAGGGGTTTGTATGCATGGATGAAAAATTGAAAAATTTTCCTTGGTAACGTCATGGCCGTAGGTTGGTAGCACTATGGCATTAGGCCCTCTAATAATTTTTGAAAAATTAACTAAAATTGAGGCATTGTAGTATCTGTTAAGAGAGTTTCTATTTGCATGTCTTATCTTCTTACAACTTGTATAGTTTTGATGATTCCAAATATTATTATTTTAAGCTTTGTTTTCTCCTAACACTTTTTGGAAAAATTATTTTTGCTCTTGTGTGGATTAACATTTCAGGATAATTGAACTCCAGACTAATGAAGACTTCAAATCAAAATTCAGCATGAGATAGTTTATAAATTGAAGTTTGTAATTTTTATTATAATTGAGTTTGACAAAATATGATTTTAATTGAATACTCTTATCACATACACACTTGGGGAGATCATTAATAATCACACTGATCGTACGGGATGAACCTTGTTCGTACAGAATGATCAATTCAGTTAATCCCCTCGGAAGAGCAATGGAACGAATAGGAAGTGAGAAAATTTTTTTTAAGTCCTGATCGTCCAGACGAATTTCTCAATTCATCCCGGGATGATCTGCTCTGGATTCTCACTTTGTGCTGAATAGTCCAGATGATTCATTCTGTTCGTGCCAGGATGAAATGCTCTCTGGAAAATTTTTGTCTAGAAGAAATTCTATTCATCCCAGGATGAAATGCTCTCTGGAAAATTTTCATCCAAACAAAATCCTGTTCGTCCCAAGATGAAATGCTCTCTGAAAAATTTTTGTCCAAACGAGCTCCTATTAGTCCCAGGACAAAATGCTCTTTGAAAATTTTTTTGTCCAGATGAACTCCCATTCATCCCAATACGAAATGATCTGTCTTTTGAAATTTTTGTAACGTCCTGTAGTTTGTCGAAACCAACCCATGAAATAACTGTTCATATCGGACGAACATAGTTCGTACGGGATAATGATCGGGTAAGAAGTCAGTTTGTACCTATATACATTGGGTCCGTATGCAACTTATTTAAGTAGATTTGTACGTGACAATCTGACTATCGTACAGGACGATCCACTATGTACATACTTGAAATTAGCAGTCTTTGGACAATTTTTTGTGTCTTTCCTATATAAACTCCTAATAAAACTATCTCTTAATCTTTTTCCTACTGATCTTCATGCCAATTGAAGGGAGAGTCAAGGATATTGTGTGAGAGAATGTTTGAAGGAGGATTCTTACTACTAGAGCGTGAAGGATACACTTGGTACTCAAAGGTAAGAGTCTCCACTTATGGTTTGTGATTACTTCACTCTTTTTCTCTCGTCCTTCTAGATTTCTTATGTGAAGATCTGTCAAGGAGATCTGGTTCTCTGCCGACACTTGGAGAGTGTAAACAGATGAAGGGTTCTCTACCTACACTTGGAGAGTGTGAATAGACGAAGGGTTCTTTGCCTACACTAAGAGAGTGTGAAAGGATGAATGGTTTTCTGCCAATACTTGGAGAGTGTAAAAGTATGACGGTTCTCTACTCCACTGGGTAGTGGTGGAAGAGAGTTTTGTAAAGGCTTCTTCACCTTGCTGTGGGTGCAAAAGGAGAGTCACTAGTGGTATAAGTGCAATACTCGGAGGGTGCCTCTGGGGAGTTGATGTGGGTCGTGTTTCACCGAACTAATATAAAACTTGTGTCTTTTTTTTTTGCTGCTTTTGTTTTTACTGTTTTAACTTGTGGTTAAAAAACATTTTCTATAAAATTTACTAAAGTTATTTTAGGGTATAAAATTTTTAAAAGAGGGCTAAATTTTTAATTACCAATTCACCCCCCTCTTGGTTAGCCGCTGGGACATAAGCTTAAGTTTCACTACCTAATTCATATTAAACAAGTTTCAACAAGTGGTATCAGAGCTCTATTTCAAAATCATAAGTTTAGACTACTTTTGATTAATGTAGATGGCTACATTTGAAAACTGAAATACACTTGAGAGTTACTCTATAACTAGACCTCAATTGTTCAACAATATTCCTTTTGATTTTTAGAAAATATACATGTCTACATTTTTACAGTCACTTGATTACCGTATGTGGATCTTAGTTCAGGAAAGGCATACAAAACCAACAAGACTAGTTGACGGAGTTAGAGTTGAAACACCTTTTATGGACTAGGCAGTAGAAGAACGTGACTTAGCACAACTAAATGCCAAATGCTTGAATAGTTTCCTTTGTGCTCTTAAATTAGAAGGCTACATGCGGGTTTCTACTTGCAAGAGTGGAAAAGACATATGTGATAGACTTTGTATAACTTATGAGGCGACTAATGAGGTAAAATAATCTAGACTTAATATATTGTAGCATGATTATGAATTGTTTCGCATGAAATCAAATGAATCCATTTCTGATATGTACACAAGATTCACACAAATAGTCCCCTCTTTATATGCATTGGGTAGGGAACTAACAAATGCTGAAATGATTAATAAGATTCTTTGTTGTTTGCCTACTACTTATGATGCTAAAATTACAACAATTACAGAGTCTAAAGATCTAAATATTTACTCTATTGACAATCTTCTTGGTTCGTTTATTGCATACGAGCAAGGAGTCAGCAAAAGAAAGATTGATGCAGGTGAACCATGAAGGGAGAAGAACATAGCACTAAAAGTGAAGGAACCTGAGAGTGAACACTCACAACCTGAGGATGAAGACGACATCGCACTAATGCCTAAAAATTTTAGAAGCTTTCTAAAGAGGAAGCAGAATAGACGCCAGCAATGTAATTGAGGTAAATTTAATAGGAATGTCAAGGCTTCAAATGATCTTATTTGCTATGAGTACAGGAAACCCGGATATATTAAGAAAGATTGCCCAAAACTCAAAGCCACTCCTAGCAAGGAGAAGGTAGAGGAGAAACCAATTGTGAAGAAGGGCAAAAAAAAATTCCAAAGAGCTTTCTAGATGGACTCAGCTTCGGTCTGAGACGAAAAAGGAGGAGGAAGTCACTAATTAGTGCTTAATGACCGATAATCTTGATAAGTCAGATCAAGAAGAGGTATGTGACTTGACTTTTGATGAACTTTTTGAAGTTTCTGAACACATGTATGATGCATATAGGAAATTAAAGAAAATGCATACTAGTATAAGCTTAGAATTTCAAAAACTACAAAAGTAACATGAAATCCTTAGGAAAGATCATGCTTTAATTGATGACAACCACATGAAATTACTTGATGACTTAAATAAAAATCATGAAATATTAAAGACATCCTTTGCAGAACTTTAAATTGAAATCAAGAATAATATGGATGAATCAGAGAGCAAAATATATAGAATCAATTATACAAATCGAATTTTGAAAGATATGAATTTATTTTACATATTAAAGATAAAAGCTCTCGAGGATAATAGGATACCCCCTAAATTTGAAGAATTTACTAATCTTATTTTGTATCCTAAATGTTTATAATCCCTAAATAGACAAATAAATTGTATAAGACTTAGGAATCCTCTTCCAAAATTCAAATGTAATAATTATGGATTAATTGGAAACATAGCTCACACCTGTACTTTGAAGAAGAAAATTTATTTGGTGTGGAAACCTAAGATGCATAAACCTAGACATATCATACATGCATCTCTTTATAAATTGCCAAAAGGAGAACCCAAACTTGTTTGGGTTTCCAGGTCTAACGTTTGATATTCTTGCAGGGTCGCTCTCACAAAAGACCTTGTGAGAGCATATGGTACCTGGATAGCGGATGTTCAAAGCATATGACTGGAGATATTGCACAATTCATATCGCTGGAAGCTAGGAATGGAGGCAATGTTACACTTGGAGATAACACCACAAGGAAGGTAGTTGGGTCAGGTATGATTGGAAATCTTAAGAACATTTTTATAGAGAATGTGTTATTGATAGAAGGCTTAAAGCATAATTTATTAAGTATAAGCCAGCTATGTGATAAAGGATACTGTATAAAATTGTTTCCTACTAACTTCATATTAAGTCTAAATGGAAATGATGTTTTGAATGGTATAAGGGTAAACAACGTGTATATGCTAGATTTGAATTACATTAAAGCTTCTACTATTTTTTGTTTAAAAATTAATTCTGATGAATCATGGCTTTGACATAGGAGACTTTGTCACTCTAGCTTGAAAAACCTTAGGAGGATTATCCAAAAGAACCTAGTGAGAGGTATACCAAAAATAGACTTTACTAAGGACCACCTTTGTGATGCATGTCAATTAGGAAAATAAGTGAAGTCCTCTTTTCAGTCCAATAAGGATCTTAGAACTAGTAAATTATTATATATTTTGTATATGGATCTTTTTGGACCAGTTGGAACTATAACTCTAGGAGGGAAGGTATATGTTTGAATAGTTGCTATTTGAATGATTTATATTTGTGCAACTTATGTAGTTTTGATGATTCCAAACATTATTGTTCAAATGTATAGTTATCTCCTAACAATTTCAGAAGATTTGCACTTGCTCTTGTGTGTACTAACATTTCAGGAAAATCAGACTCCAGACTACGAAAACTTCAAATCAAATTCAATATGAGATATTTCGTTTATTTGAAGTGTGTCTTTTCTTTGAATTAATTTTGAAAGGGAGTGATTGTAATTGAGTGAATAAAATCTCACACACACAAATAAGGAGATCTTGAAATTCTATACTGATCGTACAGGACGTTATTTATCGTACTGGACGATCTGTCAGTTATCTCCTATAGAGCACTTGGAACGAATAGGAACTTGCTTGGAAAAATTTTTCTAAGTCCTATTCGTCCAGGACGAATTTTATTATCGTCCCGGACGATGGGTTCTCTGTAAAATTTTTGTCCAGACGAATTTTATCATCGTACGAGGTGACCAGTCCTCTGGAAAATTTTCGTCCAAACGAAAATAAATATCATACAGGATGATCAGCTCTCTGGAAAATTTTCGTCTAGACGAAAACAAATTATCGTCCGCGGCAATTGGTTCTCTAGAAAATTTTCGTCCAGACGAAATAAATAATCGTCCAGGATGATCGGCTCTCTGGAAAATTTTCGTCAAGACGAACATATTTTCGTCCAAACGATAAACCGACTTAGAACAGTTTTCAGCAGTTTCTAAAACCGACCTTGTAATAACCATTCGTACTGGACGAACCTAGTTCGTACAGGACCATCAGCTGTACGAAGTCATTTCGTACACATATACAAATTGGGTCGTTTCAGATCGTTTAAGTAATATCGTCCAGGACAATCCAGGATCGTACAAGATGATCCACTGCGTACAGAATTGGAAATTTGCAGTTTTTGGGCGATTTCTCTTGTCTTTTATATAAATAGTCCAAATTAGACTGCCACCCAATCTTTTTGTCATTTGATCTTCATGCCTCTTGAGAGAATAGCCAAGGAGAGAGTGGAAGAGAGCATACAAAGGAGGATTCCTACCACTAGAGCGAGAAGGCTTCACTTGGATTACTAAGTCAAGGAGATCCGGTTCTCTGCCGACACTTGGAGAGTGTGAACAGACGAAGGGTTCTCTGCCCACACTAGGAGAGTGTAAAAGGACGAAGGTTCTCTGCCTACACTTGGAGAGTGTGAACAGCCGTAGGGTTCTCTGCCCACACTAGGAGAGTGTAAAAGGATGACGGTTCTCTGCCAGCACTGTGGATTGTGTAAAAGGACGACGGTTCTCTGCCGCACCGGGTAGTGGTGAAAAGAGTATTTTGTACAGGCTTCTCCGCCTTGCTGTGGGTGCTAAAGGAGAGTCACTTTGTGGTATTAGTGCAATACTCAGAGGGTGCCTCTGAGGAGTGGATGTAGATCTGGTTATAGACCGAACCACTATAAATCTGGTGTCATTTACTTTATTGCTTTTACGTTTCCGCACTTTAAATTTCAGTTTTAACAACTCTGTGGTTGAAAAACATTTTTCTACAAACTTTAAAAGAAAATTTTATTTCGGTTCAACTTTATCATTAAGAGGGTTTAAAATTTTTAAAACTACCAATTCACCCCCTCTTGGTAGCCGTCGGACATTTACTTAGGCTTAACAACCTAATTACTGGACTCAACAGTATACGGATTTGTGATTGTGGATGATTACTCCAGATTCACATGGGTTAGATTTTTATTTCATAAGAGTGAATCATTTGAGGAATTTAGAAACTTTTCGACTTGGATTCAAAGAAAGCTAGAATGTGAAATTATGACTATACAAAGTGATCATGGAGGAGAATTTGATAATAAAAGATTTGAGAATTTTTGTAAGAAAAAAGGAATTGATCACAACTTTTCTGCATCTAGAACCACTCAATAGAATGGAGTAGTCAAAACTAAAAATAGAATATTAATAGAAGCCACCCGAGCCATGTTGGCAGAATACTCACTTCCTAAATATTTTTGGGCTGAGGTGGTTAGCACTGCATGTTATGTTCTGAATAGGATGAATGTGAGATCTAAATTAAATAAAACACCCTATGAGTTGCTAAAAGGAAGAACACCAAATTTATCACATTTGCATGTTTTTGGTTGCAAGGTGTTTATTCATAACAATGGAAAATCTGTTTTAGGAAAATTTGATCCAAAATCAGATGAAGGAATCTTTGAAGGATACTCAAGTGTTAGAAAATCTTATAGAGTATTCAACAAAAGAACTTTGGTAATTTGGGAGACCACACATGTTGTATTTGATGAATCTAGAATTTAGAAGAGCCAAATTTTGTAGAAGAAAAGATTGAGATTAACTCCCAAAAGATTGATAAAATAAATTTGGAAGAATATTGGGAAGAAAATTTAGAGATAGAAAACTCTTTTCCTAGAGATTTGAGATTTTCTAAAAACCACCCAAAGGAGTTGATAATAGGTGAACCTAGTGAGGGTATAAGGATAAGGCATGGACTAAACAAGGAAGTTAATCATTCAGCCTTCATTTCAACCATAAAACCCATAAATATTGATGAAGCACTTTCGGATGAAGAACGTGACTTAGCACAATTAAATGCGAAATGTTTAAATAGTTTCTTTTGTGCTTTAAAATATGAAGACTACATGCGAGTTTCCACTTGTAAAAGCGGAAAAGACATATGGGATAGACTTTGTATTACTTATGAAGGGACAAATGAGGTTAAGCAATCAAGACTCAATATCTTGTTACATGACTACGAATTATTTCGCATGAAACCTAATGAATCTATATCTGACATGTACACAAGATTCACTCAAATTGTCACCTCTTTGCATGCACTTGATAGGAAAATTAACAAATGCTGAAATGGTTAATAAGATTCTTCGTTGTTTACCTACTGCATATGATGCTAAAATTACTGCAATTACAGAGTCTAAAGATCTGAACATTTATTCAATTGACAATCTTCTTGGTTCACTCATTGCTTACGAGCAAGGAGTAAGTCAAAGAAAAATTGATGCAGGTGAACCAAGAAAGGAAAAGAATATTGCACTAAATGTGAAAGAGTCAGAAAGTGAACACTCACAACCTGAGGATGAAGACGATATTGCACTGATGACTAGACAATTCAGAAGTTTTTTTAAAGAGGAAGCAGAAGAGACGCCAGCAATGGAATAGAGGTAAGTATAACAGAAATGGCAAGGTTTCTAATGAAGTGATTTGTTATGAATGCAGGAAACCAGGTCATATAAAGACTGATTGTCCAAAACTCAAAACCACTCCTAGCAAGGAGAAGGTAGAGGAGAAACCAATGGTAAAGAAGGGCAAGAAGAAGTTTCAAAAGGCTTTTTGGGCGGACTCAGCTTCAGACTCATCTGAGACTGAAAAAGAAGAAGAAGTCACCAACATTTGCTTGATGGCAGATAAATCTGAACAATCAGATCAAGAAGATGTATGTGATTTAACTTATAATGAATTGTTTGAAGTTTCTGAACACATGCATGATGCATATAGGAAAACGAAAAAGATGCATGCTAGTTTAGTTTTAGAATTGGAAGAGCTTAATAAGGAACACGAAATCCTTAGGAAAGATCATGCTTTAATTGATAGCAACCACATGAAACTACTTGATGAATATGATGACTTGAATAAAAATTTTGAGAAATTAAAATCATCCTATGCTGAACTTGAAAAAGAATTTAAGAAATTTAAGGATGAATCTGAGAGCAAGACATATAGAATCAATTATACAAATCGAATCTTGGAGGATATGAATTCATTTTACAAACTTACTATAAGAGCTCTCGAGGATAATAGGAACCCCCCTAAACTTGAAAATTTTACAAATCCTAAATATTATCCTAAATTCATGAAATCCCTTAGAAGACAATCATATGAAAGAAAACATAGGAATATTTTTCCTAATGTTAAATGTAACAATTATGGATTTTTGTGACATATATCTCACACCTGCACTTTAAAGATGAAACCTAATTTGGTGTGGAGAATTAAGATGCATAAACCTAGACATATCACACATGCATCTGATTATAAATTTCATAAAGGTGAACCCAAACTAGTTTGGGTTCCCAGGTCTAACATTTGAGAATTTTGCAGGAATACTCTCACACAAGACCTCATGAGAGTATATGGTACCTGGACAGCGGATGTTCTAAGCACATGACTGGAGATACTGCTCAATTCATAACGCTGGAAGCCAGGAGCGGAGGCAAGGTTACACTTGGAGATAATACCACAAAGAAAGTGGTTGGATCAGGTATGATTGGAAATTTGAAAAACTTTTTCATAGACAATGTTTTATTAGTTGAAGGCTTAAAACATAATTTGCTTAGCATAAGTCAGCTATGCGATAAGGGCTATAATGTAAAATTTTTACCTACTAGCTGCATAATTAGCCTAAATGGGAAAATTGTTTTAAATGGAAAAAGGGTGAACAATGTCTACATGCTAGATTTAAATTGTATTCAATCTCCTACTGCTTTTTGTTTGAAAACTGTTTCTGATGAATCATGGCTTTGGCATAGGAGACTTTGTCATTCTAGTATGAAAAATCTTAGAAAAATTACCCAAAAGAATTTGGTGAGAGGAATACCTAAACTAGACTTTACTAAGGACCATCTATGTGATGCATGTCAACTAGGAAAACAAGTGAAGTCCTCTTTTAAGTCCAATAAAGATCTTAGGACCAGTAAACCATTAGAAATTCTTCACATGGATCTTTTTGGACCTGTAAGCACAGTAAGTCTAGGAGGAAAGGTATATGGATTTGTTATAGTAGATGATTTTTCAAGATTCACCTGGGTTAAATTTCTTTTTCATAAGAGTGAATCATTTGAGGAATTCAGAAATTTTTCAACTTGGATACAAAGAAAACTAGGATGTGAAATAATTTCTATACAAAGTGATCATGGAGGAGAATTTGAAAATGAAAGATTTGAAGATTTCTGTAAAGAAAAGGGGATTGATCACAATTTTTCTGCACCTAGAACTCCTCAACAAAATGGAGTAGTTGAAAGAAAGAACAAAACATTAATAGAAGCCGCCCGAGCAATGTTAGCAGAATACTTGCTTCCTAGATATTTTTGGGCTGAGGCGGTTAGCACTGCATGCTATGTTCTGAATAGGGTGAATGTGAGATCAAATTTGAATAAAACACCCTATGAGTTGCTAAAAGGTAGAACACCAAATTTGTCTCATTTGCATGTATTTGGTTGCAAGGTGTTCATACATAATAATGGAAAATCTGCCTTAGGAAAATTTGATCCAAAATCAGATGAAGGAATTTTTGTTGGATATTCAAGTGTTGGAAAATCTTATAGAGTATTCAACAAAAGAACTTTAGTCATTGAAGAAACCACACATGTTGTTTTTGATGAAAATGGAAACATGGAAGAGCCAAAAGTTGTTGAAGAAGAAATTGAAGAAAACTCCCAAAAGATTGATAGATTAAATTTGGAAGAAAATGTGGAAGAAAATTTAGAAAGAGAAGACCCTTTGCCTAGAGATTTGAGATTTTCTAAAAACCATACAAAGGAATTGATTATAGGTGAACCAAGTGAGGGTGTTAGAACTAGGCGTGGATTAAACAAGGAAGTCAATCATTCAGCCTTTATTTCAACTATTGAACCCACTAACATTGATCAAGCACTTTCAGATGAATTTTGGATATTGGCCATGCAAGAAGAGTTAAATCAATTTGTAAGAAATAAAGTTTGGGAACTAACTACAAGGCCAAAAGATCAAAGTGTTGTTGGAACCAAGTGGGTGTTCAAAAATAAAATGAATGACTCAGGAGTAGTCATTAGAAATAAGGCTAGATTAGTAGCTAAGGGGTATAATCAAATTGAAGGAATTGATTTTGAGGAAACTTTTGCCCCTGTAGCTAGACTTGAAGCAATTAGGGTTTTACTAGCCTTTGCCTGTTTTAAAGGTTTTAAATTATTTCAAATGGATGTCAAAAGTGCCTTTTTAAATGGGGTAATTGAGGAAGATGTTTTTGTAGAACAACCTCCAGGTTTTGAAAATTCTAAATTTCCAAATCATGTTTTCAAATTAAAAAAGGCATTATATGGATTGAAACAGGCACCTAGGGCTTGGTATGAGAGGTTAAGCACCTTCCTACTTGAAAGATCTTTTGAAAAAGGAAGTGTGGATACAACTCTTTTTTTAAGGAAAATTGGAAAGGATATACTTATTGTTCAAATTTATGTGGATGACATCATCTTTGGATCTTCAAATAAACATCTTTGTGATGATTTTTCTAAAACAATGAGTAGTGAATTTGAAATGAGTCTAATGGGAGATTTAAATTACTTTCTAGGATTTAGCATTAAGCAACTTGAGGAAGGTACTTTTCTTAGTCAAACCAAATATATTAAGGACATCCTCAAAAAATATGAAATGGACAATGCTAAACCTGTTAGTACACCAATGAGTTCTTCAGTTCAGTTGGATAAAGACCTTAAGGGAAAATCTGTTGATCAAAAGAAATTTAGAGGGATAATTGGATCTTTACTTTACTTGACTGCTAGCCGACCAGATATTATGTTTAGTGTTTGCTTATGTGCTAGATTTCAATCAGATCCAAAAGAATCACATTTGACAGCAGTAAAAAGGATTTTAAGATATCTACTAGGAACTCAAAACTTAGGAATTTGGTATCCTAAGTTTAGCTCTTCATTTGAAATTATTGGTTACTCAGATTCTGACTTTGCAGGCTGTAGAGTGGATAGGAAAAGCACTTCTGGAACATGTCAATTCATTGGAAATTCATTAGTTTCATGGTCTAGTAGAAAACAAAATTAAGTGGCACTATCTACTGCAGAAGCAGAATACATTGCATTAGGAAGTTGTGTGGCACAAGTACTTTGGTTAAAACAACAGTTGATTGACTTAGGATTAACTATAGGCACTATTCCAATTTATTGTGACAATACTAGTGCTATTTGCATTTCCAAAAATCCTATTCAACATTCTAGAACCAAACACATTGATATAAGGCATCATTTCATAAGGGATCATGTATCCAAAGGAGAAATTGAACTCATACATGTTTCAACTGAAAATCAACTTGCAGACATTTTTACAAAACCTTTAGCCTTTGATACCTTCAGTACTTTAAGAACAAGGCTTGGTGTTATTGATTTGAATGCTTAACCAAAATGTCTTTGCAACATTGATACTTATTGTGTTTTGTTTTTGTGATTTTGTGAATTTTGTGTGTTTTTGAATGAATTATTTTTTTGGATTTATGATTCTGTTTTATGTTTTCTGTGTTTTGATTATTTTTGTTGATTTTCTTAATTTAAAAAAATTCAAAATTAAAATTTTTTTTGGAGGAAATCGTCCAGGGCGAAATTGGTTTCGTACGGGACGATGTGTAAAGGAACAGTTTGCGCGAATTTAAATCGTTTTGAGAGCAGTTTTTAATTGGATCGTCTGTACGATATGTGATCGTCCAGGACAAATTTTTTTTTCTCTCAAACGTCGGGACGATTGAATGCAGCGGTTGAGTGGATAAGACAGTTTTTAATACGAACTTCATCTGTACGAAATTTTCGTTCGTCCAGACGAACATGTGTCGGTTCATTGTAGGGGACAGTTTTCAAGAGTCATTAAAACGAAACACTTTTCGATCGTCTGTACGAAATTTTTTCGTCTGTACGATCGGTCAAGTCAAAAAGCCTGTACGAAGGGACGCATCGTAAGTTGTGTTGATTACGAAAAGCCGTTACATTTTGGACAAATCGGATCGTCTGTACGAAATGATATCGTCCAGACGAACGATAATTTTTCGTCCAGGACGAATATTTTTGTCCAGGATGAACGTATCGTTTTCTTTAAATATGAAGGCTTTCAAACTTGACAATACACTTTCAAACTTCTTTTTCATCCCTTTCTACATCAATCAACTATGGCCTCCTCTAGCAAAAGATAAAAAGTTTTGGTGAAGAAACCAAACAGGAATGCCCCAGACAACTTTCTTTCCAAGGCAAATGAGGAATCTTTTCCTCGTTTTGCATCCGCAAAAATCACTCTGTCTCGCATTCTTATCCAAACAGAGTTGAAATTTCGGGTATTGCACCTCTTCGCCTCAACCCAATTTCAGTTCATTCTTTCTCTCGCCCACTTCTACAATAAGCAAACCTACCATTACTTTCTAGCAAACATGAGTTTCAATTCTGACCATTCCACCATTAGTTCTTTTATTTTTAAGAAAAAAGTTGAGATCACCAAGCACGACCTTGGTGCATTTTTAAACTTAAGAACTGAGGGATATAGAGCCCACACCCTAATGTCAGAAAACCTCCTTCAAATGGTTTCAAATCAATAGGGTAATTAGAGAAAATGCGATTGACAATCATGTTGCTAGAGTCTCCGTATGACCCAAGATGCCCGAATCATCCAGCATATCCTTAGATCCTCAATTATTCCTAAAGCTGGTGATAGGATTAACATTACTCCTCTCCTTTCTTGTCTAACTTTTTTAATCATGCAAAGACATCCTATTGATGAAGCCCAACTCATCATAGATCATATCTATGGGCTTTCAGAAATAGGACATGCTGATCAGAAGAGGAAGAAGAACATTTCATTAGGGCACTTAATTACTTATATTTTGGAGAAGAAGTACAATATAGTGCATCCTGATGAAGAATATGAAGAGCCAGTTTACTATAACGATGCATCATTCAGATTGCTCTTCAAGGAGGAAAAAGAAAAAGCACATGCTAGTGCTTCAGAAGAAGAAGAAGAGAAGGAGTGCAAGCTTCTGCTTCTCAATCAGATTACCAGAATCTGATTGAGAGATTTGATAGACTAGAGACTCACATTGATCAAAGGTTTGATCAATTTGATGCTCAACTTACGCAGCAGCAACATGACATTGGTAATATAAAGATGAAGTTCATGAAATAAATACCAATGTAATATTGATGGCCTCCTACTTCAACCTCTTTGGCGGCATTCCTCCTCCTCCTCCAGAACAGTAGAAATTGTTTTTATGTCTGTGTCTGTTGTATTTTTTTTGTTGTTTGTTTTTGTTTGTTTTGTTTTTATCTTATCTGTTTTATTGTAATGTGTTTGTTTTTATGTTTTTAAGTTCAATGTTTTTTTTTTTTCTGTAATCTGTTTCTTTAATATCAATGAAAGTTTGTTTCTATTAGATTTGTTTTGAAATGTGGTTAATGTTGGTGAATTTCATTAGTATTATTTAATCTACATAGTGCTTAAATTCGATTGTAATTTGAGATTATCTATATTAGAAAATCTAAACTTTCTAAATTTATAATTTGTTTGTAACTTGTTGTAATTAGAACTTTTAAATTCATGTCTATTCATTTAGACTACATAAAAGTTAAAATTATTATTGCAATTTTGATATTTTCTTATTTTGTATTTCTATGCTCAAATGATATTTATGCACCTAGAAATATTTAAAATTTTAGATTATAGATTTTGGAAAGAATTGGTCAAATTACTCTTGAACATTGTACAAATGTACAAAAATCAAAAGGAATTCGCAAAAATTTGCAAAATGAAAAAGAGGCACAAAATAAGTCCAACCAATGAAAAATGCACAAAAATGTGCTCCAAAACTTTGAAAAGATGCGCAAAGCGCCACATGAGGTAATTCTCTTCTTTCCAAATTCGTTAAATCTCTTAATTCAAATTAATCTTATGTTCATTTATATTCTATTGAACTTTGAAATATAGAATTTTTTTACATCTCTCTTGTAATGATTTTCAATAGTCAAAATGTCTAAATTGAATCATGTCTTTGATAAATTCTTCTTACTTACAATGTTATATCATTCTTAAATTTTATGAATTTCTATGATTGACCTAATATCTTTAGTTTAAAATTGCATACCCTATGTCAATCACATTTAGATTAATTTTTAAAAATGAATTTCATATAATTACTTACATTTCTTGTCTATTTCTTCTTCACTTTTTGTTGCTGTCAAAAAGGGGGAGAAATTATTGTGTTTGTGTTTTCTATTTTTGTTTCTATTTTTGATTTCTGTTTGCAAGTTTTTTTGAAAAAACAAAAAAATATTGTTCTTTAATGCCTCCTTATTTTAATGTCTCATCAATTCAGGGGGAGTTTAGGAGATAGGAAAATTGTTTAACTTAAAACCTTACAAATAATAATTGTTTTGCCATCATCAAAAAGGGGGAGATTGTTTGAATAGTTGCTATTTGAATGATTTATATTTGTGCAACTTATGTAGTTTTGATGATTCCAACATTATTGTTCAAATGTATAGTTATCTCCTAACAATTTCAGAAGATTTGCACTTGCTCTTGTGTGTACTAACATTTCAGGAAAATCAGACTCCAGACTACGAAACTTCAAATCAAATTCATTCAACATGAGATATTTCGTTTATTTGAAGTTTGTCTTTTCTTTGAATTAATTTTGAAAGGGAGTGATTGTAATTGAGTGAATAAAATCTCAGACACACAAATAAGGAGATCTTGAAATTCTATACTGATCGTACAGGACGATATTTATCGTACTGGACGATCTGTCAGTTATCTCCTATAGAGCACTTGGAACGAATAGGAACTTGCTTGGAAAAATTTTTCTAAGTCCTATTCGTCCAGGACGAATTTTATTATCGTCCCGGACGATGGGTTCTCTGTAAAAATTTTGTCCAGACGAATTTTATCATCGTACGAGGCGACCAGTCCTCTGGAAAATTTTCGTCCAGACGAAAATAAATATCGTACAGGACGATCAGCTCTCTGGAAAATTTTCATCCAGATGAAAACAAATTATCGTCCGCGGCGATTGGTTCTCTGGAAAATTTTTGTCCAGAAGAAATAAATAATCGTCCAGGACGATCGGCTCTCTGGAAAATTTTCGTCCAGACGAACATATTTTCGTCCAAACGATAAATCGACTTAGAACAGTTTTCAGCAGTTTCTAGAACCGACCTTGTAATAACCGTTCGTACTGGACGAACCTAGTTCGTACAGGACGATCAGATGTACGAAGTTATTTCGTACACATATACAAATTGGGTCGTTTCAGATCGTTTAAGTAATATCGTCCAGGATGATCCAGGATCGTACAGGACGATCCACTGCGTACAGAATTGGAAATTTACAGTTTTTGGGCCGTTTCTCTTGTCTTTTATATAAATAGTCCAAATTAGAATGCCACCCAATCTTTTTATCATTTGATCTTCGTGCCTCTTGAGAGAATAACCAAGGAGAGAGTGGAAGAGAGCATACAAAGGAGGATTCCTACCACTGGAGCGAGAAGGCTTCACTTGGATTACTAAGTCAAGGAGATCCGGTTCTCTGCCGACACTTGGAGAGTGTGAACAGACGAAGGATTCTCTACCCACACTAGGAGAGTGTAAAAGGATGAAGGTTCTCTACCTACACTTGGAGAGTGTGAACAGCCGTAGGGTTCTCTGCCCACACTAGGAGAGTGTAAAAGGACGACGGTTCTCTGCCAGCACTGTGGATTGTGTAAAAGGACGACGGTTCTCTACCGCACCGGGTAGTGGTGAAAAGAGTGTTTTGTACAGGCTTCTCCGCCTTGCTGTGGGTGCTAAAGGAGAGTCACTTTGTGGTATTAGTGCAATACTCAGAGGGTGCCTCTGAGGAGTGGATGTAGGTCTGGTTATATACCGAACCACTATAAATCTGGTGTCATTTACTTTATTGCTTTTACGTTTCCGCACTTTAAATTTCAGTTTTAACAACTCTGTGGTTGAAAAACATTTTTCTACAAACTTTAAAAGAAAATTTTATTTCGGTTCAACTTTATCATTAAGAGGGTTTAAAATTTTTAAAACTACCAATTCACCCCCCTCTTGGTAGCCGTGGGACATTTACTTAGGCTTAACAACCTAATTACTGGACTCAACAGTATACGAATTTGTGATTGTGGATGATTACTCCAGATTCACATGGGTTAGATTTTTATTTCATAAGAGTAAATCATTTGAGGAATTTAGAAACTTTTTGACTTGGATTCAAAGAAAGCTAGAATGTGAAATTATGACTATACAAAGTGATCATAGAGGAGAATTTGATAATAAAAGATTTGAGAATTTTTGTAAGAAAAAAGGAATTGATCACAACTTTTCTGCATCTAGAACCACTCAATAGAATAGAGTAGTCAAAACTAAAAATAGAATATTAATAGAAGCCACCCGAGCCATGTTGGCAGAATACTCACTTCCTAAATATTTTTGGGCTGAGGTGGTTAGCACTGCATGTTATGTTCTGAATAGGATGAATGTGAGATCTAAATTAAATAAAACACCCTATGAGTTGCTAAAAGGAAGAACACCAAATTTATCACATTTGCATGTTTTTGGTTGCAAGGTGTTTATTCATAACAATGGAAAATCTGCCTTAGGAAAATTTGATCCAAAATCAGATGAAGGAATCTTTGAAGGATACTCAAGTGTTAGAAAATCTTATAGAGTATTCAACAAAAGAACTTTGGTAATTTAGGAGACCACACATGTTGTATTTGATGAATCTAGAATTTTAGAAGAGCCAAATTTTGTAGAAGAAAAGATTGAGATTAACTCCCAAAAGATTGATAAAATAAATTTGGAAGAATATTGGGAAGAAAATTTAGAGATAGAAAACTCTTTTCCTAGAGATTTGAGATTTTCTAAAAACCACCCAAAGGAGTTGATAATAGGTGAACCTAGTGAGGGTATAAGGATAAGGCATGGACTAAACAAGGAAGTTAATCATTCAGCCTTCATTTCAACCATAAAACCCATAAATATTGATGAAGCACTTTCGGATGAATTTTGGATTTTGGCTATGCAAGAAGAGTTAAATCAATTTGTAAGAAATAAAGTTTGGGAATTAACTGTAAGGCCAAAGGATCAAAGTATAGTTGGAACTAAGTGGATATTCAAAAATAAAATGAATGACTCAGGAGTAGTCATTAGAAATAAGGCTAGATTAGTTGTTAAGGGGTATAATAAGATTGAAGGGATTGATTTTGAGGAGACTTTTGCCCCTGTAGTTAGACTTAAAGCAATTAGGGTTTTGTTAGCATTTGCCTATTTTAGAGAATTTAAACTGTATCAAATGGATGTAAAAAGTATCTTTTTAAATGGGGTATTCAAGAGGATATTTTTGTAGAATAACCTATTGGTTTTAAAAATTCTAAATATCCAAATCATGTATTCAAATTGAAAAAGGCTTTATATGGATTGAAACAGGCACCTAGTACTTGGTATGATAGATTGGGCACCTTTCTACTTAAAATATCATTTGAAAAAGGAAGTGTGGATATAACTCTATTTTTGAAGAAATTTGGAAAGGATATACTCGTTATATAAATTTATGTTGATGATATCATCTTTGGATCTTAAAATAAAAATCTTTGTGATGATTTTTCTAAAATAATGAGTAGTAAATTTGAAATGAGTTTAGTGGAAGATTTAAGTTACTTTTTAGGCTTTAGCATTAAGCAAATTGAGGAGGGTACATTTCTTAGTCAGTTAAAGTATGTTAAGGACATCCTCAAAAAGTATGAAATAGACAATGTTAAACCTGTTAGTACACTTATAAGTTCCTTAGTTCAGTTGGATAAGGACCATAAGGGAAAATCTGTTGATCAAAAGAAATTTAGAGGGATAATTGGATCTTTACTTTACTTGACAGCTAGTAAGCCCGATATCATATTTAGTTTTTATTTGTGTGCTAGATTCAATCAGATCCAAAAGAATCACATTTTACAGCAGTAAAAGAAATTTATGATATCTGTTAGGAACTCAGAACTTAGGAATTTTGTATCTTAAGTTTAGCTCTTCATTTGAAATAATTGGTTATTCAAATTCTGACTTTGCAGGTTGTAGGGTGGATAGAAAGAGCACTTCTGGAACATGTCAGTTTATTGAAAATTTTTTTGTTTCTTGGTCCAATAGAAAACAAAATTCAGTAGCCCTATCTACTACTGAAGCTGAATACATTGCATTAGGAAGTTGTGTGGCACAAGTACTTTGGTTGAAATAATAATTAATTAATTTAGGATTAACTATAGACACTATTTCAAGTTATTGTGATAACATTAGTGCTATTTGCATTTCTAAAAATCCTATTCAACATTCAAGAATCAAACATATTGACATCAGGCATCATTTCAAGGGATCATGTATCCAAAGGAGAAATTGAACTCATTCATGTTTCTACAGAAAATTAACTTGCAGATATTTTTACAAAACTTTTAGCCTTTGATACTTTCAGTGCATTAAGAACAAGGCTTAGTGTGATCAATTTGAATGCTTAATTAAAATATTTTTTCAACATTGATGTGTGTTTTTCTAGTTAGTATTTTTGTGTGTATTTTTTTTTTTAAGTTTGTGATTTTCTATATTTAGGTTTGTGTTTTTATTTTCTATTTTTTTGTTATTGAGTTTGTGTTTTAGTTTTATAAATTTCTCACATCTAGACTTTGGATTGTATGTTTTTAAAAAATTGAGTGAAAATCATCCAAGACAAAATAATTTTCATACGGGACAAATTGTGCAGTGTAATAACTGTCAGATTTGAACAGTTTGCGTATAATTTTTCAGTTTTTATTTTTCACCTCGTTTGTACGATCGTCATGATCATCCGGACAAAATTTTCAAACGTCTGTACAATTGATGGACAGTTAAACGAATAAGTTCATTTTAATATGTATGATTGTACGTACGAACCTTTGGTTCGTACAGACGAACCATTACAAGAAAATGGGTCAATAGCGACCAAAAAAATAGAGACAAAAATAAATTGGTCGCTAAAGATATCTTTTAGCGACAAAAAATTAGTAGGGCCTCTAAATAATAAGAAGTTTGATATTAGCCACCAAAAAAAAAATTGGCCGCTAATTTTGTCGCTAAAAATCTAGAGAATCTTTTTCTCATATATATACATGTTATTGTACTGACTAATTATTCTTTTTAATTGTGTACATAATCGTATACTTCGCAGATATGTCAGGGGTCCAAAAGGATAGCACATCCTAACGGGGTTCGACCTGCCCGGTCAGGTCGCGGAGTCGAGGGGCAGCGCCCCTGCCGGGGTTTTCAGGGGCAGCGCCCCCGGAAATTTTTTTTATTGCAATAATATTTTTAAAATTCAAATTAATAAATAAAATAATTAATTTAATTTAATATTTATATTTTTATGATGATAAATCTAATAATTTATTGATGAAATAAATTACAATATATATTATTTAAATTTTATCAATTACTTATTTAAATAAAATTATACATTATACCAAATACTCTCCCGATCGCGCGACTCAGTCTCACGCACGCAACTAGCTTCACTTTTTTGCTATTTGCCCTAGATACCTCCTTAGCGATGAAGACATCAAATTGCGCCGACTACAATCGCCAACTGCAAATCGACGGTTTTCACGGCCACGACCTCTTTTATTCTCGCGTTGATATGAGTTTCTTCACTCATAGTTCTTCGAAAAATACCGCAAACTCGCCTCCGCCAGTTCCTCCTTCTCAGGTTTTTCTAATACCATTCTTCCTATTTTAATTTCAAAATTTTTATGATCTTCTTTATACTATGCTTGCCTCTTATTTTTATGGTATCATTCAATATTATTGATTGTTATTGTTGCTTTAAGAGTTTAGGTTTGATTTTGAATGACTTAGTTGAAAAGATCCAATGGCTATTTCTGTATTGGATTTAATATTTATTCTCTATTAATCCTCTGTGTAAAGTTTTAATAAATTCCCTCTTGCTGATCTTGGTCGTTCTTTGGATTGACATCCATTCAGAGATGATCCACAAATTGCATTGTCAAAATTCATCTCCTCATCTTGATAGGAGGTCGAAATCAAAAAGGCAATCAATTTTATTAACTAATGGACAAAATGTTTGGAATCTAAAAATGGTCACCACATCAACTGCACTGGTCTTCAATAAAAATCATTTAGTAAACAATAAATTAAGAATGAAAAAATCTATTGAGGAATCATCAATCATTAGTGAATATACTCCTGTAGATCATCACAATGTAGTATGGAAATCCATGAAAGATATGATGGATCACTTAAAGGAAAGTATTAGATAAATGAAGAATAAGAGGCTATAAAGAATGTGGAAAAAAGTTTGTAAGATAAAGAAATCGCTGAGAGTGTATCTATATAAAAATATAAGAAGAAAATGAAAATAAATATGAGAAAGAGTGAGAATAACGAAGAAGAAAATGGTGATAATGAAGAGTATGTTTCTAATTTGACTTGCGGTCATTTAGATTAGTTAAGTCAGAAAGATAAATAAATAGCTTGGATGATAAAGGAGATGGAAGCGTTAACTACTTCTATTGCAACCCTCTAAATTAATAAGGCTCCTTCAATTAAGGCTCAGATAAATTCTATTCAGTTGAATCTGTTATGTATTATAACATATCCAAAGAGGAAAAAAATAAAATTAAAATTAAAATTAAAAATGAGAATAGTAAAAACAATATACATCAAATAATTATAGAATAACTAGTCACAGAGGCTTAGCATAGCCTATTGTAAGACATAATTGATATTTGTTATGCAAATATTGCCATAACTAATGTGCTTTCTGTAAAGTAATCAATGGATAATCAAAAGAAACTTTAGCAATTAAAATCTTGATAATATTAACTGTTAATATGGATATATATATATAAAAAAACAAAGGGATAAGCAAGAAACTAAAAAGAGAATATGACATTTATTTTATATTTTTTAACTTAAGAGTTGTTTCATTAGATGAGAAATGAGTGTTAATGATTTTAATTATAAAAATATTTAAAATTTTGATGTTTGTTTTTATAGACTTTTTCCTTTGATAATTGACACTGATTCCTAAAATATTATTATATATCAAAATTTTATATGCAATACATAGATTATCAGCATTCATAGCAATGAACTTTTAATATTTTCTTCAAACTTCATGTCTTTCCATTAACATTGAATTTTGTATTGTCTTCACAAAAAAAATTTTCAAATGAGAAATGATTTGAAGCATATTATTTATGAATATTTACCTAAATTTAAATAATTTTTGAAAAGGGGTATAAGATTAATAGTCAAGCAATAATTTTTTTTTTCATAATTTTATCAGGCAAAAGCAATGGATAAAAGTTGGATTAATCTCAACGACAGACGTTTGCGACAATATAAAGATGGAGTTACTACATTTATTAAGTTTGCCGTGTGAAAATAATCCTCAAAAGGAGAAGATTCGGTGCCCATGTCGATACTGTGCAAATATCTTTTCTCAGACTTATGGCGTCGCAGAGAATCATTTACTAATTAATTGAATACAAACATCATACATTGAGTGGACTTGTCATGGGGAAACAACTCAAGCTTTCAGTGATGCAGATTTAGGTAGAAGAGAAGTGAATGATCTTAATAATTCATATGAAGAGGTTGATGAGATTCAAGAAATCTTAGAGGATATACATAGGGGAACTTTCATGAACTCTTCTCCCAATAAATCACTAGATGAGGAATGTGATAATATTATCGACAAAGATGAAACAGATATATTTGATAGACTACTAAAGGATGCACAACGTGATTTATACCCTGGTTCAGATTTATCTATGCTATCAGCTCTTGTAAAGTTACTACACATTAAAGTTCTTAATTGTTGGACAAATAAATCATTCAACATGATCCTTGAATTCATAAAATCTATCTTGCCAAAGGGTGAAACACTTCCATCTTCATATTATGAATCAAGGAAGATTCTATCAGACCTCGGATTGGGATGTGAAAAGATTCATGCTTGCAAAAATGATTGTGCTTTATTTTGGAAAGATAATGAGAATAAAGAAGAATGTCCTGAGTGTATGGAATCAAGATGGAAAGGTAATGATGTAAAAGGAAAGAAAATTCCTCATAAATTCTACGCTATTTTCCCATTACATCTCGATTACAACGATTATTTATGTCAAGAAAAACTGCTTATGAAATGAGGTGGCATAAGGAAAATCATTTTGTTGATAAAAATTTATTAAGACATCCAGTTGATTCTAAAGTTTGAAAGAATTTTGATATTAGCTTTCCTTGGTTTGCAGAAGATTCTCGTAATGTACGCCTTGCATTAGCTTCAGATGGATTCAATCCTTTTGGTAATATGAGCACTTCTTATAGCATGTGGCCCGTCATTCTTATACCATATAATTTACCTCCTTGGAATTGTATGTCTTCTGAGTTTATGTTATGACACTATTAATTTCTGGT